>JAPDNY010000017.1:40767840-40788768 GCA_029375565.1 Gekko gecko | reverse complement strand
GTGTTGTGTATGCAGTCAACATCGTGCCATCAACGAAGAGCCAGAGCTTGAGTACCTGAGAACAATGGGACTGAGGTTCCTGGCTCCCGCGTAGGGGGACCAATGGGAACGGCGGCGGGAATTCAAACCCGCCAATGGTACCAGGGGGGCGGCCCCTCCCCAATGTATATAGTTGGCCTCCGGGCCGGTTATCAGTGTCTCATGTTGTATAATAGCGAACCATGCTGATCACTACATCGCTGTCTGTGGTTTCTTTATGCGTCTAACCCACTATACAACAATGGCGACGAAGGTGGGATCCTGTTGAGCGCTCCAGCCGGGCTGTCGGACAACGCTCCCGAAGACTCGCTCCACCGCTCCACGGGCATCCTCCATGAGCGCCTCCGAGGGTGAATCCAGAGCCGTGTCGCTGCCGCCGACTAGCACAATGGCCATCGCTCCAGGATCCGGGCTGATACCGCCGTTCGACGCTTCCCAGCCCCAACGATGGGGAGCCTGGGTCACGGGTTTGCGGCAAGCCTTCGTGTTCTATCAGATCACGGACGAAGACCGAAAGAGAGGACTGCTGCTCTGCTCTTGCGGCCCCGTGATCGTGGATCTGGCACAATACCTTCTCTCTCCCAAGAAGGTGGAGGAGTGCACGGTCGACGAGATTGTGAAGGCCGTGCAGAACTACTACTCCCCGAAGCCGTCGGAGATGACCTGCCACGTGGTTTTCCAGCATAGGAACCAGCAGGGCAAAGAAACCGCCGCGGAGTTCCTCGGAGAGCTCCGCCGCCTGGCGGCCGACTGCGCCTTCGGAGAGCACTTGGAGATGGCTCTCCGCGACCGTTTCGTCGCAGGCCTCAGGGAGGAGAAACTCCGGCGCCGAATAATGGAGGGCGAGAAGGTGACCATCACCTCAGCGTTAGCCACCGCCACTGCATGGGAGAGGTCACACCCGACCACCACCACCGCGGCGCATCGTGTGGCCTCCCCCGGGAACAGCGACATCGACGACCCCGAGGTACACCGCACACTAGCACAGCATCGCCCGCCAGCACCGTCCGCTAGCTCCGCACGCAAGCAACCCGGCTCGGCGGCGCAGGAGTGTGCCAGCTGCGGAGGGCAGCATGAGAGGAGATCGTGCCGGTTCCGGGACGCCACATGTCGAGACTGCGGCCGCACGGGCCACATTGCAAGGGTTTGCCGGTCCAAGCCATCACGCGCAGCACAAAAACCGCAACCGCCCCGCCGCAGGTCTGAGGCGCACTTCGAGGACTGCGCGGCCCCGGAGGCAGACCTATACCAACTGACCAACGCCCCGGCCGCTCGAACACAGGTACTGAAACTCCCCAGTCAGGCCTCTACCCCAAAAATATACGTCCGGATCAAAGTAGAGGGGGCCCCCTTACAAATGGAACTCGACTCGGGCTCCGCCTGTTCCATCATTTCGGAGGCCACATTAAGACAGATTTGCCCAAAGGGGGCCCCCGCTTGCGGCCATCACCCGTGACGCTCATGGACTTTCAGAGAAACCAAGTGCCAGTGAAGGGGGTCGGGAGTTTCAGGGTGCAGTACCGGGGCTTCAAGGGTCATTTGGACTTGCTCGTAGTCGAGGGCGACCTAGTTAGCCTCCTGGGGAGGGCCTGGTTTGGACCCCTAGGAATCGCGATCGAGGGGGTCCAGCATTGCGCAACCCGCGATTTCCAGGAAGTGTGCCGCGAGTTCCCATCCGTTTTCGACGGGTCCCTGGGCCGATATACGGGCCCCCGGTTTCGCTACAACTCAACCCCACAGTGGCCCCTATCCGCATGCGTGCCAGGTCCGTTCCGTTTGCCTTAAAACCCAAAATAGACGCGGAACTGGACCGACTGGTGGCGCAAGGGGTTTTGGAGCCGGTCTCTCACGCAGTGTGGGAAACCCCGATCGTGACCCCCATTAAACCTAACGGGGATGTCCGCATCTGCGCGGATTATAAATGCACGATAAATCGGGCATTGCAGGACCATGCCTACCCGGTCCCGGTGGTGAGCCATGTTCTGGCCACCTTGGCAGGGGCCAAGATCTTCGGCAAACTAGATCTGGCCCAAGCGTACCAGCAGCTGCCTGTCGATGGGCCGACAGCAGAGGCCCAAACAATTGTAACGCACCGGGGGCCTTCAAGGTCAATCGCCTGCAATTCGGGGTGAGCGTGGCACCCGGAATTTTCCAGCAACTGATGGACTCTCTCCTCAAAGGGATCCCCGGCGTCACACCATTCTTCGATGATGTGATGATCGCCGCCGCCACGCCTGATGAGTTCGCCTCCCGCCTCCGCATGGTCCTCAGCCGTTTCCGGGACGCCGGCCTTAAGGTCAAGCGCGAGAAGTGCCAGCTCGGGGTATCATCCGTCGACTTCTTGGGCTTCACGGTGAACGCAGAGGGACTCCACCCGGCCCGGGACAAGGTGAAGGCCATCGTGGAAGCGCCGCCCCCGACCTCCAAAGCCGAGCTCCAGGCTTTTCTCGGACTCTTGAACTTTTACCACGCCTTTCTCCCCCACAAGGCGGCGGTAGCCGAGCCCCTCCACAGGTTGCTCGACAAAAAGGCACCCTGGGTCTGGGGCCCGCATCAGGCTGCAGCGTTCCGGGCCGTCAAGGCCCTGCTCATCTCAAACGCGGTCCTGGCACATTTCGACGAGACCCTGCCCGTGGTCTTGGCTTGCGATGCGTCCCCATATGGGGTGGGAGCCGTGCTGGCGCACCGTCTCCCGGACGGCCGGGAGGTCCCGGTCGCGTACTACTCGCGGACCCTGTCTGCGGCCGAGCGGAACTACGCCCAGATAGACCGCGAGGGACTGGCAGTCGTGGCCGGGGTGAAGAAGTTCCACGACTTCGTCTATGGCCGTCCCTTCACAGTCGTCACAGACCACCGGCCGCTGCTGGGCCTCTTCGCGGCGGACCGCCGGACGCCACAGGTACTCTCCCCTCGGGTCTTGCGGTGGTCCATCTTCTTGGCGGGCTACAACTACACGCTCCAGCACCGGCCAGGCAAGGCAATGGGACATGCAGACGCGCTGAGCCGCCTCCCCCTGCCAGACAAAGGGGTGGACCCGGCCCCAGCTTATCATGTCCTCCAGTTAGAGGGTCTTCCAGACGCCCCTCTCCAGGCCACGGACATCGCCCGCCGCTCAGCCCGTGACCCCATCATATCCCGGGTTCTCGGCTGGGTGGTGAGGGGGTGGCCTACGGCCTCGGCGGGCCCTGAGTTCAGCGCATTTACAACACGGCGCGAGGAACTATCGGCACACAAGGGCTGCCTGCTGTGGGGGGACCGGGTCGTAGTCCCCAGCGCACTCCAGCAACAGGTCCTGCAGGCTCTGCACGAAGTACACCCCGGCATCGTGCGGATGAAAGCCCTCGCCCGGAGCTACGTCTGGTGGCCAGGCATCGATGGGGAAATAGAGGCCTGGGTGAAGCGTTGCCAGATCTGTCAAGAGGTCCGGCCAAGCCCACCATGTGCACCCACCCAGGCATGGGAATCAACAAGGACCCCGTGGTCCCGGCTCCACATCGACTTCGCCGGGCCCTTCCACGGGTTAACATTCCTGGTCACCGTGGACGCGTACTCCAAGTGGCTGGAGGTGAGTCCAGTCTCCTCCACCTCCGCAAGCGCCACCATCCGAGCCCTCCGGAAGATATTTGCCACGCATGGCTTGCCGGACACCATCGTCTCCGACAACGGCCCGGCGTTCACATCCGAGGAATTCCAGCGGTTCCTGCGGGACAACTTGATCCGGCATATCAGGTCAGCACCCTTCCACCCTGCCACGAACGGCCAAGCGGAACGCATGGTCCGCACGGCTAAGGAAGCTTTAAGCCGCCTGACCGAGGGGGACTGGGAGTCACGCATAGCCCGGTTCTTGCTGGCGAACCGGACAACACCCAACCCGGTCAGTGGCCACTGCCCCGCGGAGCTTCTCATGGGCCGGCGACCCGCCATCCTCCTGGACCGCCTGCACCCCGACAGGGCTCCAACAGGACGGAACTGGGTCGAGGACCGGGAGGCACCACGGGGCTTCTTCCCAGAGGACCCGGTGTTCGCAAGGAACTACGGCCGAGGCCCGGAGTGGACAGCAGGAAAGGTAATCCGCCCCACCGGCCCTGTCTCCTATGAGGTGTCGACAAATGACGGGCAGGTCCTGCGGCGCCACGTGGACCAGCTGAGGCGGCGCCTACTTCCAACGGTAGGAGACCGGGGTAACCAAGGGGAGGTGGAGCAGGTCCCACGAGAAGCTGAGGGAGAGCCCGAGGCGGAACGAGACCGCAGAGAGGCGGACCCCAGCGACGGGCAGCTCAGTATGCCCGAGGCCTCATCAGCCGAGGGCCAGACGGCGTACCCTTCCCCAGCGGAAGGAGGGGAGGGGGCAGGCCCCGCCACACCACCAAGACTTGGCTGCGGAGAAAACCCAACGCCTACACCACGACGGTCCACCAGGGAACGCAGAGCCCCCGCATACCTGAAGGACTATGTCACCTAGACTATGTCACCTAGACAGGATCGGGACTATGGGGGGAGGGGTGTTGTGTATGCAGTCAACATCGTGCCATCAACGAAGAGCCAGAGCTTGAGTACCTGAGAACAATGGGACTGAGGTTCCTGGCTCCCGCGTAGGGGGACCAATGGGAACGGCGGCGGGAATTCAAACCCGCCAATGGTACCAGGGGGCGGCCCCTCCCCAATGTATATAGTTGGCCTCCGGGCCGGTTATCAGTGTCTCATGTTGTATAATAGCGAACCATGCTGATCACTACATCGCTGTCTGTGGTTTCTTTATGCGTCTAACCCACTATACAACAGTGGGCAACTGTGTGACAATGTTGTCCTGAAGCCCAGGGGGGAAATATGTACAGTTTAGTGGGAAATGTGGGACATGAGCTTCATGTGGAAGTAAGCACATTAGAAAGTGTGGCTGGTTTAGAAGGAAGAACAAGGACAAAAAGGGGGGGAGGGGGAAAAAACTGAACCTAAAACCTAGAATCCAGAACCTGACAAAGGTTAGTCAAATGTGGGAAAGGGGGCCAATGTTAAAAACTTGATGAAAGAAATATAAAAAGACATGTATTTATTGATCACAACTTTAAAAATATATATAAGGGCCCAGTCACACGTTATGTATAAATAACTATCAATAAAAGGGCTTATAAACCTGACCTGACGCGTTTCAGCCTACATAGGCCTTCCTCAGAAGTCAATTAGGGTTGCCAAGTGCAAATTTCCTTAGAGCGGGGAGTCCCGCTCGGCACCTGGAGCTTCTGTGCCCGCGCTTGCGCATGCGCCGCCACCATGACGCCACTGGAAGTGACGTCATTGAGTTGGGACATTGGGGGCGGGGCTGCCGGGATTCGAGGGAAAAACATAGAGTTTTCCCTCGAGTCATGGAGCGTCCCACCCCCGGCGTGCCCAGCGTGCCCAGCGTGCCCAGCGTGATGATGTCACCTCCGAGTGACATCATCACCCTGGGGACGTTGCCGGAAGGGGGTGGAGTTCCCCCCGGGGCCCGATTTTCTGGGGGCGGGTAATGGGCCTCTCGGGTGGGGGTTTACCCGCCCCCCGGGGGGACTTGGCAAGCCTAAAGTCAATAGTGAGGAACATATTGGCTATTATAAAAACATATAGTACAATCATATAAATACAGATAGTTATTTATACATAACGTGTGACTGGGTCCTTATATATATTTTTAAAGTTGTGATCAATAAATACATGTCTTTTTATATTTCCTTCATCAAGTTTTTAACATTGGCCCCCTCTCCTTTAGAAGGAAGAACCGCACGGGTTACTGGTTTGTTTCCAGGCTCAACTCGAGGTGCCCATTTTGAACTTTACAGCCCTAAGAGTCCAAGATCAAGGCTCCTTGAGGACCACCTTCTCCCGTATCAACCTCTCCGCACTTGATTCATGTGCAGGCACCATGCTTCATGGCCTCCCTGCTCTCAGAGGTGCATAGGGCATTTATGCAGGATGGGGCACCTTAATAGCAAACTGAGTTTGTGGAACATTCTGCCAAGGAGACCTTCTCAACACTGTCCTGCCTGTCTTGTAGGTGCGTGACTGCAGTGGTTCTTTTTCAGTGGACTTTTGAGGCGAATGTAGTTTAACTGGTGTTGAACGGTTGGTTTCTTTGGAGCGTTCTCCTTCATTGGGCTTGCCGGTTTGATAAGGCTTGTTGGGGATAGAGTGTTGGCTTTTTCAAAGAAAGGGAACAAATACGTTGTCGAAGGCTTTCACGGCCGGAGTTCATTAGTTGCTGTGGATTTTCTGGGTTGGGTGGCCATGGTCTTGACATTGTAGGACCTGACTGTGACTGGAATCCTCAGAGGTATAACACAGAAAGATGGAGTACTCTCTGTGTCAAGATTTATTGACTTTTGTTGTGGGCCAGCAAGCTGAAAACCAAGCAAATTGAATAGAAATGTATGGGGGCAGTGGTGTCGCCCTGCATTTACCTTCAGGGGGAGCCAGGCCCGTGGGTGTTTTGCCTCATTTTCACCGTGCACGTCTGTCAGGTTTTCGTTCCCATTCCGCATTGATTTTTCTCCCTTCATTGCTCAGTTTGCTTTCAATTTGCCGTTTCCCTGGGTTTTCTGAGAGTGCTTTTGTGCCGGTTTTTCCTTGCTTCGCTTCCAGGCCAAAGGTAATTCAGAAGCATACAGATTCCCTCAGATTTCCCCCTGCCCTTTTCCCACCACTTGAAGGCCACATAACTGCCCACACTGAGGTCATTCCTCCCACTCCGCACCCCTTTGTCGGTGTAGAAGATCTATTCCCCCTCATTTTTAAGTTTTTAGTCTTTTTTGACAAGTGGCCTGAGTCTATGAGACTATGGATAGTCTCAGATTGCTGACTTAAAAATAATTAAAATGGGGGCAGCTGCAGCCGCAGGTCCAACAGCAGCCATCTTTGTTGGCGGGCTCGTTACTACACTGCCACCTCTTTGTTCCTGGCCAGGCAAAGCTGCTTGCCGATGATGAGTAGCTGCCGGGTTTCTCCCAAGCAGTTGGCTGCAAGCAAGACCTTGCAACAGAGGCCTATTAAAGCCAGTCAAGGGAGACTGCTCGGTGTGGAAGCAACAAGTCACCACGTGGTGGACTCTGCAACCACCGCTCCTGACTCTGCTCCACTCCAGTGGCCTTCGGACTGGCTTTGGACTTGGGTATCAGACCTACTTGCCTCCTGTATACAACCCTGGACTGCTAGACCTCACTTTCTAGATCACACTCTGAACTGGACTCTGCTCTCTGGTAACTGACCTTCTGGATTGAATCTTGACTCTGACTTTGGACTCTGACTTGGGTTGCACCTAGACTCTGACAATATCAGAAGGATCATTGGGAGCATGCCCTCATGGTAAGTGAGGCGGGACCAACAAAATAGGGCTGGCAGCATTGCCTCAGCAAAGGCTCGGCAATTTTGAGGGTGCTGTCTGGGGAGGGTGAGGACTGGGGAGGATGTGGCGTCTCTCCTGGGTGATGCTCTTGGAATGTCCCCTAATCTCTGTGGTAAAGAGAAGAAGAAGAAGAAAGAAGAAGAGATTGGATTTATACCCCGCCCTTCACCCTGAGTCTCAGAGCAGCTTACAATCTCTTTTCCCTTCCCCTCCCCACGACAGACACCTTGTGAGGGAGGTGGGGCTGAGAGAGCTCTTTCGAGGACTGCCCTTGAGAGAACACCTCTGAGAGAACTTCTGACTGACCCAAAGTCACACCAGCAGCTGCATGTGGAGGTGTGGGGAATCAAACTCAGTTCTCCCAGATTAGAGTCCGCGCTCTTAACCACTACACCAAACTGGCCATAAAGACGTGTGAATTCTTTGACCATTACTACGGAGGCCATTTCCTGGCTATTTTTTCTGCACCTCAGTTTCTTGAGGGTGGGAGATTGGGACCGAGGGTGGAGGTATGCCCACCTTAGGCCGGCGAACGGTGAGCCCGTGCCCCCAAATGTAATGACTAGAAAGGCCTTAGTAAATGTATTATTTCTTTTAGCCTTCGCCGGGCAGTTGGGGTGATCTGGGGTCCCCTCTCAACCCTCTTCGCTTTGGTAGAAACTTCGATCGGATCATTTTTAGCCACTGTTAAAAAAGTGTCAGCGAAGCATTGCTTAAGAAGCCAGGGACAGCTGAATTCCCTTTCGTTGTTACTGTACGGCCGAACCCTTTGCATATCTCAGATAGCAGGCAATCCTGTATGCAGTTGGACAGGGCTTGAAGGCACAAGCCTTAACCGATGTCCAGCGAAGGACCTGGAGCCAAGCAAATGTCAACAAGGACTTCTGGAATCCTTCCCCGCTACTGGGCGTGCGAGGCATGGAGTCTGTCTAAAGGCAGATGTGGACAGAATGGCTTAGGCGAGTTAGATCTGGAGGCGGGACGTCCCGTGGAGAGATTTGCAACTCTTGGAGTATATTGCTTTTGGATGTTGCCAAAGCTTTTAAAGAGAGGTCCAGTGAGGACTGAAGTCTAGCGAGGGAGAAATCTAGCAGAAATGAAAAAGGTTTCTTGCCCAGGCTGATAAACAATGATTGGTTGCCTTTGGGGGCCTGAAGAAACCTTTAACGGGCCAATAGTCTCTTCCAAAAGAATTTTAGAGCCTGTGTTTCTTTGTGCGTCAAGCCCACAGAATACAGTAGGACTGAATTCTAAGGACACATAGGATAGGGCTTCCCTGTTGCAACCCTAGGCATGTTTAGTTTTTGGGAAGCCCCATTTTGAATAAGGCAGGCTTGCTTCAAGGCAAACATGCATAGGCGCACAGAGGACTTCCCTTTGGACTTCCGGGTTGTGGAAGGCTTGAGTTGAGCTTGAATCTGTCACGATCCCCAAGTGCAAGGTGCCTGGGCCAGTTGGAATTTGTTGACACCCCCACCAGGATTTTCAACTGGGGGTAAATGGAAGTTTCATCCCTCGAACCCTGTTTCGGTTGGGCGCCTGCATTCAGTCCACGTGGCAGATAGCCGTTTGAACCGGAGCTTGTGAGGTAGCTTGAATGGGCTTAGTAATTTGTTCTTCTCTTGCTGTTACCTACGTTGAGTCCTGTCTTGGTGTAGAAAAAAAGTAGGGTATAAAAAGGATGTGGACAGGATGGAGCGGGTGCAGAGGAGAGCGATGAGGGTGATCGGGGGCCTGGAGACCATGAAGCCCTGTGAGGAAAGGCCGAGGGACCTGGGAATGTTCAGCCTGAAGACGAAGAGGCTGAGGGGGGGACATGATTGCTCTCTTGAGGGATTTGAAGGGCTGCCACTTAGACACCTGCCAAACTAGCAGTTCGAAAGCAAGGAATTGCCAGTAGGTAAATAGGTACCACTTTGGAGGGAAGGTAACAGCACTTGACAGATATCAGGAAAGGTGAGCCGCTTTGGTGTAGTGGTTAAGTGCGTGGGCTCTAATCTGGGAGAGCCGGGTTTGATTCCCCACTCCTCCACACGCAGCTGCTGGATGACCTTGGGCAAGCCATAGTTCTGTCAGAGCTGCCCTTGAAAGAGCAGTTCTTGAAAGAGCTCTCTCAGCCCCACCTACCTCACAGGGTGTCTGTTGTGGGCAGGGGAAGGGAAAGGAGATTGTAAGCCACCGAAAGACTCCGAGTGAAGGGTGGGATATCAATCCAATCTCTCCTTCTCCTTCTCCGCATTTAGTCATGCTGGTCACATGACCATGGAACCCTCTTCGGACCGTGCTGGCTCTTTGGCTTGGAAACGGAGATGAGCACCGCCCCCTAGAGTCGTATTCAAGTAGCTTTTGAGCAAGGGAAAACTTTACCTTGACACTTAGAGGAGCTGTTCCTATTGGCAGCAGAGGAGAGGACTCGCCAGAATGGGTTTAGATTAAGGGCAGGAAGGTACCGGCTGAATATTAGGGAAAACTTTTTTACAGTAAGAGTTGTTCAGCAGTGGGATCAGCTGCCTAGGGTGGTGGTGAGTTCCCCTTCGTTGGCAGTCTTTAAGCAGCGGCTGGACAAACACTTGCCAGGGAGCTCTAGGCTGATCTTGCATTGAGGAGGGGGTTGGACTAGATGGCCTCTGTGGTCCCTTCCAACTCTGGGATTCTATGATACTATGGTTTGTTTAAAACATTCGTCCCCCACTTTCTGCCCAGTGGTAGGGTCCTGCCATGTCATTTTTGCATCGTTTAATGCGTCATGTCAATTGCTTCAGTTCCGTTTCCAGACTTCTGGTTGGTTCCGCAACCGTGTTATTCCTCTGGCATCGTTCATTGAGTGTCCCGTCCTCTCGACTGCATCGACCCACCCTCTGTAACCGGCCTTGAGTCCAAGTGAGAGAGGAAGGCCATAAGCCACGTAAATATAAAATAAAATTAGGGCCCCCAAGGTTGTGAGTAACGACGAAAAAGACATTAAAATCGACGTTTAGGATAGTACACAGATATGGAAAACCAGCAGTGAAAAAAAACAAACAAAAAGGGAATGCCAGATGAATCAGGAAAGGCTTAACCATCTGGCGGGCGAACGACGGTGATCAAGGGGAATCATATAAATGTCCTGATAAATAAACCCACGTATTATTTATTTCTCAAAACCTTTCTAGCCTGCCTTTCCCAGAAAGCCTGCAGGCAGCTCCCAACTAACCTTGCCAGGAGGCCGAACATTTAAAAGCAGCACGCTGCTAAAATGCACCGCAAACACAAAAACAGTTGCCCTCTGTGTGGAATGAGAGGACGGAGGTGGGTGTCCAAGCTATGCTCGCATCTGTTGTGGCTAAAGTGAGGTCTGCACGCCCCTTTTAAAGGAAGAACCTGCTGTCAGGTCTCAGCCAACTCGTGACAACCTCACCCACGAGGCATTCCAGGGAAGCATTTTCCTTCCTCTGCATAGCAACCGCAGTCTTCCCTGATGGTCTCCCATCCAAGTACTAACCCGGGCTGACTCTACCTCATTTCTGAGCTCTCATGAGATCAGACTGGGCTGGGCTTGAATGGTGGTGGAAAGGGCCGTCAGGTCGCAGACGACATGCTAGGTTTGCCAAGTACTTACCGTAATTCAGCGGGGGACACACAGTCCCTGGCTGGAACATTCCTCCTTGGAACATCCACACCTCACGATGCCGTTGTCAGGAAGTAACACTGGCCGACGGTCTGGATATGGGGCTGGAAACTCGATGGTACCATTGAGTTTCCAGCCCCATTGCCAGAGCGTCGCCCGGCATCACTTCCTGGTGACAGCATCGTATGCCACGTCCCCCCCCCCGGGAATGGACCTGCCAAGAAGTATGCGTCCCCCGCTGAATTATGGTAAGTTCTTGGGAAGCCTGTGACACGCTGGCCCTGTGGGGTTTTCAAGGAGACAGATGAGCCAGAGGTGCTTTCCCATTGCCGGTCCCCCGGTCTTCCTTGGTGGTCTCCTGTCCAAGCGCTGACCACGGCTGACCCTGTGTAGGTTCCAAGCTGAGCAGGCCTTATGCGGGCTGACCTACCGAAATATCAGCAAGCGCTGCTTGTTAAGTTGTATGTCAGAGGTACCCTTTTGGCCGATAGTCTGCAGTTTTCCAACGCTGTTAAATAAAACAGGACTCCAGTGTTCACGTTAAAAACTCAGCAGTTTCACTGTTGGGGGAAAATACAAATTCTGCCTAATCACAATGCAGAGATAAATCCGAATGTTGTTTTTTGGGGGGGCGGGGGCTTTGCCAGTTTCTCGTATCCCCAAGAGCCTTTCCAGACATATTAATTAGTCAAATGTAAGTGGTCATGCAATTTTGCTCTTTGGCGTACAGTCACTGTTTTACAAGGTCATTCGGAGGGGGGGCATTTTTATTGCTAACAAACCATTTACACCGTGTGAATCATCAGATGAGTTTGGTAATATACCTATTACCCTCCGTGCCCTTTCAGCATCTGATGACTCTCTCTCTGTCTCTCCCCCTCCACCAGTTCTGCATTTGTTTAGTTTGGAATTAGGCTGAGTGTTTGTACTTTTATTCCTTGGTCAGCAAGCTGAAAGTGTTGGCTTTTGTGTAGCTATCTTGCTGGCGTCACAGGGCTTTGGGCCGGCTGATTTGTCTGGTTTGGAACGCTCCCCTCCCCCCTCCCCGGCACCTAACTAGCGTTTAGGAAATTGGAGGACATGTGATGCGTTTGCTTAAATAACCATTGGCCAGTTTTAGAAAGTCGATGCGTGCCGCGCAGTCCTGTGTTCCAGCTAGTTACAAGAACACAACCAATCATTGCATGTATTTCCCAGTGCAGCAATGGAGCCTGAAGACACTGAAGGCCCTTGCGGGATCAATTATGCGCTTTCCCCTAGAGCTCCCAGCTTCAGTTGGCTGAGTGTGGCGGGGATTTGGTTTCACACAGGCAAATTCTTTATCGGCAGAGCTGAGAATTAAGGGGCACGGTCGCTTCTTTTGGAGGCTATCTGTGTGATGTTGTGTTTGTTGGAATCAGGAATGCAGATCAGAGCGTGGGGTGGGGCCTCAGACAGGTGCAGAGCGATTGCGGCAACTGGTTCTCTCTGATCGGGTACAGTATGCCTTCAGCATAATTTCGTGTGTGTGTGCCCAGGAGCTGTTTGCATTGCCTTTAATCCCGGAGATTTGTTGGGAAATGTTCAGCACTCGGTCACACCACATTCCGAGCACAGACTTCAGTAGCGGGGCACCGCTAACCAAACTCTGTGCTGAATTCTTGCTGTTCAAACGAAGGTGGCAGCAAATGCATCCCCATTTCCCTTGCCAGGCCAAAAGTAGCATATTCTACTCCATTCCATAGATTACCCAGGAAATACCTTGCCAGAGAGCCAGTTTGGTGTAGTGGTTAAGTGCGCGGACTCTAATCTGGGAGAACCGGGTTTGATTCCCCAGTCCTCCACTTGCACCTGGCTGGATGACCTTGGGCAAATCATAGTCCTGTCAGAGCTGTCCTTGAAAAAGAGCAGTTTCTGTCAGAGTTCTCTCAGCCCCACCTACCTCACAGGGTGTCATGCTCCTTACTATTTCCCCCTCCCTTCAGGACACAGCAGAGAAGGGAGAAGAAGGTTCACCCAGCTTTGCTTCAGGTAGTGTTGCCAGGTCCCTTGGTTGCTCCAGCGGGTGGATGTCATGGGCGACGATGGCAGCGCCAGGCCCCCGCCTGAGTTGGCGGCACAGTCAGAGCTGCTGGCAGTGCCAGGGCCAGAAGCCGGCCTCTCTGACTCCTCAGGAGTTAACAACTTGCCAGTGCCTGTAACCACTGCACCTGGTCCTGCAGCAGCCTACGAGGTACAGGTGTAACTGGGAAGCCTGCCTGACTCACCTCTGTGCGTGGCTGAGCTGAGGGGGTGGCACTGGCAGGGAAGGCGAGCTCCTGCATAGCTCCCACTCAGGGGGAGAGCTGAATCGCGAGTCCGAGAGAGTGGTCGTCTGAAGCAGGGGTCAGGAAGCCAGAAGATCCAAACACGAGCAGGGTCTGAGAACAGGAGCCGGAAGGGGATGCAAGGTCTGCACGGAGGCAACTCATTGCTTCCACGGGGAGCTATAGAGAGCTCTCACTCTGACGTTCCCGGCTATGACCTTCGACTGGACCTGACTCCTGCCTTTCCGCCCAGCCCGTGACAGTGGATTTGGGGGACGTTCCGGGGGTGCGCTGGGTGGATGACCTTGGGCAAGCCGTAGTTCTGATAAAAACTGTTCTTGAAAAAGAGCAGTTTCTGTCAAGAGCTCTCTCAGCCCCAACCACCTCACAGGGTGTCTGTTGTGGGGAGAGGAAGGGAAACAACTTTGTAAGCTGCTCTGAGACACCTCTGGGTAGTGAAGGGCAGGGTATAAATCCAATCTCCTCCTCCTCCTCCTCCTCCTCCTCCTCCTCCTCCTCTTCGTCTTCGTCTTCGTCTTCTTCGTCGTCTTCGTCTTCTTCGTCTTCTTCGTCGTCTTCGTCGTCTTCGTCGTCTTCGTCTTCGTCGTCGTCGTCTTCTTCTTCTTCTTCTTCTTCTTCTTCTTCTTCTTCTTCTTCTTCTTCTTCTTCTTCTTCTTCTTCTTCTTCTTCTTCTTCTTCTTCTTCTTCTTCTTCTTCTTCTTCTTCTTCTTCTTCTTCTTCTTCTTCTTCTTCTTCTTCTTCTTCTTCTTCCATAGAATTAGGAAAATTCCAACATGGAGGTTATGGTGTCTCGTTCAAGGATGATGGAATTTTCCTAACTTCCTTGAATTTCCTAACTTCCCTTGAACTTCTGTCTTTCTTGAACATTGGCCCCCAAACTCCTGGCATTTTCTCCTGGCAACCCTAGCTTCAGAGGAGCAGCTGAATGAGAATAGTTGGATCGTCAGCTGTAGGGACACCAGGCCGAGCCTGGCAACCAGCAGAAGGCTTGGGGTTGAGTTGCAGGACTGGGGAGAACCAGTAAGTGATGGCAGTAGGTCTAGGAATTGCCAGAAACTCTGGTGAATTTATAGTTTCCAGATATTCTTACAGCAACTGCCACAGGTTCTGGGTTTTCCCCAGTAGTGACGTCATCACACATGGGATGCTGGTGAGTTCCCCCTGCGGCCTCTTAGAACTGTGGCGGAAACCAGAAGTTCAGGGTGGGGGACTCCCCACCACAATCAGGGGCTTGGCATCTCTAGTCAGTTGCCCTGCTGCACCCTAGGACTGCAATTCTTTTTATTGTCCTGGATTGCGTGGATTTTGGACCCATCCAGCAAGGCAATTCTTAGATTTTTAATATTTGCAAGGAGCAGGAAGGTTTAAAATTGCTGCACATCTCCTATTCCTGGCACCATTCACTAGACTCTATATAACCATAACCTCTTGGCCTGTTCAACACAACATGTTAAAACTCCCTTCTGGGGGGAATGGATCAAACGGGCTGCTTTGCCAACAGAAGACAAGTTGGCTCGGGACAGAACGCAATTCATTTGTCTCCAAAGCCTATTAAGATTGTGGAGTTGCAGATTCTCAAGATAAGCCGTTTTAGTATTGTTCCCCCTACTCATTCTTCCGCGGGCCTTGGCTGCTGGAGCCAAAATGTAATTTAGAACCTTCGCTGACACAGTTGCTTCAGCATGGCCGTTGTTTTCCCCCCAAGCCTTCGAATTATTTACCGACTCACAGTAGAAGCTTTTTGCTGTGTTCAAAGGGAGCGTTCTTGGGGTTGAGGCCTCCGCCAGCTGTTTCTTGCCAGATCTGATAGGACTGCAGAGATATTTCAGCACTTGGTGTAAAACCAAAACAACCCCCCCCCACCCCGCGTGCAGCAGAAAAATCACCCACCCACCCTAAGAGCTGATGACTGGAACTATTGGTGTGGAGCAGTTAACAGCGGGCCGCTTGAGGCAGTACAGCCGGATGAATAGCTGGCCCTGTGAGTTAAGATCTACGGCATCTGCGTTGGGGGACCTCACCAACCCACGTGTCGCAGCATCAGTTCAGAGTTCAGGCCTTCTGAATCGTTCCACTGAGACGGTCCAACTTGGCTCCATCCCGACTAGCACAGAAACTAGTCAGGTTTTGCCAACACAGAGGCTCGATGCATGCAACTCTAAAAATAAAATGCTGCTTCTGAGAGGAACACGGCTCCTCCATTTTGCTTGGGCTGTTAGGGCTTGGGAACTCCACGGGAAAACTGTTCTATGCTGGCTTAGAGATGTTGGCCCTCCCCTTAGCCCATCGCATGATCTCTTAAGGAGTTGGTTCTTTGACACTTATTGGTACACATCTGACTTCTGTCTTTGAACATTGTGAAGTTTTGAAGCACCCCTAGTTCCTTGCTTCCATGGTAGTTGTTTTGGTGGTGGCAGTTCAGGCCTCCGCTTTGTTCTACCTCCTTACCCGTCCCGCCTCCTTGCCTCCATCTTAAGTATTTGGGTCTTTGACATTTATTGCTACACATCTGACTTCTGTCTTTGAACATCGTGAAGTTTTGAAGCACCCCTAGTTCCTTGCTTCCATGGTAGTTGTTCTGGTGGTGGCAGTTCAGGCCGCCGCTTTGTTCTACCTCCTTACCCGTCCCACCTCCTTGCCTCCATCTTAAATATTTGGGTCTTTGACACTTATTGCTACACATCTGACTTCTGTCTTTGAACATTGTGAAGTTTTGAAGCACCCCTAGTTCCTTGCTTCCATAGTAGTTGTTCTGGTGGTAGCAGTTCAGGCCTCCTCTTTGTTCTCCCTCCTTACCTGTCCCGCCTCCTTGCCTCCATCTTAAGTATTTGGGTCTTTGACACTTATTGGTACACATCTGACTTCTGTCTTTGAACATTGTGAAGTTTTGAAGCACCCCTAGTTCCTTGCTTCCATAGTAGTTGTTCTGGTGGTAGCAGTTCAGGCCTCCTCTTTGTTCTCCCTCCTTACCTGTCCCGCCTCCTTGCCTCCATCTTAAGTATTTGGGTCTTTGACACTTATTGCTACACATCTGACTTCTGTCTTTGAACATTGTGAAGTTCTGAGGCACCCCAAGTTCCTTGCTTCCATGGTAGTTGTTTTGGTGGTGGCAGTTCAGGGCTCCGCTTTGTTCTCCCTCCTTACCCGTCCCACCTCCTTGCCTCCATCTTAAGTATTTGGGTCTTTGACACTTATTGCTACACATCTGACTTCTGTCTCTGAACATCGTGAGGTTTTGAAGCACCCCTAGTTCCTTGCTTCCATAGTAGTTGTTCTGGTGGTGGCAGTTCAGGCCTCCCTCTTTGTTCTCCTTCCTTACCTGTCCCGCCTCTTTGCCTCCATCCAAAATACTTTATTGATACAGATGGCTTGGGCAAATTTGCCGGGAAAACTGACAACATGGAAAAGAAGTCTATGAGCTCATCTTAAGGAGCCAAACGAGAAGCTGACTTTGGAACCCTGAGTAGCAACTCTTTTGTAAGCTTAGCCGAGGGTAGAACTTCAAAGTCTTGGGTGCCATTGCCTCTCCATACCAAGGTAGCTCCACATGTTGACTTTCTGATGTAGAGGCGAGAAGGCCTATCGGGTCAACAGTGGGACACCTGAATGCCATGAATAAATCCTTGCAGCTGTTTATCCACAAGCCACCATTTAGATGTGCTATTAAAGAGCCCAAAGCCTGAAAGTGTGAGAATCTTTACAATTTATATCTGAAGAAGAATTGTGGTGCCAAAGGGGACAAAGTTCATAAACTAGACTAGGCAGATGTGAGTTAAGAAACCTTGGCTGTGATCAGACGGCATACTGTGGCTGCGCTTCTATTTTGATCGGGATTTTTAAGTTCCAGAGTGGTCGGATCAGACATCCCATCCCTATCCAGCTGCAACTATGGAGTGGGCGGCAGGACAGCCTTTTTTCCATTTGGTTTCTGCACCCCCACTGCAGTCCCCACACGCCTGGCGCCTCACTGCCAGGGGTGGGGGATTAGTTCCTTCTCTAGCTGTCCCCAGGGGCCCTCTCCTGCCATCGTCATTAAGCCTACCCTCTCCGACCCAGCAACAGGCTAGCCTTTGGATTGAGGCTGCATCCTTGCCTCACCTGAGCCCTGCCAGCTGAGTCCTCAGTCGCAGAAGAAAACAGCGGGGCGGGGGGGCTCTGGCTGAGCTGAAATATTGTAGATGGGGAAATAGAACAGGCGGATATCCACCTACGTGCACATCACTAACTGCAAAAAAAAATATAAAATGGTGGCGAAGGTGGAAGTGGGTGATCTGACTTCCCCAATGGCTTGACTTCGCAAGAGAGTGATCAGATGTTCGGAGATGCGCTTTGAAACCGGCATGATCAGTAAATACAGGACTTTCTCCAATGTCGGGAAAGTCGGGGGTGAGTACGGGGGGCTGACAACTGCAGATGGGAATACAGATGTTGTCATCTGATCCCTTCTGGAGGAGCAATGACAATGAATTTAAGAGCGCGTCTGATCACAGCCCTCGTCTGTTCTGCTGATCTGGGTGTCAGGGTGGAAACTCGGCATCAGCTACTGGATTAGTCGGCCTGTGCAGGGAAAGAGGCACATATTTCTGACAACCAGTCAAAGGCACCACTGGATCAGACCAAAGGCCTATCTAATCTGGCATTGTGCTTCCAACAGCAGCCAAAGAGGATCCCGTGGGCATTTCGAAATTGGACGTGATAGAGATAACAAACCCTTTAAGGACTTTCACCATACAAGCCTGTGCAGCCGCTCTACTCTTCCAATTATGATCTGTGGTTGTTCCACTATTGTGAGATAGTCTTCTAGAAAGTCAGGAAGGCTTCCGCCTTTACTGGTGTTTCAGAAATTATACAAAGTTGAACTTTTAAAGAGGATTTTTTTTTTTTACAGAGGTTTCTATAGAGGTTTTGTCTTCTTTTGTTTTTAGTTTGGTTTTAATTTTTGTAAACTGCTTTGGGTCCAGTGGAGAAAAGTAGGGTACAAACGGTTTAAATACATTGGTTCCTTACTAGGCTTTCCAACCTCCAGGTGGGGGCTAGAGATCTCACGGAATCACAGCTGATCTCTAGGCTACATGAATAAGATCCCCAGGAGAAAATGGCTGCTCTCGAAGGAGGGCTGTGTGGCATTATACCCTGCTGAGGTCCAGCCCCTCCCGAAAACCCTGCCCTTCCTAGCGTCCACCCCTAAATCTCCAGGAATTTCTCAACCCACTTTGGCAATCCTATCCATCTTTTTTTAAAAAAGCTGAGGGCCTAACTAGATGATACATTTTTAAATGTGTCACATATGTTTTTAAATGTGCTTGGAACACTCTGTGTTTGGCTCCAAAGTTAGGCAACTAAATTCCCACCAGAGCAGTTTCAACTTGGGGAAAAGGTGCAGGGAGGGAAGGCAGGAGCCCCTCCTCTCCCCAGGCCGTAGTCCCGAGCTGCATCAGGCTTCTAGAGGCTTAAAAACGATGTTTCCCACAGCTGTTGTGTGGTTATAGGAAAAGTGAGTCACAGACCTGACTCATTAAAAACATATTGTCATGGCCTCGGACCCTCATATCTGCAAGACTGCCTCTCCCCCATGCTCCACCACAACAGCTTTGCTCATCTTCTGCTGATGTCAACAACTGCCCGTGTGTATGCCATCTCCGTTCTGGCCCCCACCTTAAGAATGGCCTGCATGAGGAGGGGTCAGGAAGCCTCCCGCTCTCCTGATTTTCTGCAAACTATGCAAAACTGAATTGTTCAGGAGGGCTTTTCTACACAGGCAATAGAGTTGCACAGCACTAAATGATTCACATTTAGGGACTGTGGTCTATATAGCTTTCCGAAGCCATGATTCTACTATGTAATTTTTGCATCATTTAATGTGCTGTGTTAATACTCAGGTTTTGCTTCAGTTCTGTTTTTAGGTTTTGGATTGGTTCTACAGCCCTAATCCTACTGTATTGTTCATTGAATATCCCATCCTGTCGGTTATATTGACTCGTGCTAGGTAATCTGCATTGAGTCTAGGTGAGAAAGGCAGACCGTGAATAGTGTAATTTTTTTTAAAAAAAATTATCTAGTTCGGCCCTAATTTGGTGGTTATCGTGGCATCTGTTAGTGGTGAATTCTGTAACTTAATTCAGCTTTGTATGAAGACGTGCTTTCCTTTGTCTGCCTTGCCAGTTCTGTGGAGGAGGGGTCCTTCAGTCACTTACTAAAAGCCCCCCACCCCATCTACAACCATGCATCCAAACAGCGGGAGAATCAACCTGTTAACCACCGTACTAAGCTGTTGCAAAAAAGTATGATTAATGCATACTCTTGACTAGGGAAGCTTAATCAAGTGATTTTAAATACTTAGTAGAAAAGAGCAGGAGTCCTGTAGCACCTTAAAGACTAACAAAACACGTGGCAGGGTATGAACTTTCGTAAGTAACTGCACACTTCTTCAGATGCAGCTAGAATGGGAGTCCATCTGTCCTATTTATTGGAAACTGGAGTGATTTCAGATGCCAAATGACAATAGCACGTGAATAACAATAGCAGGCATGGTTGGATTTAGGTGAGATATGCAGAGGGGTAATAGGCATGGCGAAATCAGCATTTGTAATGAGACAGGAAACCTAGGTCTCGATTCAGTCCAGGTGGATGCATTGTCTTGAGCTTCATTATCAATTGCAATCATCAGTTTAAAAATTTAGCAATCGTTACTATCCAAGTTGCTGTGAAAGGCAGTGGCAAAACACCTCTGCTTTCTCACTTCCCTCACAAGCTCTTTGCTGCGGTTGCTGTAAGTCAGTCGCGACTAGAAAACACTTAACATACGTACGTAAGCTGCTTGGAGTTTGAACTGGGGAGAAAAGCAGAGTATAAGTAAATGGGCTTGATGGAGCCTTGGCCAAGGGGGCCTTGACTGACCAAATCTTCGAAATTCAGCAATAGTAATAACTGGAACTTTAGGCAGGGAACTGTTTTTCATTCCCATCCCAAACGGTAAGCCTCAGAAGTAGCAGTCTGCAGGTCCTATCCTCTCTGGGGGTACAAGAGAGGTGGGATTGTTTTGGAATGTGGACTTCAGCACATCAAAGCTGAGTAAACATCAGGTCGATGCCCCACTTCCTGTGCTTTGACTAATCCCATAATTGAAGGGCCACTGTGTCACGCCAGATTCCCCAGGGTTTGTTAGCTTGCTGTTGAGTCTGGAGAGGGAACGGGGCGGGGTTGGTTTAATGGGATAATGAACGTCCTGCTGTACAAAAAGGGCCGATGTCGAAAAAACGAGCAAGGCGTTTCCTGCTTATCTTCCGCTCGGGTCCTGCGTTATGTCCTCCGGAGGCTGGTTTGCTGAGGCCGAGCACATCACACACCAAAGGAATACAGCCTTCCTTTTAAAAATATGAATGACAGGATGGACCTCTCCGCCCCTCTTGTTCCTGACAGTTTGGCAGCTGCATCCAACACATCTGAATTTTAAGATCTGCCTGTCCTGGATCAGACCGGTGTCCATCTGGTCATAGCTCAGTGGCGGAGCATTTGCTCGGTATGCAGAAGGTCCCAGGTTCAATCCCCTCCCATCTCCAGTGAAAAGGGCTAGTCAGGAGGTGATGTGAAATGACCTCCGCTTG
>JAPDNY010000017.1:40573684-40767740 GCA_029375565.1 Gekko gecko | reverse complement strand
CAACAGGCGATGGCCTTCTGTGTCAGGTAGCCCTGCCATGATGGATGGAAGGGAGGGCGGTGGGCTATGAATGGAAGGGAGGGAGGTGGGCTATAGGCGCCTTGGTGGCGTGACAGGCGGGAGGTTGGAATCCGGGGAGTTGCTGATTTACACCTCGGGTGTGAGAATGGAATGTGGCTTTTATTGTTATTATCTCTTGCAGCCTAGACGTTCTGACCTTGGCAAGTCAGGCTGCGTGCTTCCCTATCGCTGGCATAGATGTAGCAGCTGTGGGTAGCAATGGGGCGATGGGAAATTCATTAGCTTAGTAATTTTCGATTTCCCAGGTGTATGTTAATCATGTAGTCGGAGAAGGGGGGTCCCCATTCACCCCCTTCCCTGTATAACCGCTTGCTTTCTGTAACCAAGTCATTCTGAACAAGATACCTGTACCAGTGATCTATCTATTGCAGCTTAATAAATGCTAACCTTGCTTGCATCATAAGGTCTGGTGTTTGCTGACTAAGTTAGGACTTCTGACAGTTTGTTCAGAAACATCAATTACTTTTGGGACTGGTCCTAAACCCACAACTCCAAAATGAGTGGCGGAGAAGAAGACACTATCCCAATTGAAGAAGATGAAAAGGAGAAGAGACCTCCCGGGAAAGACGCACCCCGAGAGACCCCAGACACACACGTGCCGAGACACTGGGGTCTGGAGTACGACTTTGGAGGGCCTTACGGAGATCCTTATGGGGCAGCCTATGGGGGGTGACCACCCGAGTTGGACGCAGACGTGACTGGGTGAAACCTCTGGCTGAGACCCACGAAGCGTGGTTCGGGACTCCGAGAGCTTCCATGGGGGTGAGCCACCCCGAAAGGTCGGTCCGGAAACTAATCACGGCGGAAGCCTTGGAGGAGACTGGCCGCGATTCCGATACCCTGGAAGGCGCCGTGGTGAGGAGGAGATGGACTGAAGAACCCAGCCAAGACCGCCTGATGCGCTTCCTAGACGAATCCCTCGCACGCATCCCACAGATGATCGCAGAGGGTATCCGGGAAGAACGCGAGCGGCAAAGGCGTGAGGAACCACCAGCCCAGGTCCCTCCTGATCAACGGCCGGTGCCGGACCAAGGCCAGGGGAACGTGCCAGCCGGGCCGGTGGATCAACCAGCGGGGCCAGGACCGCAGGGGCCGCAGGGGCAACCACCCCCTCGTCCTTGGGGGTTCTTGCCGCCCAAGCCCACAGAACTTCTGGACGCTGACTTCGATGGAGACCCCGAGAAATTCCCATTCTTCCTGGTGCGAGCCGAAAAGTTTATCGAGACCTGGGGCCATCTGTTCCAGAGGGAAGAGCGGATGGTCGATGTCATAGCAGCCCACCTGAAGGGAGCGGCAGCTGACTGGTATGTGGGGCTTCATCAAGTCGACGGGCGCGAGCTGAGAGAGATCGACTCTTTCATGTGGGCCATGAAAGAGCAATTTGAGGATGTGCACTCCACCAAAGCAGCGAAGGCAACGATCCGAAGCCTCAAACAGGGAGCGCGATCGGTGAGAGACTACACCTCGGAGTTCCGCAGATGTGCCGCCAAACTCCGAGGGGAAGGGAACCTCGTGGATTTCTACAAGTGGGGACATTCTGGCCCAGATTACGGGCTTCCAGAGGCAGCTGCTATTGCCCCCTTAGCAGTCTCCCGTCTCCCCATTAAAAAGCCCCGAATGCAGAGCAGAACTGGAACGATCAGGTTTCCGAAATTATTCAAGCCTTTGTTCATTTTGCCGTTATCCCAAAGAACGGCCACAAGAGGAACAGGTTTGTAGCACGCTGGCGGGAGCTCGATATTTCTTTTTAATTAAAAACATCTCAGGAAACCTGACGGGTTAATGAAGACCGTATTTTGGTTTAATTTCCTTAAAAACAGGATGAAAGCGTTGCATTATTTATACACCGAGACAGATTCGAGAAATCCGGGAACAACCCTTTCCCTTACCTCAGTGTCTAACAGGACCTGTTCGATTAAACCATAGTTTCAAGGGACCAAGAGAGGATACTAGCGGGGTCGCCAGGGACCGGAACAAAATCTGCCCTGCCCCCTTGATAGAAATTTAATGGAATGTAATTTACCAAGTGATGTGATATACTTCCCTGCCATGAAAACCTTATTTGTTTTTGTCGAAGGCTTTCACAGCCAGAGTTCATTAGTTGCTGTAGATTTTCCGGGTTGTGTGGCCGTGGTCTTGGCATTGTAGGACCTGACGTTTCGCTAGTAGCTGTGACTGGCACCCTCAGAGGTATAACACAGAAAGATGGAGTACTCTCTGTGTCAAGGTGAGAAGACCTACCTGCCTACCGTTTTTCTGCTCACCTTGACACAGAGAGTACTCCATCTTTCTGTGTTATACCTCTGAGGATGCCAGTCACAGCTACTGGCGAAACGTCAGGCCTGACAATGCCAAGACCACGGCCACACAACCCCGAAAAATCTACAGCAACTAACTTATTTGTTTTTATTTACTTTATTATTTACTTATTTATTTACACTCCCCACAACAAACCTGTGAGCTAGGCCAGGCTAAGGCCAGCTTGTGGGGGGATCTGAACCCAGGTCTCTCCAGATTCTAGCCTGATCCCTTAATTGCCAGGCCAAACCGACTTCCCACTCAGTACGCTCCTGAGACCCAGCATCAGACAAAGCCACAAAGCCCCACGCCGGCTTTTCCAAATCGGCACTGCGAGAGACCGCTTCTTTAATTTTCCTTCCGCCTCCATCCCGGCTTCTGCTTTGTTTGCCGTGGGTGTAAAGATAAATGAGCTCCACGCCGGATTTGTATTTTTCTGTTTGTCTCCTTACATCTTTTCCTGCTGCCTCCTGCCAGGATAAATAGAGCAGGTGTCCATTTGAAAACATCGGCTTTGTGTTACGGTTGCTGTTTGGCACTTTCAGGGGGAATGCCATTTATTTATTTTTGAACGCAAAAGAGCGGTCTTAAAAGAACTGCCGCGGGGAACACGTAGAACTGCCTCATATTGAATTGGTCGGTCAAGGTCAGAATTCCCGACTCCGACCGGCAGCAGCTCTCCAGGTCTTTCCCATCACCTGCTACCTGGAACGTTCAACTGGAGATGCCGGGGATTGAACCTGGGGCCTTCTGCGTGCCGAGAAGATGCTCTACCTCTGAGCCACAGCCCCTCCTCCTGCAGATCTGTCTATGAGCCATGCCTTGGATGACCAAAGAGGGCCAGGCTGCTGTGCCTCCTACAGTTAACTCAGAAGAAGGGATTTCCTCCCACGCGAGTGTTCTCACTCTCCTTGTGACAAGCTGCCAAAGCCTCTGTATTGCGTAACCAAAGAGTAGGTGGCGAGTTTTGAAATCCAGGTCGGTATTGCTTATGCACCGTGCAGTTTGGCTGTGTGTGTGGCTGTGTGTCGGAAGGTGTCTCGATTCTCTGTCGATACAAACACCAGTGTCTTTAATTTGCTTTTATTCTGAAAGTCACTTGCACTGTGTGTTTAGAGAACAGAAAATCAGCGCATCTCTTTGTATATTTATATTTATATATTTATATGTAAAAATAAAAGCAGCTTGGATCCTCTAGACTTAACCCAGGATTGTCAGAGCTCAGAAGCCCTGGTTAGCACTTGGATGGGAGGCCACCAAGGAAGGCCAGGGTTGCTATGTAAGAGGCAGGGAAGGGCAAACCAACCCCTGTCCATCTCCTGCCTTGAAATCTTGGAAGCTAAGTGGGGTCGGCCCTGGTTTGTACTCAGATGGGAGACCACCAAGGAAATCCAAGGTTGCTGTGCAGAGGGAGATGGCATGGTAAAGCACGTGTGAGCGTCTTTTGCCTTGGAAACCCGATGGGGTCACCGTATCAAAAGGATTATTATATATATATATATATATATATAAAATAATCCTTTTGATACGATTATTATATATATATATATATATATATATATATATATATATATATATATATACACACACCCTACAGGGTCACGTGACAGGGCTGCAACAAGACAGCATGTAACTCTGTACTGCAAGCGTGTTTATATGCATGTATATGTGTGTATGCAGGGCTCTTTTTGTGGCAGGGACTCCTTTGCATATTAGGCGACACACTCTAATGTAGCCAATCCTCCAAGAGCTTTCAGGAGCCCCTGCAAGAAGAGCTCTGTAAGCTCTGGGAGGATTGGCTACTCTAGGGGTGTGTCGACTGATATGCAAAGGAGTTCCTGCTACAGAAAGAGCCCTGTGTGTATGTATGTATGTATATGTGTGTCTCTGTCTGTCTGTCTGTCTGTCTGTCTGTCTGTCTGTCTGTCTATCTATCTATCTATCTATCTATCTATCTATCTATCTATCTATCTATCTATCTATCATCAATCATCTATCTATCAATCATCTTTCTATCTATCTATCATCTATCTATCTATCTATCTATCATCTATCTATCTATCTATCTATCATCTATCTATCTATCTATCTATCTATCTATCTATCATCTATCTATCATCTATCTATCATCTATCTATCATCTATCTATCATCTATCTATCTATCATCTATATCATCTATATCATCTATCATTCATCTATCTATCTATCATCATCTATCTATCATCTATCTATCATCTATCTATCATCTATCTATCATCTATCTATCATCCATCTATCATCCATCTGTCTATCTATCTGTCTGTCTGTCTGTATGTCTGTCTGTCTATCTATCATCTATCTATCAAGCTATCTATCATCCATCCATCCATCCATCCATCCATCCATCCATCCATCCATCTTCTATCTATCTATCTATCTATCTATCTATCTATCTATCTATCTATCTATCTATCTATCTATCTATCTATCTATCTATCATCTATCTATCTTCTATCTTTCAAGCTATCATCTATCTATCAACCATCTATCTATCGTCTATCTATCTATCATCTATCTATCTATCTATTATCCACAAAATTTCTTTTCTTTAAACTATAGGAGCACTGTGTTCCTGAACATCTGCTAAGCTAACTCTGCCCGGTTTGATCAGCTTTGCCCCATAGGGTCTGGCGGGGGTGCGGGGGAGGAAACACACAGCAGGGTGCTTCTGGTGGGCCGTCAGAGCCCCCTCCTCCTTCACAGCTGCTGGGCCACGAAAGCGGCTGGGTGGTGTTCCAGGTTGCAGCTTACAGGCTCCAGCCCGGCCTGACTCATCCGCCTCCTGCAGCGTCCCCCCCACCCTCCCCGGCTTAAAAAAAAGAAAAAAGTCCTTTCAATATTTAATCACCATCCTGGAACGAAGGGCACCAGCTGGCGTGTGCCGTGTAGGTGGCAGAGCGGGGGGAGGGGCGGGGAGGGCCTCCTCTGATGCATTTCCCTAATGAAGCCGCTTCCTCCTGTAACCGGGATGGCCGGATCATTCCTGAAAATGCCTGGATGGAGGATAAAGTGTGTCTCTCTGTGTGTGTGTGGGGGGCAGCGGCAGGTTCACCATGAAGCAGACCGAGCACATGCTTAGGACGCCGGGGCCAAAGGGGGCACCGCAAATTCGAGAAAAGGGTGAAAAGGGAAGAAAAAAAAAGAATGAAGCTTTGTAAAAAAAAAAAATTGATAAAACTGGTGCAAATGGATCACGGCGCACCCCTAGGGTGATCTTCTGTTTTTTGTGGGCGAGCTGCAGTGTCACAGGCGATGTTTAAAAGTCAAATGCAGGTGCTTAAAAGTAAAATGATGGAGCCAAATTCAGTTGTCCTGACAGTCTTTTCAAGGAGGCGGGCACCAAGATTGGTCAGTGCTTAGGGGTGCCGGCAAGCCTTAATCTGCCCCTGTGTGTGGGGAATAGCCTCTGCTCAGGCTGCTACCCAGAACAGGAAGGGTTGCCAACCTCCAGGTGTGGGGCTGGCAGTGTTCTCCCGAGATTACAGCTCTTTTCCAGGCGACAGAGGTCAGAGAGGGAAAGGTTGGCTTTGGAGGGGGGACTCTGTGGCCTCACGTCCCCGCCGAGTCCGCCCCCTGCCCCAAACTCCACCCTGCCCAGGCACTGCCCTCACCCGGTCTCCAGGAATTTGCCACACCAGAGTTGGCAGCCCTAACCGAGGCTCGTTCGGGTTCTGGAACTGGCAGCCTTGACTGAAACTCTGTGAGGTCCCAAGCAATGCTCTCTCTAAGCTGTGGAGTCTGGCGAGCAAAAATTCAATTTGGTGAGCTACTGGCATTAAAGTTGTGAGCGAGCGATTTGGCGAGCCAGTCTGGTGCAGTGGTTAAGTGCGCAGACTCTAATCTGGGAGAACCGGGTTTGATTCCCCACTCCTCCTCTTGCACCTGGCTGGATGATCTTGGGCAAGCCATAGTTCTGATAAGAGCTGTCCTTGAAAAATAGCAGTTTCTGTCAGAGCTCTCTCAGCCCCACTGACCTCACAGGGTGTCTGTTGTGGGGAGGGGAAGGGAAGGGATTTTGTAAGCCACTCTGAGATTCCCTTGGATAGTGAAGGGTGAGGTATAAATCCTTCCTTCTCCTCCTCTTCCTCCTCCTCCTTCCTGAGCTCAGACAAAAATCTGTGAGCCAGAGGCTAAAAAGCTATGAGCTCGCTCACACTGACTCAGTTTAGAGGGAACACTGGCCTCCAACTGGTTTCTGCTTTCCGGCTGCCTTCTAGATGTAAAGCTCCGCAGGATGGACTTCCGGGAGGTGACAGTTCTCTTGGCTGCAGGCAGTCGGGTTACTAACCTCCAGGCGGTGGCAGGAGATCTCCAGGGGATCCAGCTGATCTCCAGGTGACACAGATTGGTTCCCCTGGAGAAAATGGCTGCTTTGGAGGGTGGACTCCACGGCATACCCTGAGGAGGTCCCTCCCTTCCCCAAACCCCGCCTAAATCTCCAGGTTTCCCCCGACCCAGAGCTGGCAACCCTGGCAGGCCAGCCTGATAAGTCAAGACAGATGACGGGGCTGCATTCTGCCCCTCCCTTAGCCTCCTCAGGCTTTAAGTTTAGTGGGTCCTGGTTCTAAAGAGCTGCTCTTCCAATTACAAATAGTAAATACTGGGATTCTGGATGACCTCTTCAGTTTGCCAGTGAGCAATCTGGTGTTTTTGACATTTCCTCAATGCAGCAATTAAAAAATAAACATTAGCTGTCGTAGATTTTCCGGGGTTGTGTGGCTGTGGTCTTGGCATTGTAGGACCTGACATTTCGCCAGTAGCTGTGACTGGCATCCTCAGAGGTATAACACAGAAAGATGGAGGACTCTCTGTATCAAGGTGAGCAGAAAATTGGTAGGGGGGTAATTTATATCTACTCAGGAAGGTGGGGTAGGGCTGAGTCATTATCAAGTTGGAGTTCCCCAGGCTGTGAAACATGCTAATGGAGGAGCTTTCCTGAGGAGGTTCTTTTGTATATGGACTGGTTGTTTCCTGAGGAGGTTCTTTTGCCCATGGATTGTTTCCTGAGGAGGTTCTTTTGCATGTGGAATGGCTGTTGAAATTCTAATCTTATCTGTAGTGCCGTTGTCAGGTGTAGAGCCTTTTGTGTTTTTCAGGGCAGGAAACCATACCCTGTTTATTTTTATTTCTAAACTCTCTTCTTTCCTGTTGAAATTGTGTTTATGTTTACGAATTTCAATAGCTTCCCTGTGTAATCTGACATGGTAATTGGATGTGTTGTCCAGCCTTTCAGTGTCTTGGAAGAAAATAAACAACTCCCAAACTGTGTGTGTGAAACAGTATCACATCCATGGGACTGCTGCACTACGGAAGTGGTCTTGCGCACACTTCCTCAACGCAATCCTAAACAGAGTAAACCCCTTCCGATTTGAGAAAGGTGTAACTCTTTTTAAGATTGCGAGGATTAGTAGGTAAATTATGCTGGCTTGGCAACCAAAGGGAGACAAGATTTGTGGGGACATGGGAACAGCCTGCTGTGGTGGTATAACGTCACCCCCTCCAGAAACATACCAGAAGTGATGTCACGACTTTCTAGGAATCGCCAGAAACTCTCTAGTAAAACCATAGAGTTTCCGGTGACGGCCAGAGAGGCATGATGTGTCCCCCCCCCGAATTGACACCACACCATTACCCTAGTGGCCTTTTAAATATTTTCTCCTACTGCTGATCTGAGCAGCGGCAGGAAACGAGGGGCAGGAAATTGCTCTCCCAAGGACTGGCGTTCCTGTGCTGACCTGACTTACTTCTGAATAAAGATGCAGGTAGCTGGATCCAAGAACATAAGATGTACAGTTCCTTTTATTATGACCACCCGGATATCGCACAAAACACCAGGGGATGTGCACGACCTGTGTCTCACCAAGTGATATAGTGAGGCCCTCCACCACCACCAATGTGGGGACTCAGCAAAAATCTTTGGACTCTGTCATCCTGGCTGCCTGGAGCTGTGAGCTGGATGCTAATGATGCAGCGGTACAGGAGATGAATTGCAGGGCTTACGCAAGCTGCCAAGAGGTGTTGTTGCCTGGAACATTCCCCCCCCTTTAAATTGCTTACAAAGCAGGGATGCAGGCTTGGAATATTGAAAAAACGAGTGAAGGTTGGGAGGTTAAACCTAGAGTTGCCTAGCAGCCAGTGTGACATGAGGGGTCAAGGGACATATGGGGGGGGGTGGCCATTGGCAATGGCATGACATCACTTCCGGGGAAACTGGGAAGTGCTGTCACTCCTCTCTAGGAATTGCCGGAAACTCTGTGGGAAAACCAAGTGCCGGCAGGAAGCAAGATGAGGGGAATCCCCCACTTCTAGTGAGGAGCCTGGCAACCTTGGTTAAACCCTGTCTCTCTTAACCACACAGCCCTGAGGGAAACTGAGGCTATA
Organism: Gekko gecko; assembly: GCA_029375565.1. Lineage (NCBI taxonomy): Eukaryota > Metazoa > Chordata > Lepidosauria > Squamata > Gekkonidae > Gekko > Gekko gecko. The sequence goes on along the minus strand of JAPDNY010000017.1, from coordinate 40,758,940 downwards.
TAAACTTGTAGTGGTTAAGAGCATGGACTCTAATCTGGGAGAACTGGGTTTGATTCCCTTCTCCTCCACTTGCAGCCAGCTGGATGGCCTTGGATCAGTCACAGGTTCTCTCAGAGCTGGTCTCTCAGGAGCAGTTCTCGAAAGAGCTCTCTCAGCCCCACCGACCTCACAGGGTGTCTCTTGTGGGGAGGGGAAGGGAAAGGAGTTTGTAAGCTGCTCTGAGACTCCCGAGTGAAGGGCGGGGTATAAACCCAATCTCTTCTCTTCTTCTTGCAGTTTGCAGTTCACCTATAGAACTTGTCTTGTGGGTCGGAGTCTGGTGATGTCATAATCCCATAGGGTGGCCCTCTGAGTTCCGGGGATGTTTGTTCATGATCCAAAAAAACTGTTTGGTCTGTGCATCCCTGTAAAAATGGCGTGCAGTCGGAGATGGTGTTTTGCTTTGGGTTCCTGACTGAGTGTCAGAGGGCGGGGGACCCGTCACAAAGGAGGAAAGCACTCTCCGGGGCCGAAGGGGAGAAGGCCAGCTTGACACAGTTGAAGAACTGCAGTGTGGGGAAGCGACTCCGTCCTGTCCCCCCCTACCAGAAGGGAGAAGAAGAGGAGAAGAGATTGGATTCATACCTTGCCCTTCACTCGGTGTCTCAGAGCGTCTTACAATCTCCTTTCCCCTCCCTGCAACAGACACTCTGCGAGCAACGGTCCCTCTAAGCCGTGGAGTCTTGTGAGCCAAAATTCTGCTTTGTGAGCTACTGGCATTAAGGGTTGTGAGCGAGCAATTTGGCTCCTGCATACATTACTTTGCTCTGGAGCCATCCCTTCCTGAGCTGAGACAAAAAGGTGTGAGCCGGAGGCTAAAAAACCATGAGCACTAACTCAGCTTAGAAGGAACACTGCCTGCGAGGTAGGCTGGGCAGAGAGAGCTCTGAGAGAAACTGTCCTTGGGAGAACAGCTGTGCCAGAACTGTGGCTTGCCCAAGGTCATCCAGCAGCTGCAAGTGGAGGAATGGGGAATCAAACTCGGTTCTCCCAGATTGGAGTCCGCACTCCTAACCATTAGACCAAACTGGAAGAAGGAGGCCTGCCACAGGCTGTCCACTGGGGCTTCTCCCCTGCCCAGGGCCGCTACTCGATGCGGCAGACCCAGGCACCGCAGGCCAGTGGGGCAGGGACAGGCCTGGTTTGGCCCCCCTTCACCTCTGGCAAAAGCCTAGGTGTGCCTATCGGATGGTCCGGCTCTGCTTGGTATGACCCTGACGTGATGGGAAGGTTCTTTGGGGCCTAGAACTTCAAGCCCGCCTTCTGCAGGTTTGGAACCGAGTGAGCGGCAGCTGGCCTCTCCCCCATGTCATCCTCCTCGGGCGTCAAGGAGCCAGCGGAGGCAGGTGGCGAGCCGCTCTCCCTTCTGCATGGAAAGGCTGGGGGGGCCGGGAGGGGAATAAATGAGCAGCTTCTGGAATTAAGCTCCCGCTCTTCCTTTGGTGTTAATTAGCAGCCGGCTGGCGGAAAAAAAGAGAGAGAAGTGTTACGAATGTGGCCACCGGGGCAGCTCAGAGGGGAAGGCAGCCTGCCTAATTCCCGCTGTCTGTTTCGGATCAAAACAGCCGCGGCATAAATTAGTGGAACCGGAAAGGCCCGGAAGGACTCCCCGCCCTCCTCTGGTGGTGGCAACAGTGTCGGGATAAGGTGCAGAGGTTTCTAATGATATTATGTTCCGTTTTTGGCTGCCGTGTTGGAGTAGGAGAGTAGAAAGAGATGGCAGGGGGTGGCAAGGTGGGGGGTGAGATTGTGCCAAGGGGCTGCCAGTTGTCCACAAGAATCTGCCAGGCTGTAATTGCAGCCGACTTCTAACCTCACATGGCGGGGGGCTCGGCAGGGACTCCGGATACTGTGGCAGTTGAGACGAACCCAAGCCAAGCTGTCTTTTCCGAGGTCTGTGCATACGCTCGGTATGTATTTGCGTGAATGCCACCCCTTCCTTAACGAGGTCGAAGTTCTCTCTGGAGAGGTCAGGAGCGAGGAAACGGCTGTGACCCAGCAGTAGAGCTTCAGTTTTGTACGCCGACGGTCCCAGGTTCAGTCTTCGGATTCGGATAGTTGGCTATGTGGAAGACTTTGGAAGCAGCCGCCAGAGCGGGTGGACAAGGCTGACCTTGATAGACCAAAGGTTCTGACGCAGTTTCAGAGCTGCTGTGTGTGTTCGTTTGATTTATAATAGAACTAGCCTGCTACCTGGGCTTCACTATGGTATTTAAGTTCCATAAATCGCTCCTTATAATAATTGAGTTTTCGCATCCCCACTGGCCTATGGGGAGCAGAGAAAAATGCACGCTGTCAGCCATTGGCCCGCCAGCTGCCACTCAAGGCTGCTGGCATGCCATTGGCTGGGAGGCGGGAGGTGAACGCTGCGAGCGAACGCCACTGCCAGGAGTCGGGGAAGGGAGCCTGCACTGCCAGGTGACAGTGCTGGGCAGGGAGCGAGGCCAGGGCCAGTGCCAGGAGGACATGGGGGCCCCAGAGAGAAAGTGTCTCAGCGAGGGGGACGGCGGAGTCCGCGGATGCCAGGTGAGCTCCTTCCACAACAGCCGCCCAGAATGCCTGCCTCCACCACCTTCTTCGCGGGGGGGGGGGCCCTGTCTAGCGCCCGTTGTCTCAAGTCTAGTTATAATACTGATGACGTGAAGTTTGAAATCATAGAATCATAAAATGTTAGCGTTGGAAGAGATCTTGCAGGTCATCTAGTCCAGCCCCCTGCACTCTGCAGGAGCATGGCCGAAAGACAGCCCTACATACTTACAACATACCCGAAAGATGGTCGTCCAGCCTCCGCTTGAAAACGTCCAGCGAAGGAGCATCCACCACCTCCCGAGGCAGACCGTTCCACTGCTCAACCACTCTTACAGTTAGGGGGTTTCTCCTGATATCTAGCCGGTAACGACTCCCTCATAATTTCCACCCATTAGATCTAGTCTTGCATTTATCCAGAGCAAGAGAGAATCGATCCGCTCCATCTTTTACATGACAGCCCTTCAAATACTTGAAGGCTGCAATCATGTCCCCTCTAAGTCTTCTCTTTCCCAGACTAAACATACCCAACTCTTTCAGCCTTTCCTCATAAGACTTGGATTCAAACAAGACACAAAAGAACAAAAACTTTTCTTGGGAAAGCCTAGCCCAGAGGGTTTTCCGCCAGTCAGAGGTCTGTAAGGTCAAAGTGCTGATGTGTGATGGAACCGATAATCTTGTTTCATTCGTGTGCATCATCCCGAGTATAAGATCCTGTGTCATCCTTTGTAATGCTCGAAGAGTCTGTTGGGTATTCAGGGTTCCAATGCCTTGAGATCCGTACTCTTCCTTTATTAATTAATAAAAATTTCCTCTCTACAGAACTGCTGAGTGTGTTTCTCAAATTGGGCTGGGAAGAACACTGCCAGGGACACCGGTTGTGTCCAACATCGGGGAGACTGGGCCAGCAGCATTACTGCACCTCACAGGCCACTCCTGATTTCATCAACTGTAATTAGCTCTCTGCAGTCTCCTGTAATGGTTGTTGTTTTTTTTACCTGAGAACACTGAGCTCTGCAGCTGACCAATCAGAGAGTGGGGGGTGCAAGGAGGCAGCCGCCTGGCAGCCACATAGGAATCAATGGGGGGGAGCACACTTTACCCCTTTTGACCCCCTTAGGGGTCGAATTTCTAAAAATCCCTTCTTAGTGAGCATCTACGCCATGGTAGGAGCGCTCTCCCCAAATTTGGTGTTTCTAGGTCCAGCGGTTTGGCCTGGGCGTTGATTTTACAGTGAGGGGACTTTCTTTTATATATGTATAGAAGATGTTTATGTGCCAGTGTTGTGGTTCATTGGGGAGCCTCTACTTGGAATGGAGAAGGTTGTCAGTTTAGTCTCCAACATTTCCAGTTTAAAGGATTAGGGAATGGGAGGTGTGAAAGAGGCGGCGGAGACCCTGCCAGCCACTCCCAGTTGGTGGAGACAGTATTGCCCACAATAGACCAAGGGTCTGACTCAGTAGAAGACTGCCTTCATTTAGGGAGGGGCCGTGGCTCAGTGGTAGTAGAACACTGCATGTGGAAGGTCATAGAATCATAGAATGTTAGAGTTGGAAGGGACCCTGCAGGAGCATAGCCGAAAGACAGCCCTACAACATACCCGGAAGACGGTCGTCCAGCCTCCGCTTGAAAACGTCCAGCGGAGGAGCATCCACCACCTCCCGAGGCAGTCTGTTCCACTGCACAAATCAGTGCTCTCCGGAGCCATCCTCCCTGAGCTGAGACAAAAACGCGTGAGCCGGAGGCTAAAAAACTGCGAGATAGCTCACACTAACTCGGCTTAGAGGGAACACTGGCCCTGACCTGGGTGGCTCAGGAGAGCCCGATCGTGTCAGGGCTCGGAAGCGAAACAGGGGCAGCTTAGGGTTAGTCCTTGTGTTGGAGACCACCAACTAATTCCAGGGTCAGGTCATGGCTAACCACCTCCATTCATCTCTTGCCTTAAAAACCCTACGGGGACCCCGTAAATTGGCCGCCTGCAGTGCTGTTGAGAAAAGACAAGTCAAAGGAGAAAAAAGAGCAGTGTCAATCATTTCACTGCAAGGGCTCCCGAGGTCTAACCCGTAGAGGGGTGGTTTCCACAAAACATCCCCCCCCACCTTGAAGTGACCTTAACCCTCGCAGCGGCCTCCTGAAGTGGAGAAGCCCTTCAAAGGCGCATCCGGCTGAGCTGCCATTCTGCCCGTCCTCAGACGCTTCCCCACCATCATGAAATATAGATGGCAAAAGGCAGAGCCTTTGGAACCGGTGAATGCACACCGCCAGTCGACCGTCTTGAGCGATGGCAGCTTTTTCGTTTCATGGCGGACTCGCGGGAACACATGGGCGCCTCTCTGCAGCCCCCCCCCCCGAACCGTTGTGTGAGCCACGAAGATTCGGATTCGAATCCCGACACTACCACAAAGTCACCAGGTTGGCAGAGGCGAGCCGGCTCTCCTTCAGCCTTCAGTCTTTGTATGGAGCCTCCCTGTTGCTTTACTGGCTCGGCCACCCTCTGCCATCCTGGATGGGTTAGGACCTGTCTCCCTGGTGGCTCCAGAATGGGGGGAGGAGGAGGAGGAGGAGGAGGAGGAGATTGGATTTATACTCTGCCCTTCACTACCCGAGGGAGTCTCAGAGCAGCCTACAATCTCCTTTCCCTCCCCCTCCCCACAACAAGACACCCTGTGAGGTAGGTGGGGCTGAGAGAGCTCTTCCGAGAACTGCCCTTGAGAGAACAGCACTGAAGGAGCTTGTGACTGACCCAGGGTCACACCTGCAGCTGCATGTGGAGGAGCGGGGAATCAAACCGCTCCTAACCACTACACCAAACTGGGTCCCTCTGGAGAGAGGGTACTGGGGCATCCTAGTCCTCTCCCTTTCCCTCCAAGTGAACACACCCTTCTTTACTTTCACGCAGCCTCTAGCCCTGCATGCTCCACCCAGTAATCCTTTTTTTTCAGAGCTGTTCTCTCAAGGGCAGTTCTCGAGAGAGCTCTCTCAGACCCACCTACCTCACAGGGGGTGCCTGTTGTGGGGAGGGGAAGGAAAAGGAGATTGTAAGCCACTTTGAGACTCCTTCGGGTAGTGAAGGACTGAGGTATAAATCCAATCTCCTCCTCCTCTTCCTTTGCAGGAACATTCTGTACAGCGTCCGTTCTAGCCTTTGAAGGCCAGATCAAAGGAAAGGACGCGCCATCCGGATGCACCCCAGTTCTCCTCGGATCCGCTCCCGAGGTCAATCGGAGATTCAGTTTCTGCCTCTTAAAGCCGTTTGTACTTAAGAGTCTAAAATAGGAAGCGTCAGATCCTGCCTCCTGGCGTCACGGGCAATGCTAAGGAACGGGCCCGAGGCATTGTGGGATTTCTTTGAAAGGACAAGGAGCTGACCTTTGGGGGCCAAACCAAATGGCCCGCCTGGCAGCCCCACCCTGAGATCACTCAGGAACTCCACAAAAGGACAATCCCTGACCTCCCAAGGAAAAAGGTTTCTCCTGGAGGCCTTTGTCTATGTGAGAGAGCGAAGAGGAGAAGGAGAGAAAATAAGCCAAGAACTCTTGATTCTGAATTTTTTTAAACAAAGGGTCAAGGGGAAAGGGAAGATGCGCTCATTTCCAATGATTCGCTTATTTGTCTCCGGCTTTCCTGCCCACAGTTGGGACTCGAAGCAGCTGAAAACGTGGTTCTCCCCCCACCTCCGTTTTCTCACATTAATCCTGTGAGGTAGGCCAGGCCGAGAGTTTGTGACAGGCCCAAGTTCACCTAGCAAGCTTCCATTTTTATGCCAGCTGGATGGGTGAGAGAAAGGCTGCCCCCTCTGTCCTTATAAAGGACTTGTGGACCCTGAGAGTACTCTTATGGCGCCTAATTTGAGAAATACCAATGTGGACAAAATGGAGAAAGACCCCTCGGAGGGGAATGAGATATTTTGATGGGAATATGAATTGCCAAGGGTGGGTGATGAGACAGCTAGAACGGTCTGTCTGTAGGTCTGTCTGTTGGCTTACCCATTAGGAGACACTACTCCTGTTGGCAGTGCCACCGCAGCCCCATCTAAACCAAAAGGCCCTTGCGGAGTGCCACCAGAACCTTGGGGACTGCTTGGCACAGCTTGTGCCAGGGCTGTTTTAATATTGGAGTCCTCCCTGACCCCCATTAAGAGACGCTGGAAGATGGTCGGACATAAAAGTGATCTAGCTGGACCTCCCTCCCTCCCTCCCTCCCTCCCTCCCTCCCTTCCTTCCTGCTTGCCTGCTGCAGACTAATCTGGAGAACCAGGTTTGATTCCCCACTGCTCCATGTGCAGCCAGATGGGTGAACTTGGGCCAGTCACAGCTATCTCAGAGCTCTCTCAGCCCCACCTACCTCACAGGGTGTCTGTTGTGGGGAGAGGAAGGGAAGGAGATTGTAAGCCGCTCTGAGACTCTGAGTGAAAGGCAGGGTATAAATAAAATTCCTCCTCCCTTTCCTTCCCTTCCTTCCTGTTTGATGTAGTGGTTAAGAGCAGCAGACTCTAATCTGGAGAACTGGGTTTGATTCCCCACTCCTCCATGTGAAGCCTGCTGGGTGACCTTGGGCCACTCACAGTTCTCTCAGAGCTCTCTCAGCCCCACCTACCTCCCAGGGCGTCTGTTGTGGGAAGAGAAATGGAAGGAGATTGTAAGCTGCTCTGAAACCATGAGTGAAACACAGGGTATAAATCAAATTTCTCCTCTTCCTCCCTCCCTCCTTCCTTCCTTCTTGTTTGGTGTAGTAGTTAAGACCCACAAACTATAATCTGGAGAACCGGGTTTGATTCCCCACATGCAGCCAGCTTGGGTGACGTTGGGCCAGTCACAGTTCTCTCGGAGCTGTTCTCTCAAGAGCAGTCCTCGAAAGAGCTCTCTCAGCCCCACCCACCTCACAGGGAGTCTGTTGTAGGGAGAGGAAGGGAAGGAGATTGTAAGCTGCTCTGACTCCGAGTGAAGGGCAGGGCATAAATCAAATCCCTCTCTTCTCTATGCCCTACAGAGAATCCACAAGCAAGCCACCAGCAATCCAGGAGAGTTCGCAGTCGCCGTTCTCTCCCTGCTTGTCGGTGTGAAGCCCGATTCTCGAGAAGGGTGTTCTCTCTCTTCCAGGGCTGGTGGGGAGGGGAGTTGCTGAGCCGTGCCTGCAATTAGGCAGGCAGCCAGGTGGGGAAGGTTTACTCAACCGGAAGGAACCAAGCCAGCCGTGATGTCATGCTGCGGGGAACCCCTTGCTGCAGATCACAGCCGGGGGCTTCCTTCTGCAAGAAGGGAAAGACGGGGGCAAAGAATGCAATCTGACTTTTCAGGTCCACCCTTCCACCTTGTTCTAGAGAGATCTGTTAGCAGTCCCCCTGGATTTCCCAGGTGCTCAGTGCACAAAGGAACAGGTGCTCGAGGTCCGGTTTCACAGCCCTCCTGCGAAAACCTTCTCTTTCGCAAAGCGAGACCTCTCTTTCCAGCGAGACTTCTCTTTCCTCGAGCTGCCCTTCTGCATATCTGGTGTATAAACCCGCTGAAAGAGAATCAATGAAATGCTGACAGGTGGGCAGCTTCTTTAACGGCTCATTACATCATGCCCACAGAAGGTACCTGTACAGGTTGGGAGGCTACGACGAACAGTCGCGTTTTGTTTGTTTGAATCTGTGCAGGAGATGAAATCCCCCAGCTAATTCTCCCTGGAGGGTGTTCTCTAAGGCACGACTTTCTATTCCCGGCTTCTCTGCTAAATTCCTTGTTGTAGAATGCGGACAGTAACGAGTAGTATGTTTTTAAAGGCTTTATTGAATTGGAGGTTTCATGACAGACTAGCAAACCAGCTCCAGAGGCGCTCCCTCGGACTCAGGTCTTGCAAGTCATTCCACAAGTTCCAACACCTCCCAGCCACTGGGCAACCAGTTGTACCTGGCAACTGGAGGGAGCTTGGGTGGTGGGGAAATGGGGGGGCACGTGGAGTTGTGTATGCTGAGGTGTCACTCTTGGGGGAAACCCAGAATTGACCGTGGGGTCGCTCTAGGAATAATCACCAGAAACTCTATGGTAAGACCACAGAGTTTCAGGTGAGTCCTAGAGCTACCCACTGTTTCTTCCAAAAATGACATCAGGGCACACAAACCACCAACTTTAATCCCCCCCCACTGCTTCTCAGAGTGGCAGCAGGCAAAGCCGGTAGCCTTGTGGGCACAGAGCTGAGAGAATTATTCACAGGAAATCAGAGGCCTGACTTTAATAGGATGTGGTTAGGGGAAAGCCAGTCTCAAACGGCTTCTCTGCCTGGAGGAGATGCTTACTCATGCGGGAGACGAGCAAATGGCTATTTCCAGGCCTGCTCATGCAAGAAATCGGGTGGGATATGTTTCCCTGGGCTGATACAAGAGCAGTGTTGCCAACTGCAGTTTGGGAATTCCTGGAGATCTGGGAGTGGCGCCTGGAGAGGGTGATGGGAGCTCAGTGGGGGATGTGATGTCACTCTAGGACTTCCATTGCCCCTAGACTCTATGGTATACCATAGAGTCTGGCCTCCAACACTGCCATTTTCTCCAGGGGAACTGCTCTTCGTAGCCTGGAGATTAATTGTAATTCTGTACTTGTAGATGACTCGTAAAGAACCCCTGGCCCTTCCCTGAGGTTGGTAACACTGTACAGGAGGGGCAAGAGGATGGGGAACAAAGAGTGGGAGGCCAAGATGGTGGCTTGTGTTGAATTTGTGCACCAGGTAATCCAATGGAAAAAGATGAATCCTTCTTTTAATCAGATCCTTGGCACTGCAGTTACTTTGAAGAAGAAGAGGAGATTGGATTTATACCCGACTCTTCACTCGGAGTCTTGGAGTGGCTTACAAGCTCCGTTCCCTTCCCCTCCCCACAACAGACACCCTGTGAGGTAGGCGGGGCTGAGAGAGCTCTTTCCAGAACTGTCCTTAAGAGAACAGCTCTGACAGAACCATGGCTTGCCCAAGGTCATCCAGCAGCTGCATGTGGAGGAGTGGGGAATCAAACCCAGTTCTCCCAGATTAGAGTTCGTGTACTTAACCACAAATGGAGCTGCGGTGGCTCAAGTCGTTAAGACGCTGAACTGCAGGCTGCGGAAGGTCAGTAGTTCAGCAGTTCGAGACCCGAGAGTGCCGCATGATGGGGTGAGCTCCTGTCTCTAGTTCCAGCTCCTGCCAACCTAGCAGTTCAAAAGCAAGAAATTGCAAGTAGATAAATAGGTACCACTTTGGTGGGAAGGTAACAGCGTTCCGTGCGCCTTGGTGTTTAGTCATGCCGGCCACATGACCACAGAAACGTCCTCAGACAGCGCTGGCTCTTCGGCTTTGAAACGGAGATGAGCACTGCAACCCTAGAGTCGGATTCGACTGGCTTTCAAGCAAGGGAACCTTTACCTTTACCTTACTTAACCACTACACCAAACTGGCTCTCTCCTTCCGGACTCTTTATCACGTGATTGTGCTGAAGGGCAAACCGTGGAAACATACAGTTGGCTGTGCCTACTGCTGGTCCGGACATCGAAGTTCCCAAAGAATTCCTGGATTCTCTGTGTCTAAAGCCGTGGGGAGGAGGGTTGGAATGAGCAACTCTGGATTTGGAAACAGCCACTCAGAACATCATAGGGTGGCCAGTTGCATGTCGGGGAATCCCTGGACCTTTTGGAGGTGGAGCATGAGGACAGCAGGTTTGGGGAGGGGAGGAACTTTGGCGGGGTGCAATTCCATAGAGCCCACCTTCCAAAGCAGCCATTTTCTCCCGTTGAGCTGATCTCTGCCTCCTGGCGATCAGTTGTAACCAATGCTCCCTCTAAACTGTGGAGACCCGTGAGTTCCACTTTGTGAGCTGCTGGCATTAAAATTGTGGGCGAGCTGTTTGGCTGCTGCATAAATCAGTTGAACATAATGAACTGGAGAACACCTCCCTTCTGTCAGAGGGCTGATACATTCCCACCAGCTGGAAACCCAAGCCCTCCCTTCTGCTCAAGGCCATAAGACAGTGGCTGCTAGCAGAGGAACATCTCCCACGGTTCCTTAAGCAAAGCAAAGCTACGCGCATGCGAGAAAGCAGGCAAGGAATGAGATCATACAGCGAACATGGCAGTTATCTGCCATCTGGAGCCCTCCTTCCTGAGCGAAGACAAAAATCTGTGAGCCAGAGGCTAAAAAAACGGTGAGCTGGCTCACACTAACTCGGCTTACAGGGAACACGGGTTGCAATCCCAGGAGATCTCCAGCCACCACCTGGTTGTTGGCAACCCCAAAATCAAACAAATTAAGGAAGGGGCATCTCTCCCCCCCCCCCATTCTCTTCTGTGGTTTTTGCAATAATTGGGCACCATGGGAACAAAATGAGCTAAATGGTGAGTGGTTCTCCTGTCCCGCCCACCGAGAAAGCTTCCTCCATGTTTCCCTCTGCCAGAGGGCAGGCGGGGAGAGAATCTGCCCACCGAACTATCACATTCGATTTTCAGTTTCCAAATGGGCCTCTTATTAGATCGGACGCTGAGCATCATTAGATTTGCAATCTGATCTGTCCGTCCTCCCACAGCATCAATTCTGTTCCCCCAATTGAGGCCTCTTTTCATATCACATGAAGTTGCCCCGTCCTGAACTCAGCCCATCCAGGTCCGTCTTGGCTATTCAGGCTGGCATTGCCCCCCCAGCCCCCTCCCCCATGTCTCAGCCGGAGGATCCTTCACATCACCTGTTACCGGTTCCCTTTTTCTATACTGGAGATGCCGGGGATTGAACCCGGGACCTTCTGCATGCAAAGCTGAGGCTCTGCCACTGAGCCAGGCCCCCCCCACCCCTCTCCAGAGGGAATTGAGGCCTCATTAAGGAATGGGTTTCATTCACGTAAATATATCCCTAGCCTATGAAGAAAGGCTGCTTGCCGCAGGGAGGATCTCGTCCCAGCTTGGAAGCCAAGCAGGGTCGGGCCTGTTTAGTACTTGAATAGGAGACCCCCCACCCCCCAACGATGTCCAGGGTTGGTACGCAGAGGAAGGTCATGACAAGCCACCTCCATTTGTCCCTTGCCTTTAAAACCTTGTGGCTGCAACCTGACAGCACTTAGGTACGTGATGGACTCGAATCGGTTTAGTGTGCTGATAGCCACCTGTGTTTTTAGATGTTTTCAGTCTCCTTAGTATGTTTTACATTTGTTACCTTTGTGCTTTTAGTTGTAACCACTGTGAGTCCTTTCGTAATGGTACCAGGGCGCTGTTTCCCCCCTTTCTTTTTTTTGAAAAAGAGGTGCCGGCACTCTCAAGAGGGAAAAGAAGTTTTCCCTCTGTATGCTGAACACTCATGTGCTTTTAAACATTTTAAAAAGAATGTTGTTGAAGAGGTTCTCGAACTCTGTTCCGGCGCATTCCCCCAGGAAAAAAGCCCCGCGTGGTGCCAACCTCCAGGTGGGGCCTGCGGTGAAAGACGGGGTATAAATGAAGTAAAACATGTATGACTGAAGAAATATCCCTATCTCTGCCTGTATGTTTTCCTTAGAGGGCAAATCTGGTGTAGTGGTTAGGAGCACGGACTCTAATTTGGGAGAACCAGGTTTGATTCCCCACTCTTCCACGTGCAGCTGCTGGTGTGACTTTGGGTCAGTCGTAAGTTCTCTCAGAGCTGTTCTCTCAGGGGCAGTTCTCGAGAGAGCTCTCTCAGCCCCACCTACCTCACAGGGTCTCTGTTGTGGGGAGGGGGAGGGAAAGGAGATTGTAAAGCTGCTCTGAGACTGCTTTGGGTAGTGAAGGGTGGGATATAAATCAAATTTTCTCCTCCTCCTCCTCTTCTTCTTCTTCCTCTTCCTCCTCCTCCTCTTCCTCCTCCTCTTCTTCTTCCTCTTCCTCCTCCTCCTCCTCTTCTTCTTCTTCCTTCTCCTCCTCCTCAGGGCCATTTTAGATTGACAAACAGCTCTTGAAGTGGGAAGGCATACAACTGCCTCCCCTTACACCATGGTCTTGATCAGAATTGGGCCCCCATCTACTTTTAATTGCATATTAAAAAATCTGGGTGCTCTGCTCACGAAAGTCCCTAAACCTCATCTGGTTTTGCCTACAGTAGAATTACCCCAAACTGTAACTGAATTGGGGGTGGGGGTGGGGAGAAACATGCCTTGGACGTTGGAGAAGGAAACTGCCGTAGTGACTCAGCGGACTGTGTTGCCTGCTCTCAGTGGGGAAATCCTTGCCGATTTTGGGGGCAGAGCATGGAGAGGGTAGAGGCTTGGACATGGAGGGACCTCGTTGGGGTATAGTGCCATAGAGTCCAGCCTCTCTGTCGTCTGGTGATTGACTGTAATGTCAGGAGATCTCTGGGTCCTACCTGGAGGTTGGCTACCCTGCCAATGGATGAGAGCACTTTGATGTGGCTGCTGTTGATTGAATATTGGTTCCAGTTTTGGCCTGGGTATCGTCTTTCGGCCAACCCGTGCTTTCAGACAACCGAGCACTAAGGTACGTCAAGTGCCTGGTAAATGTCGCAAAATGGCGGCCCCGGATTTCTTCCAAGAGGGCTGATGGTATCTGTTTGCTTCATCTGTCGCAAGGACATGCCGCTCACTGCCTGGAACATTGTGCTGAGTTCTTGCTTTGCACATTATGTTTTCAAAAGTGTCGGCACCCAGGAAATGTCAGACTTACAAAATATCGTAATTCTTTCAAAGCCGGGGGAATCGCTTCGTTGCTCTTTTCCTAAATGCGAGGGCCCCTGATGCAAAAAAAATGGGGGAGAATCCCCCAAATTATTTTATGGCAAAAAGACATGTTTTTGCATGGGTAACATTTTAATCAAGTGACGTGGTGTTTGCTTTTTGGGGCACACCAAATAAGAAGGGAAGAAAATGGGATAAGAACAGCCCCCCCCCCCTCATGAGGATAGGATACCATGGAGAAATTTCAATGTTGTCTTTCTCACATGGTTTTCCAGTGGGTTTCCGAGGGTAACCCTGTTGGTCTGCAGTCGAAAAGTTAGATCTAAGTCCAGTAGCACCTTACAGTACAGATACAGGTTTCCCTTGCTTGGTCCTTGCTGGGAAAGAGGAGGCTTAGAGGGGACATGATTGCAGTCTTCCAATATCTGAAGGGCTGTCATGTAGAAGATGGAGCAGATCTCTTCTCTCTGGCTCTGGATTGCAAGACTAGATCTAATGGGTGGAAGTTACAAGGGAGTTGATACCGGCTAAATATCAAGAGAAACTTCCTAACTATAAGAGTGGTTGAGCAGTGGAACGGTCTGCCTCGGGAGGTGGTGGATGCTCCTTCCCTGGACGTTTTCGAGCAGAGGCTGGACAGCCATCTCTCGGGTATGTTGCAGGGCTATCTTTCGGCTCTGCTCCTTCAGAGTGCAGGCGGTTGGACTAGACGACCTGTGAGGTCCCTTCCAACTCTTAACATTCTCTGATTCTCTGATTCTATGAATCCGACTCTAGGGGGTGGTGCTCATCTCCGTTTCCAAGCCAAAGAGCCAGCACTGTCTGAAGACTATTGAGGCAGACTCAACATGGGTTCTGTAAGGGAAGATCTTGTCTCACTAACCTGTTAATGTTTTTTGAGGGAGTGAACAAACATGTGGACAAGGGGGACCCAATAGATATTATTTACCTTGACTTCCGGAAAGCTTTTGATACAGTTCCTCATCAAAGGCTCCTAAGTAAGCTCAATAGTCATGGGACAAAAGGACAAGTCCTCTTGTGGATCAAAAACTGGCTTATAAATAGGAAACAGAGAGTGAGTATAAATGGGAAACTTTCTCAGTGGAGGGTGGTAAGCAGTGGGGTACCACAGGGATCAGTACTCGGTCCGATGCTTTTTAACTTGTTTATTAACGATTTGGAATTGGGAGTAAGCAGTGATGTGGCTAAATTTGCAGATGACACAAAGTTGTTCAGGGTGGTGAAAACCAGGGAGGATTGTGAGGCACTCCAAAGGGATCTGTTGAGGATGGGTGAGTGGGCGTCAACGTGGCAAATGGGGTTCAATGTGGCCAAGTGCAAAGTGATGCACATTGGAGCCAAAAATCCTAAATATAAATACACGTTGATGGGGTCTGATCTGGCAGAGACGGACCAAGAGAGAGATCTTGGAGTCGTAGTGGATAACTCGCTGAAAATGTCTACACAATGTGTAGCTGCAATAAAGAAGGCCAACGCTATGCTGGGGATTATTAGGAAGGGAATTGATAACAAATCAGCCAGTATCATCATGCCCCTGTATAAATCATTGGTGCGACCTCATTTGGAATACTGTGTACAGTTCTGGTCACCACATCTCAAAAAGGATATTATAGCATTGGAAAAAGTGCAGAGAAGGGCAACTAGAATGATAAAAGGGTTGGAACACCTTCCCTATGAAGAAAGGTTAAAATGCTTGGGACTCTTTAGCTTGGAGAAACGACGGCTGAGAGGTGACATGATTGAGGTTTATAAGATTATGAATGGGATTGAGCAGGTTGAGAAAGAAGTCCTTTTCTCCCTTTCTCACAATACAAGAACTCGTGGGCACTCTATGAAATTGCTGAGCAGTCGGGTTAGAACAGATAAAAGGAAATACTTCTTCACCCAAAGAGTGATTAACATATGGAATTCACTGCCACAGGAGGTCGTGGCAGCTGCAAGCATGGACAGTTTCAAGAGGAAATTAGATAAACATATGGAGCAGAAGTCCACCAGTGGCTATTAGCCACAGGGTATAGATGGGAACTCTCAGTCTGGGGCAGGTGATGCACTCTATTCTTGGTGCTGGAGGGGGCAGCAGTGGGAGGGCTTCTGGTGTCCTGGCCCCACTGATGGACCTCCTGATGGCACCTGGTATATTTTGGCCGCTGTGTGACAGAGTGTTGGACTGGATGGGCCATTGGCCTGATTCAACATTGGCTTCTCTTATGTTCTTATGTTCTTATGTTCTTATGACTTCTCCGTGGTCATGTGGCCGGCACAGAACACCGTTACCTTCCCACTGAAGCGGTACCTATTTATCTACTTGCAGTTTCTTGCTTTCAGACTGCTAGGCTGGCAGGAGCTGGAACTAGAGACGGGAGCTCACTCTGTCAGGCGGCACTCAGGTCTAGAACTGCCGAGCTACCGACCTTCCGGTTTGCCACTCAGCGTCTTAACCTCTGAGCCAGCATGACTTTAGAGACCAACAAAATCTTCCGGGTATGAGCTTCGAGAGTCAAAGCTCTTTGACTCAAAAGCTCATACCTTAAAAAAAAAAATTGGTCTCTAAAGGTACTTGTTGTTGTTCAGTTGCACTGTTGAGTCCGACTCTCCACAACCCCATGGACCAGATCACGCCGGGCCCTCCTGTCTTCCGCCGTCCTCCGGAGTTTGCTCAACTTCATGTTCATTGCATCGATGACGCTGTCTGACCATCTCAGCCTTTGCCGTCCCCCTTCTTCTTTGACCTTCGATCTTTCCCAGCATCAGGGTCTTCTCCAGTGAATGCTCCCTTCTCATTGGGTGGCCAAAGTCTTTGAGCTTCAGCTTCAGGATCTGGCCTGCCAGGGAACAGTCAGGGTTGATTTGTTCTAGGATTGACTAATGTACTACTGGACTCGAATCTAACAGTTTCACAATGAGGACAGATTCAGTTGGGTTGCCGTGTTGGTCTGAAGCAGAAGAACAAAGTTTGAGTCCAGTGGCACCTTGAAGACCAACAAATTCTGGGTATCAGCTTTCATGTACATACATGTATGCATGTGTAGGGAGGGGCTGTGGCTCATTGGCAGAGCATCTGCTTGGCCTGCAGAAGGTCCCAGGTTCAATCCCTGGCATCTCCAGTCTAAAGGACCAGGCAGGAGGTGATGGGAAAGACCTGAGCCTGAGGCCCTGGAGAGCAGCTGCCAGTCCGAGTAGACAATACTGATTTTGATGGACCAAGGGTCTGAGAAGGCAGCTGCATGCGTTCATGTGATCTGAAGAAGCACACACACACATGAAAGCTCATACCCAGAATTAAACACTATTGGTCTTGAAGGTGCCCCTGGATTCAAGTTTCACAGTGGGTCACAATTCCGTGGTAGAGCATCTGATATGCACGCAGAGGGTCCCCGGTTCGATGCCTGACATCCGCACTTGGACAAATCAGGTTGCAGGTGATGTGAAAGACCTCACCTTGGAACCCCAGCAAACCCACCACTGGTCAGAGTAGGCTGTACTGACCTGGACAGACCAACAGCCTAACTTAATAGGAGGCTGCTTCACCTGTGTTCAGAGATGTGTCAGAGTTCTAGGTTGGTCTTTTATGGGGTGGAATGGTATGAAAAAGGCATGGTCGCCGTGGATAGTTGTGACCAGGGCTCATTTCCTGCAGGAGCACACCGGAGCAAAGCTCTGGCAGTAAGGAGCCCAGGGGGCGGGCACATGCAGCAAGCCCCGCCCCCTGCTCCCAGAAGCCCCCCCCTCACCAAAGTTTATTCAGGTAGAAGCTCTCCCTCCTCTTTGAGGGCAGATCTGTGCGCTCCCCCCCATAGCTAGCAATCCCAAACAGAGCCTGAGCGGTGGGTGTTGCCTTCTGACACACTTCCGGTGATGTCAGGGGGCGTGGCATATGCAAATAAGTTATGCTAATGAGCTCCTGCACCTCTTTTTCTAGGAAATGACCCCTGCTTGTGACAAAATAAGCAAGAAGTCGCTCATCTATGCACGTTGGTCGAGGAGAACCTTTGTGCATATGCGTGTAGGAGATTTGTGGAAGATTCTGTCCTTAACCCTCCCCTCTCCTTACGAATCTGCTGTTCCTACCCTTTCCAAAAAAGACCATAGAATATCAAAGCCATATGTTAGGTATGAGGGTTTTCCCCCCCTCTACTGTATGACTGTGATGTGGCCCCTATTTGGAATTGCTTGGTTCAGATGACGCCGGTGTTTTCCCAGGAGGAGGTGACCAACAAGCCCATGTCTGTTCTCATCAGTATAACTTGGGCATGAGTCAAGTGCCCCCCCCGGGGTGGGGCTGCAGGGAGTGCTCACGGTCACCTTTTATCCCCGGGGCCATTTTAAAAGCTCAGTTTATCCCTCCAAGGAGTGGCTGGCTTCAACAAGTAATTGAACGGTGGGATTTATTGTCAGTGGACGTAGTCCTGGTCACAAGCATTGGTGGCTTTAATAGGGGGTTAGAGAGATTTATGGAAGAGAGGGCAATCAATGGCTACTGGCCATGATGACTGAAGGAGGCTGTTGTGTACACATGTCTCAGACCTCTGAATCCCAGTGAAGACGAGAAGAGATTCGATTTATATCCTGCCCTTCACAACCCAAAGAAGTCTCAGACCGGCTTATAGTCTCCTTTCCCTTCCCCTCCCCATAACAGACACCCTGTGAGGTCGGTGGGGCTGAGAGAGCTCTTTTGAGGACTGCTCATGAGAGAACAGCTCTGAGGGAGCTTGTGACTGACCCAAAGTCAGACCAGCAGGTGTGTGTGTGGAGGAGTGGGGAATCAAACCTGGTTCTTCCAGATTAGAGTCCACACTCCTACCCACTACACCAAACTGGCTGTCAGGGGCAACATCAAGGGAAGGCCTTGATCTCTCTCCCCTTCTGGTTTGGTGCCCTGAGGCAGCTGTTTAGCCACCATGTGAGACAGGATGCCAGGCTATACGGACCGGTGTTGTGATCCAACATGACTCTCTGATGCTCTTACATTCTTCAGTCAATAGCATTTTGGGAAAAGATTTTGGACTTTTGAGGAATAGATTGTGGTAGGGCCCCCTGCAAATTTGGGAGAAACTGTTTTAAATAGATACCCTCCAGAACCAGTGCCACTTAATAAGAATATTCCAAAAACAGACAAACACTTGGTGACCACTACCCCCAAGCTGTGGGTCTTATTTTCTTGGTAATCCTAAAAGTTGTGGGGGGAGTGGGGCTGGTAGAAACTTTTGAAGCAGGAATTAAAGTTTGCTTTCCATTTGGAAAGCGTTTCCTCACGCTCGGTTACTCAGTCTCCAGTCCGACCTCTTGCCGGAATGCAGGTTTCTGGAACGCGGTTGTAGCCCAATTTGTAGCCCGCACATGGGAATTCGTTCACACAAGCCCTGGCCGTTTCAGGCATTGTTGTACTCTGCGGTGATTTATCTGCCAGCAAAACGGTTCCTTTAAATAATTCATCGAGCCCGTTTGCCGATACGTTCCCTGGTTCGAGTGCCGTTCAACCCCTGGCCCTCCCTTCTGTTTCCGTACCTTGCCAAACAGATGTGTCTGCTTTGACCTCCTGCCAGCCTGTAATTTGGACCAAGTGAGCCCATGAATATAATAGTGGAAAAGATAACAAGCTAAGTGGAATCTTTAAAAATCAGCTCTGTGCTTTCTTATTGACATTGCAAGTCTTAACCCTCCCTAAGCTACCTATTTCCCCCTGGGGCCATCAGACACTGTCCGTGGTGCTGAAATCTCTCTCCTGGAAGCCCTCCTCTTGTTTATCACGCTGACCTTCCAATGCCTTTCAGGGTTTTTTTGTGAAATGGATCTGGTACAGGATCTACGGCACAGACAGCTCACTTAATAAGCCCCACGGAGAGTACTTACAGCTCGCAATATCATACCCATCAGATAACTTCTCGGCTTTTTTTAAAAAATCACCACCACTGGGGTCGTTGGGCTTTCTTTCCCTTTTATTTTACTCTCTCCAATTCTCTCTGCAGCAGCCCGAGAAAACTCTTCCAGCCAGCGTTCAGAACATATCCTTGTGAAGTGTAAAAGCCGATTCCCTGCGGCTGGTTTTTCTTTTTTACAAACTAGGCAGCGGGCTTCTCCCAGTCCTCTCCTCAGCTAGTAAATCTGCCCGCAGTAAACTTTGGCCGATAAACCAGATGCGCGTATCTGCTTGCATTTACTAATCAAGTCGGTAGCTCATTTCTTCTTCTTCTTTTTTTTGGACAAGGCCGATGATCGACGCCTGCAATTTTGTGACCAGCGCTCTTTTAAAAAAGGTGGAGAGAATATAAAACCGACTCTTCAGAGGGTTTTCAGGGTCAAAAGAGGGGGAAAAGAGAAGACGTATGGGTCATTAGCTATACCTTTACCCACAATCTTGTGACTTTCGATGCTGAAACGATTTCCAGCGTGTTGGTCTTCATGAGCCTCAAGTGTAATCTCACTGTCTGGAATAAATCCTGGCAGAAACACGTCTTGGGAAACACAAAGGCAAATTGATTGGCCACAAGAGACGGGCCTCTATTTTTTTTTGTTCGGTGATCCGTGTGCGGCAGGGTGGGGGTGGGGCGGGCGAGCGGGGGCGGGGGGAGAAATCCATCTGTTCAGAGTGTGCCTCTCTCTTGCGACGATGGAGGAGAGAGACGTGCGGCGGAAATGGCCTCTTCCCTTCCCAGTTCGGATCGATGAAGCAATCATACCCAGAGGTCGTGCCCTCGTGCAGGGAGGAATTCATGTGTGTGTGATGAAGAACCTTCCCCCAAAACGAGGCTAACTGGTCACACTGTAGAGTCTGCTGTATTTGCAATTCTTATTCACGCAGGGCCATCAGTATGGACGGCCCAGGAAAGCCTCATCTCATGGGATCTCGGAAGCTAAGCAGGGTCAGCCCTGGTGAGCACTTGGATGGGAGACCAGCAGGGAAGTCCGGGGTCGCTCCGCAGCGGCAGGCAAGGGCAAACCCATCTTCGTTTGTCTCTTGCCTTGACCTGGATGGTCCAGGTTGGCCCGATCCCATCAGATCTCGGAAGCAAAGCAGGGTCACCCCTGGTGAGTATTAAGCCTATTGTTAACTCCTACCCAGGTCGTAATAGAACAGAGGTTCCCAAAATTATTGGGCCTACCGCCCCCTTTCCAGAAAAAAAATAAATTACTCAGCGCCCCCGTGGAAATCTACCTTCAAGAAGTGGACAAAAAGATGCAGCGGCAAATTTGCACATAGTCAAGGAAGATGTGGTTGGCCTGAAGCCAGAGGCCAGCAGCTGCCGCCGCCACACAATAGCCCAGCAGCAACACCAGTCTTACAAGGGTGCACGTGAATTTGCAGTTTGCAAATGCATGGCTGTGATTGGCTGCGGGGACCCCTCCCCCCCCGATCCCAGGGAAGACCAGGAGAAGGCAGGAAAAGGCTGCTTTAGATAGGTTCTGCGATCTTCATTCTTTATACTTCCACAGCCCCCTTATTTGTATTCAATGCCCCCCAATTGCACCCAAGGCTCCTACCGCCCACCTGGGTCATTCCAGCGCCCCCCAGGGGGTGGTATGGCCCACTTTGGGAACCAGTGTAATAGAAGGATACTTTTGTCAATTCTGCTGGCAGGTGATGATCAAAAGCTGACTAGGACGGTTGCCAAATTTGCTTGGTGGGCATACCGGACTAGGAAAGAGATAAAGAAGTACAGATAGGCCTGGATTTATTTTTTAATTTTCTGATCTTAATATTAATTGTACCATTTCTGTGTTTTGAACTTTTTAAGGTTCCTATTTATAATTTTAGCCGCTATTATAATTTTACCGTTCTTTTATCTGCTGTTTGCCTTCTGTTGTATCGATTGTTGGTCTGTGACCGTAATAAATGAAAGGGACGAGACCAGCAAGGAAGTCCAGGGTTGCTACGCAGAGGCAGGCAAATGGCAAGCCAAGTCTGTTTGTCTCTTGTCTTGACCTGGATGGTCCAGGCCAGTGTTCCCTCTAAGCCGAGTTAGTGTGAGCTAGCTCACAGTTTTTTTAGCCTCCGGCTCACACATTTTTGTCTTCGCTCAGGAAGGATGGCTCCAGAGTGAACTAATCTATGCAGGAGCCAAATCACTTGCTCACAGCTTTAACGTCAATAGCTCACAAAGCAGAAGTTTTGCTCACAGGACTCTACAACTTAGAGGGAACATTGGTCCAGGCTACCTGCTGTTTGCTTAAGGACAATTGTGCTGAGGACATTTTGGCTGCACAGTCATAGGATGGCAATTTCTGGACCAGAAATTTATATTAGAGAAACACCACTGGGCGTGTGATTGCACTGTTGGAGGCCTCGTTTGTACTTTTATTCGGTGCCTAGTGGTTTAATTTTGGAACAGCTTTTTTTCTGGTCCCTATGGATTTTATATCTTGTATCTGTATGATTGTCATGTGTTTTTATAGCCCATATGTGCCTCACTGTGTTTGACCTCTGAAGAAGGCCTGTGCAGGCGGAAACACGTTAGGTCAAGTCCATCAGCCCTTGTGTGTTATAACTGGATGTTTGCACATGAGGTGTTGTTAACCTTCCAATCAGGTTACATTGCATTGTTTATTGCTTGTAGTATTTATTTATGTAGAAGCAGGGCTCTTTTTGTAGCAAAAACTCCTTTGCATATTAGGCCACACACCCCCTAATGCAGCCAATCCTCCGAGAGCTTACAGAGCTCTTCTTACAGGGGCTACTGTAAGCTCTTGGAGGATTGGCTACATTAGGGGTGTGTCGCCTAATATGCAAAGGAGTTCCTGCTACAAAAAGAGCCCTGTGTAGAAGAATTTATTTATTTATTATTCTGAGATTCTTATTCGGCCCTCCCCAAAGTGGTCTCAGGTCAGATCACAAAAAAACCCGACTCCAAGACTCGTTACAATAAAATCGCATTAAAATCATTAAAACAATAGACAACAACCAAAAAAATCGCACAGGTAGCGGCAATTTTTAAAATCCCACTAGAAGGTCATTCCCCTTAGAGAAGACTGGTTGGCTCAGATCAAAGATCTTGTTTGTATAAATTAACAGCTCTCTTAACGATTTTGAGATGTAGATGGACACGCGAGAATTTCGGATGATATTATTACTCGTTTGGAAGGCGTGTAATTTATGTATTTGATTCAAGCCAAGTGTATTATTGCTGTTTAAGAGATTTCTACACCTGCGAGTCAGTCATGCCTGAGGAAGCTTACAATTAAAACAATAAATTAACAATATGAAAACAACAAGTTAAAACGAGCTGTTG
Organism: Gekko gecko; assembly: GCA_029375565.1. Lineage (NCBI taxonomy): Eukaryota > Metazoa > Chordata > Lepidosauria > Squamata > Gekkonidae > Gekko > Gekko gecko. The sequence goes on along the minus strand of JAPDNY010000017.1, from coordinate 40,736,500 downwards.
AAACATGCCAGCGGACACAAAGAGCATAACATTGTATACAAAATGATTATGAAGTGGATGGGCAGTAGGTTCAGGACGGACAGAAGGAAATACTTCTTTACACAGAGAGTGATTAAAATGTGGAATTTGCTGCCAGAGGATGTAGCGATGGCCACGGGAATGAACAGCTTTAAAAGGGGATGTGCTAAAAATGGCAGATGCCTCTGGGTGGTCCAAATTCCTCACCCTGTACGGCTTTGCATGCATTCATGAAGGATAAGTCTACTAGCCCTGGTGACTGAGGGGAAACTCCACATTCAGAGGCACTAAGCCTCTGAATCCCAGAGCCAGGAGGCAACCTCAGGGGAAGGCCTTGGCCTCTCTGCCCTGTTGTTGGCCCTCCAGAGGCACTGGTTGGCCAATGTGTGAGACAGGATGTTGGACTAGATGGACCCTCACTGGTCTGACCCAGCAGGGCTCTTCTGGTGTTTTTCTCAGGGGAAGGTCTCGGCCTCTCTGCCCTGTTGTTGGCCCTCCAGAGGAACTGGTTGGCCACTGTGTGAGACAGGATGCTGGACTAGGTGGACCACTGGTCTGATCCCCCAGGGCTCTTCTGGTGCTCTTTTAAGGGAAGGCCTCGGCTTCTCTGCCCTGTAGTTGGCCCTCCAGAGGAACTGGTTGACCTCTGTGTGAAACAGGATGCTGGACTAGATGGAGTGTTGGTCTGATCCAGCAGGGCTCTTCTGATGTTCTTAAAATAGATCTCAGACGAGTCCATTGAAAAAGATTTTAACAACCCGCCCTAATTAAAAGCCTGGCTACAAAGTGGTGCTAAAGTGAGCCTCAAGGGGGGGGGCTTCCCAGAGCCGAGGGGCCATCGTGGACGAGGCCCCGTCACCGTGCTGTTCTTATTTGTACCCTTTTAAAGTATGTGATCTGTCTGGAATTTCAGTGGACAGGTCAAAGTCTAAATGAAGTGAATCAGCAAGTAAATATATGGGGATGGGACCCGGGCTGTGCTTGCACGAGAGAAATTGCAAGTGGATAAACAGGTACTGCTTTGGTAGGAAGGCAACAGCATTCCGTGCACCTCAGCTTTCAGTCATGCCAGCCACATGACAATGGAAAAAGTCTTCGGACAGTGCTGGCTCTTTGGCTCGGAAACGGAGGTGAGCACCACCCCCTAGAGTTGCATCCAACTGGCTTTCGAGCAAGGGAGACCTTAAAAAGCCCAGCAGCACCTTTAAGACTACGAAACTTTATTGTGGCATAGGCTTTTGAGAAACTTTCTCGAAAGCTTATGCTACAACAAGGTTTTGTTAGTCTTAAAGGCGCTACTTGGGTTCTTACTATTTTGCAGCAACAGACTAATATGGCTGCCTCCCCTCAATTATTTCAGAGGAGACTTTCGTTAGCCTAGTTCATGAAGCTGCGGCACGGTGTGCTATCAGATGTGGCTGTCATTTAAAAGCTGCGTATCGACTGACTGTGCGTTTCTTTGGAGAGGTGGACCTCAGTTTTCTCCTCAGCGGGGACCTGAAGTAGCTGGCGGCATCATTCCCCTCTCCGTCGTTTTATGCTCACAACAGCCCTGCGAGGCGGGTTCGGCCACGAGTGAGTGAGCTGGCTAAGGCCATCCAGAGAGTTTCCCTGGCAGAGTGAGGATTCGAACCTGGGTCTAAGTAGGACAGTGCGATATCTGGATTGGTCAACATTTAGTGTCTCATGGATCATGGCCTGGTGTTCTGCAAAATGGACCGAACAGGATGGGCCGATATAAAACCCGAGAGTAGGTTTTGCACATGTCATGGCTCCCTTCCAAAGAAACCTGGAGATTTTAGATTTCTGGGGAGGGTTCAGAGAATTTTATGATGATCTCTAGCCTTCTGATAGGCTGATAGGACTAGAGTTCCCCCGTGGAGAAGTATTACACTGATGGAAGTCTGTAGACCTGATATACGTGAGGATACCGGCAGAGTTCTATAGTTGTGCTGAAGCTACATATTGTTGAAGTCAATTCCAGTTGTGTATTTCTGCTGCCGAGCCTGATGTTTCACAGGCTCTCTTCTCTTCTCTTCTCTTGAGAGTCAGTTTCGTGTAGTGGTTAGGAGCATGGACTCTAATCTGGGAGAACTGGGTTTGATTCCCCACTCCTCCACATGCAGCTGCTGGTGTGACCTTGGGTCAGTCACAAGTTCTCTAAGAGCTGTTCTCTGAGCCCCACGGGTTCGATTCCCCAGTCCTCCACTTGCACCTGCTGAATGATCTTGGGATGATCTTCTGATAAGAGCTGTTCTTGAAGAAGAGCCGTTTCTGTCAGAGCTCTCTCAGCCCCACCTACCTCCCTGGGTGCCTGTTGTGGTGAGGGGAAGGGAAAAGGAGTTTGTAAGCTGCTCTGAGACTCCTTTGGGTAGTGAAGGGCGGGGTATAAATCCAATCTTTCTTCTTCTTCTAGACTGTTTTGCTCAGGACTCGGGTGGAGATTTGGTTCTGTTCTTTCTGTCTCAGTGTCAACTAGGGCTACAATTTTTAGTTCTAATTTGGGGAAAGAAGAGGGCTGTTTTAGCCAGACGGTTGGCATGATCTCCATTAAAAAAGTGAATGCAAGCGGGCACGTAGAGAAAAAGTAACTCCGTGCTTTTAGAAAGCTTAATTCATCTTTTTAAAACAGCGTTTACGGTTCAGCAGGGGGTAAGTCTTTGGCTGGGTTGCCAGTCTTCAGCTCTCCTGGGATCTCCTGGGATCTCAACTGATTCCCAGACCACAGAGATCTACCCTCCCTGGAGAAAATGGCTTCTTTGGAAGGTGGACTCTATGGCTTCCTAAGTGCCACTCCCAAAACTCCAGGAATGTCACAACCCAGAGCTGGCAACCCTGAAGTCACTGCCTCCCTTTTAGAAACCAAGATAATCTTCCACAAAGCCATCCCCCCCATAAAAGCATCACAGTTTATCCCAAGATTAAAACAGCAAAGGTTAAAGGCTTCCCCTTAAAGGCCAGAAGGATGGGACCTTGCAGCTCGCGGTCTCTTTACAAAGCTCTCTTTCTTAAAGGTTATTGCCGCGTGCAGTTTTATTGACTCCTTCCATGGAACGGCAAACCAAATAAGGTTGCGAGGGCAGATTTTCAGACCAGAAAACAAGCCATGATGGGCTTGAACAGAGAGCAGGAAACACGCAGACAAGAGTCCAAATATACTACAGCCAGTTTCCTTTATTTTTGTTCCAGCCAAACGAAACTTATTACCCCAGGCACTGGAGGACTTCAGAGAGATGATTGGTTTTTCCAGGGGTCATTTTGTAGGGAAGGGAAGAGAAGGGAAGGGAAGGAAGGGAAGGAAGGAAGGAAGGAAGGGAAGGAAGGAAGGGAAGGGAAGGAAGGGAAGGAAGGGAAGATCGGGCAGGGAACGCAGGCATGTTTAGAATGCCTTTCTCTCCCTTCCCCAAAGAAAGACATTTAAATCCCCCCCCTTCCCTGAGTTTCTCCACAAAAGTGGAGAGGCTCAGGGGGAAAAGGGAGCATGCCTGTCCACCTCACCTCCCCTTCTCCAGCCAGCCCGCCGCAGGGAATGCAGGCGGGCCAGGAATGGTGGCAGAAGGGCCGCCCTGGGCTCCTTACTGCCGGAGCGCTGCTCCACTGCGCTCCGGCAGGAAATGACCCCTGGATTTTTCAAGTGGAACCAAAGGAGGTGGTCTCAGCTCATCCACTAATGTTGCTTTTCCTACAGAGGGGGGCCGGAAGCTCCCCAGAATAGCCCAGCCGGGGTTCCTTTCCCCGTTTGGGTGTGCCCTTTCTTCTCTTCCTTCTTCCCAGGCTCCCCCAGGAACTGAAGAAGTTCCAGCCCATGAATCAGTTGCAGTGCAATTCACTTTCCAAAGCATTCACAGGCCTGATTGAAATTCATGATTTCCAGGGCCTCGGGGACCCTCTGTAATGAAATGGGAGGGTGTAACTGTTTATTGCACACAGGAAAAACAGAGCCAATAATATTACTCTTTGAGAGAGCAATTAAATCATGTCTGGGGTGCATGGCCTGTGCTAGCAGTTGGCAATGGCCCATTCTGCATCTAGCATTTTCTCCATTGTTTCACCAAACCCACACTGGAACAGAAAAAGATGGGGCTCAAGACCACATTCAGATACCCCGGGGCTCACTGACTGCAAAGTCACCCCTGAATAGCCATAAAACGGCCATAAATCTGTGCAGACAGTACAATAAAAACCAAGAGATCAAAGGAAGTGAAAGCGGCATGCAGTCTGGACATGGCCATAAAACCCGACAATCAATCAAAGTGAAAGTGGCATGCTGGGGAATTTCTGTTCCGAGGTGGGTTTGGTAAAACAGTGGAGTGAATGCTAGATGCAGAATGGGCCAATGTCCGGCCCTTGTCTGGGTCCCAGAGTAGTGAAGGACCTCAGTCAGCCACCTTCTCACTCCCTCGCCCACCAGAGCTTGGGTCGGATGCCTCCTTTCCACCTGTGGTCCTCTTGGTCAGTGGAGGCAATCCACTGCTGCAGAACTCATTCATCTCTTGGTAGGCACTTTCCAGCTCCTTGAAAGGTGTTTACCTTGTGGGAGTGGAAGCACCTAGTGCCCAAGGGACATGCCCTCCACACAGACCTGGAGGATCATGGCCAGTGCACGCTCCCACTATGTATAGGAGTAGTACCTGACACAGCAGTCCCCACCAGCAGAAGATAAGAACATAAGAAGAGTGCTGACCAGTGGTCTGTCTAGTCCAGCATCCTGCTCACACAGTGGCCAAGCAGTTCCTCTGGAGGGCCAACAACAGGGCAGAGAGGCCGAGGCCTTCCCTTAAAAGAACACCAGAAGTTCACAAGTTCTCTCAGAGCTGTTCTCTCAAGGGCAGTCCTTGAAAGAGCTCTCTCAGTCCCGCCTACCTCACCGGGTGTCTGTTGTGGGGAGGGGAAGGGGAAGGAGTTTGTAAGCTGCTCTGAGACTCCCTTGGGTAGTGAAGGGCGGGGTATAAATCCAGTCTCTTCTTCTTCCAATTAAAGAAACTCTGGGTCGGAAAATTCCTGGAGATTTGTGGGTGGGGTATACCTCAGTGGGGTGTAATGCCCTGCAGTCCAAAGCAGCCATTTCCTCCAGGGAAATTGATGTCTGTAGTCTGAATAGCAGTTAAAATTCTGGGAAATCACCAGGCCCCCACCTGGAGATTGGCAACCGTAATTCTTTCATATATACCCAACACTAGAAACTCATTAGCATATTAGGCCACACCCATGACCGTGCAGCTAATTAGCATTTTAGGCCACACCCCCATGTTGCCAGAAGTGCGGTCATCCAGCCTTGTTATTCTATTTACCTTGTTTGTTGTCAAGACCCAGGGCTTTTTTTCGTAGCAGGAACTCCTTTGCATGTTAGGCCACACCCCCCCTAATGTGGCCAGTCCTAATGAGTTTCTGCTGTTGGGTGTGGCCTGTTATGCTAATGAGTTCCTGCTGGGCGTGGCCAACTCGGGAGCCAGCTGGAACTCCATTCCTGTGCATTCCTGCCCCAAAATAGCCATATATATATATATATATATATTCTGTCTTCCTTTCTTGTTCAGGGGATTCGCATCCACAGCGGTTGCAAACAATGCTCCCTCTAAGCCGTGGAGACTTGTGAGCAAAAGTTCTACTTTGTAAGCCCCCGGCATTAATGTTGTGAGCAAACACTTTGGCTGCTGCATAAATTAGTTCGCTGTGGAGCCCTCCTTCCTGAGCTAAGACAAAAATGTGTGAGCTGGAGGCTAAAAAAACTTTCCGCTCGCTCACACTAACTCGGCTCGGAGGGAACACTGGTTGCAAACGTGTCCTTCGAATCCCCTGGCTTGTTTGATCGCCCTTGGTGTTGAGTCTAAATATCTCACTGGGGGAAGAAAGAAAAAAGATGAGCTTTTGTTTCTTTAGAAGATGATCCTGCAGCTTTCCAGTCTCATGACAAAAACAGAATGGTTGAGTCTGCAAAACATGGCTAGAGAGTCAGGGCAGTAGAAGAGAAGGATAAAGACATCCGGCACAGTTCCGGGAGTGACGGAGGCATAGGGGCAGGGAGAGAAAGTGGGAGGGGTTGATTATTTGGGCCACAGCTGAGAGATGGAAGAGCAGAGGGCCAGAAAGGTGTCATGGGACATTGAGGGTAGAGCACGGGTGTAGGGCTCGGAGAGCTTTCCGAGTATGGTGGCGTAGTGGTTAGGGTGTCCGCCCTGGATCTCAGAGGTGCAGGTTCAACCCCCTGTTTTTCCTGGAAGGTTACTGGATGACTTTCAGCCAGTGTTCCCTCTAAGCTGAGTTAGTGTGAGCTGGCTCACAGTTTTTTAGCCTCCAGTTCACAGATTTTCTGTCTTAGCTCAGGAAAGGATGGCTCCGGAGCAAACTAATTCATGTGGTGGGCCAAATTGCTCGGTCACGACTTTCATGCCAGTAGCTCACCAAGTAGAATTTTTGCTCACAAGACTCCGCAGCTTAGAGGGAGCATTGCTTTAGGCCCATCTGATCTTTTTCCCAGGTCCAGGGCTTTCTCGGTGGTGGCTCCGCTCCAGCGGAATGAGCTCCCAGAGGAGACCAGGGCCCTGCCAGGACCTTGTGCAGTTCCACAGGGCCTGTAAAATGGAGGACCTCAGCAGGGTCTAATGCCACAGAGTCTGCCTTCCAAAGCAGCCATTTTCTCCAGGGGAACTGATCTCTTGTCAGCTGGAGATCAGTTCTAATCACAGGAGAACTCCAGCCGCCACCTAGAGATATCGGCAATCTTAATGTATTTGTGTGTGCATGTTGTCAGGTAGCCCTGTCAAGTGTATGGTATGCGGGAGGAGTATTCTGTCTGAAGTTTCCCTCACTGTTGCTAACTGTCTCTTATCAGGTCTCTGACCTTCACTCTCCACCTGCTGGAGATTCAGCTGGGAATCATAACGGTTTCTAGAATTGTTTTGCTAGCTAACCCACTGCTTTTCCCCGAGTGTGGAATTTGTATTCATTGGCTTCTGCTATGGGGGGGGGGGGATGCTTGAATGTAGTAGATCATAGTAGGTCTTACTGTATTGTAAAACTAGTATAAAGCCAGCAGTCCTGAGAGCCTGACCCGCAATTCAAACAGTCAACAAGCCTTGCAAAGGAAATACTGTGTATCCTAATCTGAAGCACTACAACATCATATGCAAAAGAATTACAACATCATATGGAAAAGGAAATCCTTGAACAAAGGTACATAGTCCAACGCCACCTCCGGATTACATAACAACGTTTCAATAATACATCTTCTTCAAGGAGATATTTGAGTGCAATCTTGCTTACATATAGGCGCAAAGTCTCTCTGTTTCTCGAGAGACGCCTGAGATCCATTATAAACATAGCAGCATCATTTTGAGCCTGAATGTTTGAGATCAGCATCCTATTTTAATATAATATTCTTTAAGACTTGCTGTCTAGTATTCATGAAACAGAGGGCCTTTCCACCTAGATGTAAGCAAGACTGCACTGCAATATCTCCTTGAAGAAGGCGTATTATTGAAACGTTGTTATGTAATCCGGAGGCGGCGTTGGATTATGTACCTTTGTTCAAGGATTTTCTTTTGCATATGATGTTGTAGTGCTCCGGATTAGAATACACAGTATTTTCTTTGCAAGTCTCGTTGACTATTTGAATTGTGGGTCAGACTCTCACGACTGTTGGCTTTCTACTTGTTTTGTGATTAGGTTGCGTTTGTCCAGATTTACCCACTGTATTGTAGCCATTACAGACACAAGCTGTACACGTCTCATTAGTTCTGATTCACCATTAAACATTGTCTTCTGAAGAAGCCCTGTCTTGCGTGAGCTGACTGAGGAACCTGAGACACGTGTGTGTGTGTGCACATGCATGTGAGTGTTTGTGCGCGCACTTGGAAGTCATGGCGACCTCTGGTGACTGACCCCTACTGGTGGGCTGGAGGATATTCAGAGAGATGGCTGAACAAAGCCTGCCCCCGCCTCCCAACTGCTGGTATTCCAAGGAGGTCTCCCATCCAAGTACTTCCCAGAGTTGACCCTGCTTAGCTTCCGAGATCTGATTTGATTGAGCTTGCCTGGACGATCCAGGTCAGGGCGCAATCTTACCACAGAGATCAGACCCCCTGGGCAAAATGGCTGCTTTGGAGGGTGGATTCTGTGGCATGAAATCTGCAGCCTGGAATAATAAACTGACTGACGGACAACCCGGTAGCCGCGAGTCTAGCGAGTTCCTTGGTCAGGCTCTTACTTGATTATTTCTTAAATTCAAAAGTCATTTCTGTTTCTCTTTCTTCCCCAGGGCACGACCTTCAGCAAGAGAATGAGTCGGAGAGGCAAACACTCTCCCCCTGCCTCACTAGCCGCTGTTCCCCGAACCTGCTGATCCTCCATGTCGCTCGCTAGACCTCTCTTGCCAGTCGAAGGAAGGCGCTGGGATAGAGTGGCGGAGATCACAAAAACCGTATACCTTTTGAGGGCCGAGAGAAGAGACCACTCCTTCATTTAACCCCCCTCACTAAGTTCCCCCAGAATTCTCGCATCGTTTTGCGCATCAACGCAACCCGAGTGATGTGTATATAGTTAATGACCGATTACGAACGTATCAATATATAAAATACACCACAGTGGAAAGTCGCCCAGTGCTAAAACGAGACGCAAACCTTCACGATGGATGACAGGTACGGGAATAAAGTGAACCAAGTGTCGGACGACTACCGATACCAAGGGACCAATTACGAGGGCTACCCTCCCCAAGACGGCTATTACCATGGCGGGGAAGAGCCCGGTCAAGAGGAAGACGCCCAGAGCGATGCCACAGAAGGACACGACGAAGATGACGAGGTCTACGAGGGAGAGTACCAGGGCATTCCTCACCCGGACGACATCAAGGCCAAGCAGAAGAAGAAAGCCGCGGGGATGGCCGACGAGTTCCGAGACCATGCCGACCTCGTGGCCGAGAGGATGGAGGATGAAGAGCAGCTTGCTCACCAGTATGAGACCATCATCGAAGAATGCAGCCACGGACGCTTCCAGTGGATTCTCTTCATAGTCCTGGGCTTGGCGCTGATGGCGGACGGTGTGGAGGTGTTCGTGGTCGGCTTCGTCCTGCCCAGCGCCGAGAAGGATATGTGTTTGTCATCCTCCAACAAAGGGATGCTCGGTGAGTACCACTTCTTCTGAACTTAGTTTCAGAGGGCTAACTTTGTTGGCCCACAGTAGGACAGCTAGGTTTGAGTCCGGGAGCACCTAAGAGACCAACACACCCCGCAAAAACCACAGTGCTTGAAAAACAGTGGGAGAACATTTAAATCTTCCGGGTTATTCCCTTCCTGGTCTAAGAGTGGAAGTACTCAGAGAAGCTTCAAGAGGAGATTACAATGTGAGATTGCTGAACCTGAGTTCATTCACAAGTTCAGAACAATGGGAAACACCCACCACCAGAGCTGCATAGGGACGTAGGATTTTAGTTACAGCTAGTTCGGAGTAGTGGTTAAGTGCGTGGACTCTAATCTGGGAGAACCGGGTTTGATTCCTCACTCCTTCACTTGCAACTGTTGGATGGCCTTGGGCAAGCCATAGTTCTGGCACAGCTGTTCTTGAAAAAGAGCAGTTTCTGTCAGAGCTCTCTCAGCCCCACCTACCTCACAGGGTATCTGTTGTGGGGAAGGGAAGGGAAAAGAGTTTGTAAGTTGCTCTGAGACTCCGAATGAAGGGCAGGGTATAAATCCAATCTCGTCCTCCTCCTCCTCTTCTTTCTTCTTCTTCTTGCATTGTACCTTTGCATCCTAAGTTTCTTCTTTTGAACAACCCTCTGACCTTCTGCTTGGGATATAAAGACTCAGCAATCTCCATTCCAACTCATATCTGATGAAGGGAGCTTTGAGTCTTGAAGGCTCAAACCCATCCACCCACCCAAAAATCTTGTTAGCCTCTAGGGTGCCACTGGGCTCGAATCTAGCAGTCCTCCTGAACAGTGTGCCGCAGGAACAGGTGAGGAACTGAGTCACGTGAAGTACATTGGAATCTTTCTCACTGGTCAGGCTCAACCTGCTGCTCTTGGGGCATCGTGTAAAAGAATGCTCTTTTAAAGGGAGAGGAGAAATGGCATCCGTTTGGCATGCAGAAGGTCCCAGGTTCATGTTGGGGTTAACTGGTGTGGTTAGTCCAGTTCCAACTAGTTTGAGAGACGGTTTGGTGTAGTGGTTAGGAGCACGGACTCTAATCTGGGAGAACTGGGTTTGATTCCCCACTACTGCTCCACATGCAGCTGCTGGTGTGACCTTGGGCCTGTCACAAGTTCTCTCAGAGCTGTTCTCTCAAGAGCAGTCCTCAAGAAAGCTCTCTCAGCCCCACCTACCTTCCAGGGTGTCTGTTGCGGGGAGGGGAAGGGAAGGGAGATTGTGAGCCACTCTGAGACTCCTTCGGTTAGTGAAGGGCAGGGTATAAATCCAATCAATCAATCAATGTTTATTTACGGTCTAAGACCAATGATCAAAGAAATACATGTTCATTAGATACCAGCAAATCTCTTTTTCTCTCTTTTTCTCAGCAGAGTGCTTAAATAAACCTACAAATACAGTAGTATCACTTTTACCAGGTTACCCAGTGTACAAAGCTACACAGAGCCACGTTGCAAGCTTCATAGAATCATAGAGTTGGAAGGGGCCTCCAGGGCCATCTAGTCCAACCCCCTGCACAATGCAGGAAATTCACAAATACCTTTCCACCACCACCCCAGTCACCCCATCTCTATGCCCAGAAGAAATACTCTCTTTATTTGAGAAGTACATTTTTGGATAGGAGAGCATAGAGACAGGATAGAGTTCTAACTTACTAGTTAAGGATGGAAGCAGATGGCGAGAGGGCCATCTTACTCATAGCTCCATGGGAGGACAGAATGTCTAACTCTTGGTGCATGCAGGGAAAGAGTTTGTCTTCATCTGAGAGAGAACGGAAGGGAAATTGTCCCTGAGAACACAATCTACATTTCAAAGGGGACAGTGGCAGAAGAGTAAACACAGGAAGGAAAGGCTAGTGTGCGGGCTCTTTTTGTAGCAGGAACTCCTTTGCATATTAGGCGACACACCCCTAATGCAGCCAATCCTCCAAGAACTTACAGTAGCCCCTGTAAGAAGATCTCTGTAAGCTCTGGGAGGATTGGCCACATTAGGTGTGTGTCACCTAATATGCAAAGGAGTTCCTACTACAAAAAGAGCCCTGAGTGTCCTTATCTAGCTATCTAGTCTCTCTTGCCACAAAGTCTGGAGGCTGAGGCAGGGATATCGCACCTGGAACTTCCAACAGTTCAGTCCTCGGCATCTCCTGTTAAAAAGGACCAGGCAGTAGGCGATGTGCAAGACCTCTGCCTGAGACCCTGGAGAACCTCTGCCAGTCTGATTAGATAACGCTGACCTTGACGGACTGATGGTCTGAGTCAGTATTAGGCCGCTTCATGTGTTATTGTGCTCCGTGGAGTTGAATTTTCTTTTTTTTTTAAAAAAGAGGAAAGCAGATGGCTGAATATTATAAATAGATTTTTTCCCCCTCCTGATAAAGTGACACACTCCATGGTAAACACTTTGCATTTTTCGTAGCTGGCGCACGATTCCAAGTTGCAGATTTTTCCACCGCTAAATATTAAATATTTATTAATGTATGAAAATAGACTTGCGATATATTTTTTTCTTAAAAAAAACACCATCGCTGAAAATGAGAAATTCTTGGGTATGCTGTTCTGAAGAATGCTCATTCGGTGGCATATGTCCTTATTTATTTGCTAGATTCATAGTCCCCCCTTTCTGCCCAAGCGGGCAATCCAGGTGGCTCAGCGTAGCTAGGATTTACGGGAGCGGAAGCAAAGTGGATGACTGGGCACCCATTTGCCGCTCCCAATCCTCTGTATGCACTGGGAACAAATACATTATTTCAAAACGGTGTCCTGATTCTAGGACACACTACGCCTGACAGGTCTCCTGCTCCGGTTGGAACACCTCCTGCCCCGCAATCTCAGCAGAGGGGGAAAATAGGGGAGGGGGAATCAGTGCCTCCGGGCGCACACACTAAATAATCCACTTTCAATCCACTTTCAATGCACTTTCCAACTGGATTCTGCTATGTGAACTGGTGAAATCCAGTTGGAAAGTGCACTGAAAATGGAATATTTAGTGTGTGCGCCCAGCGTCAAACCAGTGACCTGACATCACTGCTGGTGCTAGAACACAAAACAAGTATAAGCAAACAATCCTGAGCGTCTGACCCACAATTCAAACAGTCATCAAGATGTCTACAGAATAGTTCCTGAAGAAGATCCAGTATTGAAACGTTATGTAATCCGGAGACGACGTTGATTATGTACCTTTGTTCAAGGGTTTTCTTACGTTTATGATGTTGCGGTGCTTCAGATTAGAATACACAGTATTTTCTTTGCAAGTCTTGATGACGGTTTGAATTGTGGGTCAGACTCTCACGACTGCTGGCTTTATACTTGTTTTGTGATCTGGTTGTGTTTGTCCAGATTTATCTTGCAAACCTGGAAAGGACCTCATCCGGTCGGCGCAATGCTCTGTGATTCCCCCAAATGGTTTCAGGGAAATTCTAAGGGCGTTACACCAACATGATGATGTCGCTTCCAGGTTTGCTCCAGAAGTGATGTCATGGTGTTGGCGCAATGCCTATTTGCATGCCTCCCCCTCTTCCTCAAGTTGCCACTGGATGCCAACACTTGGGCTGGCAACCTGTAATCTTGCTGGTATTCTGTTTGTCCCTCCGTCCTCTCAGTTTTCTTTCTGAGGAGACACCTTTTTTGTTCAAGTAGTATCTGATACGGAGTAAATTTAGGGTTGCCGGACCCCCCAGCTAGACTCTACCCACCCCCACTGCGAGTCAGCTGGCCAGCGGGGGGGGGATAACTTACAAGTAGAAAGAGGAAGGCCTAGGCCAGGGGTGTCAAACATAAGTCCTGGGGGCCAGATCCGGCCCATCCAGAGCTCTTATGCGGCCCATGAGCATCTGATGCAAGGGAGGAAGTACTGGGGGTGGAGTCACTCCATTGTGGCTTCAGCATGGCGGAACAACCTCGTCTGCAGCAGTCAAGCATCATGGGAGTACCTGCCCAGCACTGCACTGCTGCCTCTCCAGTCTGGGTTTTCCTCTGCACCCCCCTCCCAGCCCATGGGGCCTTGCAGTGAAGACACACCAACTCGGAGCTCAGATCCGGCCATTGTAACAAATGAGTTTGACACTTCTGGCCTAGGCTATGTTGCTGGCGTCACACAGGAAGTGACATCATCACAGCAGCGACTTCCGGGTGACACTCTGATATTTGGGCAAAAACTCTATGGTAGAAGCCGGTTTACCGTAAAGCTTTTGCCCAAATACCAGAATTCGCTGATACGATGATGTCACTTCCTGGATGATGCCAGTGATGTGGCCTAGGCCTTTCTCTTTCTCCACCCCATCCCCCCTCTGGTTGCCTGGAAGGACCTGGCAGCTGTAAGTAAATTACAACCCCCCCCCCCCAAAGTCATGATCCTTTCTGTGCTCATATAACAAAATACTTCCACAGTACATTTGGTGCTGTACACAAAATGGAAAAGCAGACTTTCCCCCAGATGGACCGTCAATCTGTATTCCCAGAAGTTGCTTGACTCCATTTGTCGTGCCTAGCTGCTGCCTCCGCTGCTGCTCTGAAGCAAACAGGACTGGCCCCACAGCACCCCCAGTGGCGGGGAAGAGTCAGTGCCGGGCAGGGAAGATGCAGACACAATACCAAGCTGTTACTGTTTCAGTCGGGCCGATATATTAATAAATCTAGCCGAAGAATAGCAGGTGGCCAAAGCCTTCTGCATGTACCCCATCGGGGCAAGCTCTGAAGACCTAAAGATCTCCTGCCAGTGTTCCCATTTCTAAAAATGCATTTTCACAAAACTAATTGGAGGAGAAGGAGGAGATTGGATTTATACCCCGCCCTTCACTGCCCAAAGGCATCTCAGAGCGGCTTACAAACTCCTCTCCCTTCCCCTCCCCACAACAGGCACCCTGTGAGGTAGGCGAGGCTGAGAGAACTTCTGCCAGAAACTGTCCTTGAGAGAACAGCTGTGCCAGAGCTTGTGACTGACCCAAGGTCACATCAGCAGGTGCAAGTGGAGGAGTGGGGGAATCAAACCCGGTTCTCCCAGATAAGAGTCCGCACACTTCACCACTTACACCAAACTGGTTCTCACACCAAACTGGCTCATGAAAGTGCCAGGCGGATGAAAGGTAACCCTTGAGAACTTCCATGCCAGATCAGGCCAGAGGTGCATGCAGTCTAGCTCAGTGGCCAGTAAGATTTCCCTGAAGAAGTTCATAAGCCGGGCGTGAATGCAAGAGGCTTCCCCTACTGTTTCTAGTGCACAGGTAGGCTGCCTCCGTACATGGAGGGTCCACTCCACGTACCTTGGCTAACGTCTGCTGATAAATCTGCTGAACCCTTTCCAAACACTGCCTAAGCAAGGACCTCGTCTCCACTTGAAGTGGCATTGCAGGCTGTACTGTGCAGCACATGGATTATGTGAGCCAGTCTGGTGTAGTGGTTAAGTGCGCGGACTCTAATCTGGGAGAACCGGGTTTGATTCCCCCCTCCTCCACAGGCAGCTGCTGGTGTGACCTTGGGTCGGTCACGAGTCCTCTCAGAGCTGTTCTCTCAAGAGCAGTCCTCGAGAGAGCTCTTTCAGCCCCACCTACCTCACAGGGTGTCTGTTGAGAGGAGGGGAAGGGCAAGGAATTTGTAAGCCACTCTGAGACTCCGAGTGAAGGGCTGGGTGTATAAATCCAATCTCCTCCTCCTCCTCCTCCTCCTCCTCCTCCTCCTCCTCCTCCTCCTCCTCTTCTTCTTCTTCTTCTTCTTCTTCTTCTTCTTCTTCTTCTTCTTCTTCTTCTTCTTCTTCTTCTTCTTCTTCTTCTTCTCCTTCTCCTTCTCCTTCTCCTTCTCCTTCTTCTCCTTCTCCTTCTCCTTCTCCTTCTTCTTCTTCTTCTTCTTCTCCTTCTCCTTCTCCTTCTCCTCCTCCTTCTTCTTCTTCTTCTCCTTCTTCTCCTTCTTCTTCTTCCTCTTCTCCTTCTTCTCCTTCTTCTCCTTCTTCTTCTTCTTCTTCTTCTTCTTCTTCTTCTTCTTCCTCCTCTTCCTCTTCTTCCTCTTCTTCCTCTTCTTCTCTCTTCTTCTTCTTCTTCTTCTTCTTCTTCTTCTTCTGCTTCTGCTTCTGCTTCTGCTTCTGCTTCTTCTTCTTGTGCTGCTGCTGCTTCTGCCTCGTTTTGACGTCTGTGAACCCTGAATCTCTTGCGAATCAGCCTCGTTTGGATGACCTTGGGTTCTGATGCTGAAATATGAGAGAACTCCCCCCCATTACAGTTTATAGTTTTATAACCCCCTACTGTGTTGCTTCATAATTGCTGTATTTTCCCCAAAACTAAGAAGCCCCAGATGCATACGCCTCCTCTAGAATGCCACATTTTGGGAGGGCAAGGGATTTGATGCATGCGGCACCCAGGTGTGGCCTCTAGGGGTGCCAGCAGCCTGGAGGGGGGAAACATCCTTCCCCCTTAACAGAGGTTTAATGTGTTGAAATGGACAAAGGGGATTTTCCGTGGTGTGGAGGCAAATCACATCACCTGGTAAATAACAGCCCATTAAGCCTCTGTTAAAGAGAGAGGGTTTCTGTTTTTCAGGCTGTTGGCTGTCCTACCTGTAAAGGTAAAGGTTCCCTTGCTCGAAAGCCAGTCGAATCCATCTCTAGGGTTGCGGTGCTCACCTCCGTTACAAAGCCAAAGAGCCAGCACTGTCTGAAGATGTTTCCGTGGTCATGTGGCTGGCATGACTAAACACCAAGGTGCACAGAATGCTGTTACCTTCCCACTGAAGTGGTACCTATTTATCTACTTGCAATTTCTTGCTTTTGAACTGCTAGGTTGGCAGGAGCTGGGGCCAGAAACGGGAGCTCACTCCGTCATGCGGCACTCTCGGGTCTTGAACTGCTGAACTACTGACCTTCCACAGCCTGCAGTTCAGCATCTTAACCA
Organism: Gekko gecko; assembly: GCA_029375565.1. Classification (NCBI taxonomy): domain Eukaryota; kingdom Metazoa; phylum Chordata; class Lepidosauria; order Squamata; family Gekkonidae; genus Gekko; species Gekko gecko. Next base: position 40,720,471 of record JAPDNY010000017.1, on the reverse strand, counting down.
CTTGAGCTACTGCACCCTACCTGTAGATGTGTACAATTCTGGGGTTTCCAGCCTCCAGGTGGTAGAAGCCAAAAATGAGAGCTCCCAGGAGGAAGCGGAAATCCAAAAAAAACAACATCCGTGACAAAAATAGCCAAGAGTCAATAAAGATATGTTTGCAAAATCGTTTACTGTGGTAATTCTGTAGAAAATTCTCTCCTATCATCGCTCCCACGCGACGAATGTGTTCTGTCATTAGAGGGTCAACACGGAATGTTTCCGTCAAGAGCAGAAATTGATAAGAGCTGTGATTGCTACATGCTCAGATAAAGCAATTCTTGTGAAATGGATTGTGTACGTTGAACAGCGTCTGTTGCGTGGGAGCGATAATAGAAGAGAATTTTCTACAGAATTGCTACAGTAAATGATTTTGCAAATGTATCTTTATTGACTCTTCGTTATTTCTGTCACCGATGTTGCTTTTTTTTGGATTTCCTCAGCCTCCAGGTACTGGCTGGAGATCTTCTGGGATTCGAACTGAACTCCAGGAGACAGAATTCTCAGTTCACCTGGAGAAAACGGCCACTTTGGAGGGTGGACTCCGTGGCATCCTACCCCACTGAAGTCCCTCCCCTCCCCAAACCCCTCCTCCCTCAGGCTCCACCCCCAAATCTCCAGGTATTTCCCAACCCAGAACTGGCAAGCCTCGTATACTTCAGACCATGGTACTTATTTTGGTGTAGAAGTTAAGAGCATGGACTGTAATCTGGGAGAGCCGGGTTTGATCCCCCACTCCTCCATTTGCAGCTGCAGGATGACCTTGGGCAAGCCATCATTCTGGTCAGAGCTGTTCTCTCAAGGACAGTTCTGAAAAGAGCTCTCTCAGCCCCGCCTACCTCACAGGGTGTCTGTTGTGGGGAGGAGAAGGGAAAGGAGATTGGAAGCCACTCTGAGACTCTAAGTGAAGGGCAGGGTATAAATCCAATCTCTTCTTTTCCTCCTCCTCATGTTTATTTATTCCGGAAAAATAGTACTGATTAAAGATTGCTTTGGTCTCAAGAGTGACTAATGGAAAAGAACTGGAAGCAGAAATGGCTAGGTTTTGAAGTGATCAAAGGCGTGGCACCAGAGGGGTTTGTCTGGGTCACTGGACAGGAGGTACAGGTGTGTTCAGAGACTGGCTCTCTAACCAGTAGTGCAATCCGGAGTGGATTTCTTCCCTTCTAAGCCCACTGATTTCAATGAGTTTATAAGGGCACTCCAGCGGCTTCCACAGCCATGAACGGCACAGCGGGTGGGGGGCATTCCCTCCAGGGCCTGCGCCACTGTCAGAGGGCTGTCTAAAGATCGATCGCCACAGCAAAAGGGCCTGGAGGCATAGTTTTTGGGGAAACGGGAGCCGTGAATCCAGAGGAATAAGTCGCTTGAGGCAACAGCTCGTTACCCTGCTGTTTCCTGTTATATCACATGAAGCAGCTGGTGTGGCGTAGGGGTTAAGATATCAGACTAGGCTCTGGAAGACTGGAGTTCGAATCCCCACTCTGCTGCGGAAGCTTGGTGGATGGCTTCGGGCCTGTCATCAGCTAGCTTCTGCGGCAAGGAAATGACCCAGAGTCCCAGACGAAAGTCCCCGGCCCACCTCACGGGGCTGTTGTGAGGACAAAGCAGAGGTGAGAGCGACGTAAGCCAGTTTTGAGTCCCCACTGGGGATAAAGGCTGGGGTATAAACGAAGCAACTAAACTAATACAATAAATATTAATAATGGTTTCCCCCTCCTCTGTTGTACCTTCACAATAACCCTGTGAGGGAGGTTAGCCTGAGAATGGCCCAAATTTGGCCACTAATTTTCATGGCAAGCGAGATTTGAACCTGAGTCTTCCAGATCTTAGTCAAACATTCTAACCATTCCCTGACTTGGATAGCGCAGGCTAGCTAGATCCTGTCAGATCTTGGAAGCTAAGCAAGGTTGGTCTTGGTTAGTATTTGGAAGGGCGACTTCCAAGGAATACCAGGGCTGCGACGCAAAGGCAAACCACCTCTGAAACTTCTCTTTGCCTCAAAAACAACTCTAGCTCGCCACCTAGTGGTGCACAATGCTAAAAGAGCTAGAACTTCTGCTTTCTAAACAATCTTAGGATCTTCTGGCTATATTATGCACACCGCCATACAGTAATTATTATGATTCCCTTTTTAAAGCCAACTTCCCTTTCATTGCGTATAATTTTTATTTTATAATCAATTTTTTTCATTTTTGCAGTAGGCTGCTTTTGGGAAGAAAAACAGGCTACTTGTACATGTTTCAAACAAACCAACACCTAGGGTTTCCAACTGCCTGGAGAAAACAAAACCATCTTGTTCCTTTATTAGAGCCCGTGAAGTGTGAAGGGATCCGTGGTGGCTCAGAGGTTAAGAGACTGAGCTGCAGACCAGAAGGTCAGTAGCTTGGTAGTTTGAGACCCGAGTGCCGCGTGACGGAGTGAGCTCCCGTCTCTGGTTCCAGCTCCTGCCAACCTAGCAGTTCGAAAGCACGAAATTGCAAGTAGATAAATAGGTACCACTTTGGTGGGAAGGTAGCAGCGTTCTGTGCGCCTCGGCTACATGACCGTGGAAATGTCTTCAGACAATGCTGGCTCTTCGGCTTGGAAACGGAGATGAGCACCACCCCCTAGAGTTGGATTTGACTGATTTTTGCATGAGGGAAATCTTTACCTTTAGTGTGGTGAAATCTCCCCTGCCTTGAAAACAAGTCTAGCTCGCCCCTTGTAGTACATAACACTAAAGAGCTAGAACTTTTGGGCTGCCAGACAAACTTAGGATCTCCTGGCTATTCTACCCACAATGCCATATGATAATTATTAATTATTAGTACTCTAACCATCACAACACTTCGGCACTATTCTAATACTTTCCCCCTAAGCACATTTATGTGGAAGCAAATCCTAGAGAATGCCATAGATTACAATGGATCCTACTTTCAAGTAAACAAGTTCAGAACCTGATCAGTCTGTGGTCCACAAACCCTTGAAAAGGCAAGAGGGGATTTAAGATAGGTAATTCCTATCGACTCAAGCAGTTTAAGGATACTGGCGTTAAGTATATATGCCCTTGAATTTTTCAGAGGCAGCTGGTATAAAAACTAAATAATGAAGCAAAAGGAAGCCAAATTTAATAAGAATAATTAGTCATTTTGATTCTGCCTTTGATACTGCACAGCATGAGTTTAAAAAAAAATGGAAAAGGAATGTGGAAACCATGTTCCCTCCAGAAATTTGCTCTGTTCTTCCTCATCTTCCCACGCACCTTCAACTTCTAAATGTTCCAGTAGCTTAATTCTTTGTCTTACGAAGCGAGAGCTTCAGGCTATGTCTGGGCTGAAAAATGTCTGGATAGCATTTGATGTCCAGCGAGACGGTGAAGTTGATATGGACGCTGTCCAATCGCCCCTGTTCCATTTGCACTGCAAACAGGACAAGGTAATACATTGTGATCCGGAAGCCTTAGGGGTAGTGTCGGCATGTGGTCATCCACTGCAATTCTCTCCCCTATCCACGGAACTGTTCAGTTTGCTCCTTGCATATGTTAAGGGCAGGTAGGTAAATGCTCATTGGCAGTATATCTCTGGGTGCCAGAAGCTGGGGACAAATACCAGGGTAAGGCAATATGTCACCTCATTTGAGAAAGGCTTCACAACTGGTGCTTAGTTCCCATGCTAGAGGAAGATCCAAGGTGATCAGCCAGGACTGGAACTGTTTGCTCTTCTAGTTCGGCCCTTTTATCACCCGGCTTGGTATCATGGTTAGGAGCGTGGACTCTAATCTGGGAGATCCGGGTTTGATTCCTCACTCCTTCACATGCAGCTGCTGGTGTGACTGTGGGTCAGCCACAAGTTCTCTCAGAGCTGTTCTCTCAAGGGCAGTTCTCACTAGGGAGCTCTCTCAGCCCCACCTGCCTCACAGGGTGTCTGTTGTGGGGAGGGAAAGGGAAAGGAGATTGTAAGCCACTCTGAGGTCCTTTCCGCACTCATCCCTGGTTTTATCAGAGTTCAACTCGCAACACAATACCTTGCATTTATACCTGGCTATAAGAGCATCCGTTTATCCTGGGACAAGTGTTGGGCGAAACTGGGGTGACCTCAATGTAATGTTGTTGTTCAGTCACACAGTCGAGTCCGATTTTTTGCGACCCCATAGACCACATGACGCCAGGCCCTCCTGTCTTCCGTCATGCTCCGGAGTCTGCTTAATTTCATGTTTGTTGCCTCGATGACATTGTCTAACCATCTCACCCTTTGCCGTCCCCTTCTTCTTTTGCCTTCAATCTTTCCCAGCATCAGGGTCTTCTCCAGCGAGTGCTCCCTTCTCACTTGGTGGCCAAAGTATTGGAGCTTCAGCTTCAGTCTCTGGCCTTCCAGGGAACAGTCAGGGTCGGTTTCATTTAGGACTGACTGATTTGATCTCCTTGCAGTCCAAGGGACTCTCAAGAGTCTTCTCCAGCACCATAGTTCAAAAGAATCTATTCTTCGGTGCTCGGCCTTCCTTATAGTCCAACTCTCAAGATAATTACAGGGGTGAACTGGAGTATAGTGTAGAATGTAAGTTTGGTGACAGGGTTGAACCTGGATTTAAGGTCTAGTGCAGAAAGGACCTCAAGGGCAGGGTATAAATCCAATCTCCTCCTCCTCTCTTCCCGCTACTCTCTCTTTCCAAGAGGGCAAGCAAACAGCAGCGGAAAGGAGAAGCGGCAGAACGGATGGTTGGCAGCAGGCCCCTCGACGGGTGGTGGTGGGTGGCCCTCGGCAGGTGCCCAGCAGTGCTGACTCCTGGTGCCGATCTTCATGATAACACACCAATGAAAACCCGAATGGTTGGGTGAGGTCAGAGACGTTGTGCGTGTGTGTTGTGCTTGTGTGGCCCATTTGGTTAAGCAGCTTTGGCTGAACAGCTGGCAAGATGGATTTGCTCTGCAGAAAGCAATTTGCTCTGCCGGGTCATTTGTTCTTAATCCGAGAGCAGCAGCAGCAGGACAGGAGGATGAGCGAGGGGGACTCCGGGGAGGCGGTAGAAAGACGCCCACAATAAAATAAAATGAACCCGGATTTCATTGGCGGGGGTCACGGTTGGAGGGCGGGGGACGACCACGCTCCAGCCCGGCTCAATTTAGCAAGGTCCGCCTCTGTTTTCTGGGACTCACCTGTCGGAGAGCCCCCCTGTGCTTCTCTTGCCCTGTTCGGTGTTCAAGTTCCCGTTCCCTCCGTTGCATTGCTGGGAGTTAAATCTCTGCAGAGCTGGGGTGGGGGCGGGGGGAGGCAGACTCGCCTCATCTGCTGCACTCATTTATCCTTTCTATTTTATTTACAAAATCCACACCCCACTTTTCTGCCTTTACATGTGGTGGCTACCCATTTAAAACATACATGATTAAAGAAATATATTGCATTTTAAGTCCATTAAAATCGAGCCCCCCACGGGGTTGCCAGGGGGTAGGGTTGCCATCTCCAGTTTGGGAAATTCCTAGAGATTTGGGAGTGGAGCCCGGGAAGGACAGGCACCTCAGTGGGATACAATGCCTTAGAGCAGGGGTGTCGAACTAATTTGTTACGAGGGCCAGATCTGACATAGAGCTAATTAGTATGCTATTGACAGCAGCCAAAGCCACCATTGCTCAGTCCTGGAAAGAAACCAAACTACCCACAACCGCCTCTTGGCATGCCATAGTCTGGGATTACTTTTTACTAGAGAAATGTACGGTCTTCTTCGACGAGGGCCGTAATGAGAGGGAACTGTACAATCCATCGGGAAAATGGTCACTTTTTTTTAGAGAGAAAAGACCTCTTGATATAAAGTTAAAAAGCAGTTAACATGCCTTCCATAGTCAAAGATCGGTACTTAGTCAGCTCAGTCCTTTTCTTTAAATTGCCTCCCGAAACAAAATATCTAGAGTGTCACTATGCGGAGGTAATTCCCCCCCCCCATTCCTTCTATTCCTCAGGGGTGGGCAATTGGGTCTAGAGTGAGCAAATCCCTACCTTGGGTGCATAAAATGGGAGGCCTAGGCTGGAACAGAGCTCCATGTAGAGACAGGGTTGCCAACCCAAGCTTGGGAAATTCCTGGAGATTTAGCGGTGGTGCTGGTGGATGGTTGGTTTTGGGGAGGAGAGGGAGCTCAGTGCCTCTCTGGTGCCTCTCTAGGGCTGTCATTTCTCCTCGGGGTCTATGGTATCGAGGATTGTGAGAATTGGCAAGCGGGGTTCAGGCCAGGACTTTCCCCAGCTGCCGACCCCGGCCGCCCAATAATCGATACGGTGTCCAGAAAGAAGACCCTATACAATATACCAAACTTCCAAACCAACTATAACTCGGAGTTTCAGATGCCGCGGTAAAATAAGCTCTGCGACGAATGTATGCCTGTGTATCCTTGAACACACAATCAAGCCATTGAATAACAGTCCCCTTGGGGGGGGAAATAACAAAACTGAATGATGAATAAATGAAAGGGAACCGCGGCTGGCTCGCCGCCAAGAGTCTGGAAAAGCGGTGATTCACAAGGAAGGATTTGCCTACATTCTGATTAGGAGAAATTACGGTATTTACGGGCCCCGCCGAGGTCTGATTAACACGATCCCCAAGCTTTTCGTTGTCGAATCTTGCCACGGTGTTTCGGCTGCACCGCTTTTTAATTTAGCGAAGCATTCTGGGCGGAGGCGGGCAGCGGGGCGAATCCATTCTTCATGTATGTGTGCCATTGGCAAGAACCAGCTGAGCCCGTGGCCCGAGGCTTCGTTTTCACAGCCAGCTCAGCTCCACGAGGAGTACTCAGGGTACTTCTCTTGTCCCTGATTATTACTCTACTGCGAGTACATTCGTTCTTGCTTGACATTTGGGCCACCCACAAGAAGAGAACTCCTGCTGAAAGAGGGCGTTCGGGGAACCCAGCGGGGTGAACATAAGAACATAAGAGAAGCCAATGTTGAATCAGGCCAATGGCCCATCCAGTCCAACACTCTGTGTCATGCAGTGGCCAAAAATACCAGGTGCCATCAGGAGGTCCAGCACTGAGGCCAGGACACTAGAAGCCCTCCCACTGCTGCCCCCTCCAGCACCAGGAATAGAATGCATCACCTGCCCCAGACTGAGAGTTCCCATCTATACCCTGTGGCTAATAGCCACTGATGGACTTCTGCTCCATATGTTCATCTAATTCCCTCTTGAAACTGTCCATGCTTGTAGCCGCCACCACCTCCTGTGGCAGTGAATTCCATGTGTGAATCACTCTTTGGGTGAAGAAGGACTTCCTTTTATCTGTTCTAACCCGACTGCTCAGCAATTTCATGGAGTGCCCACGAGTTCTTGTATTGTGAGAAAGGGAGAAAAGTACTTCTTTTTCAACCTGCTCAATCCCATTCATCATCTTATAAACCTCGATCATGTCACCCCTCAGCTGTCGTTTCTCCAAGCTAAAGAGCCTCAAGCGTTTTGACCTTTCTTCATAGGGAAGGTGTTCCAAGCAGAAGCAGGAACCGGTAACAGGGAAGCGAAAATGTCTCCGAAAGAAGCCGAGCCCAGCCAAAACGATACAGGCCGGACTACAGCGGATGCTCGGCTCCGATGCAGCCAGAGACGTCCACTCATTATGGCTGGGCCTGAGCAGAGCCGCCTCAGCAAAAGTACCAGAGTCACCCAGGCTCTAAACAGCAGCTAGGGTTGCCAAGCTCTTGCTGTACTGATGTAGGTTCCACAGGAGGCACAGGCTGGGATCCAGCGGGGCAGGCTACAGGCAAGGTTGCAGAGATTAACCAAAGTCCAGTCTGAAAGTCAGGGGTTCCAGAGAGCAGGTTTATCAGAGTCCAGTTGTCAGGTTCTTCAATCAGTTAGCAGGTCTTGTGCATCAGACCGGACCAGGATCGGTAGCACATACAGTGCGCACGTGTTCTCCTAAGCTGCTTAGGTGGACTGAATCATTCTGTAGTGTGTGCATTTGTCCCTCTGTGTGGAGCTAGTTAGGAAGGCAGGGCCAGAGGAGTTAGCTCACAATGCCCTCTGGTGGAAATGTGTTCCGGTAGAGCGCACCTGTGCGTTTCAGATTCAAAGAGTGGTGCATTTCCACTGGAGGGCATCTTTTGATATGAGTTTTATTAAGGCTTTTAGACACGAAATAAAAAAAGAATGGGGGGAAGGAAGAATAAAAGTAACACAAGAAGAAACAGGTTGTGGATGGAAGGTGTGACCACCCCAAGGCCGCTCTTCTCGTCTCCTCCATGTAGAGTTTCTGAGCATTGGCCTCTGGGTAGTTTTTGGTGTCTGCTACAGGAAACATAAGCAGCAGGGCTATTTTTGGGCAGGAATGCAAAGGAATGGAGTTCCGGCTGGCTCCTAAGTTGGCCACGCCCAGCAGGAACTCATTAGCATAACAGGCCACACCCAACAGCAGAAACTCATTGGGATTGGCCACATTATGGGGTGTGTGGCCTAACATGCAAAGGAGTTCCTGCTCCAAAAAAAGCCCTGGGTTTTGACAACAAACAAGGTAAACAGAATAAGAAGCAAAAGGTGGGGGTGGCTGGGTGACCAGACTTCTGGCAACATGGGGGTGTGGCCTAATAGGCTAATGAGATGTGCTGTCAGGGGGCGTGGCCTAATATGCTAATGAGTTCCTGCTGGGCTTTTTCTATCAAAAAAGCCCTGATAAGTGGGATGAACAGGAGTCACTTTAAAGACAACTTTGCACTAAAGTCATCTTCCAGGAATGGAGCAGGGGTCACCGGGGGTGTGGCGGGCAAGGTATTTGTGAATTTCCCACATTGTGCAGGGGGTGGACTAGATGACCCTGAAGGTCCCTTCCAACTCTATGGATTCTGGCATAAGTTTTCATGAGTCAGAGCTTATGCTGAGATGCCGTTTGCTGGTTCCTGAAGTGCTGCTGGACTGCTGTTTAGTTTCACGGTAACAGACTTAACAGGGCTTCCCCTTTTAAAAATGTGACTGGCATGGTTCTGCTTCTAAATTCCCGCTCTTCTCTCTCCATCTCTCCTGCAGGACTGATTGTCTACTTGGGCATGATGCTGGGTGCCATTTTGTGGGGCGGCCTGGCTGACAAACTGGGCCGGAAGCAGTGTCTCATCATCTCTCTCTCCATCAATGCTGCCTTTGCGTTCCTCTCCTCCTTTGTGCAGGGATATGGATTCTTCCTCTTCTGCCGCCTTATCTCTGGTTTTGGGTGGGTATGGCGTTCTCCTCGGGCAAGGCCTGGACTCTATCTCGTTAAGGGGAAATCTGGCAAGATTTGACATCCCCATAGAGTTGCAAGCTACCACAAAGTGCTTGGGGAGGGGGGAGATTTTGGAGGATGTGATATCACTTCCAGGGGACACTCTAGGAATTTCCCCTTATCTCTGTGGTAAGAACCATAAAGAAATAGGGGAATTCCTAGAGTGTCACTATGGAGGCCATTTTCCTGCCATTTTTCTCTCCAGTTTCTTGAGGGTGGGGGATTGGGGTCGAGGGCAGAGGTTGACTTGCTGCGGGGAGGGAAATGTCAGGCCTGCATTCGGGCATGGTAGTTTTTAAAAAAAATAATTCTTTTGTGCTAAGGTTCTAAATATTGCCTCCAAAACCTGAGTTTTGTTCTATTCGAGGTACGAAGGGTAGCCTGAATTGGAATACAGTCATTGTGAATAGATCTGTCATTTCAAGCCCTGGAACCTATGGAGTGAGATGTTTAAATACATTGCCACCCTACGTTGCTCTGAAATGCCCCCAGACTCAGGGGAGGGTTTTGGCTCAGTGGAAAAGCATGCAGAAGGTCCCGGGTTCAATCACTGGCATTGTCAATTAAAGGGACCAGGCAGTGAGGGGAGGGTTTTGGCTCAGTGGAAAAGCATGCAGAAGGTCCCGGGTTCAATCCCTGGCATTGTCAATTAAGGGACCAGGCAGTAGGTAATGTGAAAGACTTCTGCCTGAGACCCTGGACAGCCCTTGCCAGTCTGAGTAGACAATGCAGACCTGCAGGGCTCTTTTTGTAGCAGGAACTCCTTTGCATATTAGGTGACACCCCCCCTAACGTAGCCAATCCTCCAAGAGCTTACAGAGCTCTTTTTACAGCGGCTACTGTAAGCTCTTGGAGGATTGGCTACATCAGGGGTGTGTCGCCCAATATGCAAAGGAGTTCCTGCTACAAAAAGAGCCCTGCAGACCTGGATGGACCCAGGGTCTGATTCAAAATAAGGCAGCTTTCCTGTGTGTTCAGACTCTGCCAAAGGAACCCCAGTTCAGTGCTCAGAAAAGGAAACTTCTGCTTCCAGAATAAAATATGCAAAGTCAACAGACAAATTAAGTTCCCTCACTTGGGCTGCGGTCACACGCACCTTTAGATCTCATGTAGCTATGAATTCCTGACAGATCTAAAGGGCGCGATCAGACGGCGACATCTGGGAAGTGTCCTGCAGTCGTCAGCAACCCATGCTGCTCAGCCACAGAAGTGGAGTTAAAAGACGCCGGGGAAAGACAGGCTCTAACAGGTTCTGATGGGCCACAGACGGGCTTTCCCCTGTCTGATTGCACAAGCACGCTCTCAAGCTGTCAGGATGGTCTGAGCATTCCATCCCAACTTGGTGCCATTCCCCCCACCCCGCAGTATGCACATAATTGCATACTCCATAGGGAGCCCTCAGTACGGAGGTGCAATTCCTCATTTATGCGCATGGGAAACAAATGGCAAAAACATCCTGACTCACCCACGGTTGCGTCTGATCACACAGTGAGGGGCTGAGCCCGCAGCTACAAAGGGATGTGTGATCTTGCAACTGTGAGTCAAATTCCTCTGGAGGAAATAGCCTCTCTTCCTGTCTGCTCCAGCTGAGGGTTGTGACTGCAGCCTTGGAATGGTTTATTTTGCTTCTGTTAGCGACTCCTAAAAGGTATAGAACACACTCTCCTCTGTCTCTGATTGGACGTCCTTATTAATGCCCTCTGGCTTCTGAGTTTTCATCAGGCATTGTCCCAATGTGCTCATGCTTACCTTTGCAGTCACAAAGACTAGTAACTTGCTTCCTTTTCAAAGTGAAGCATTTGATTCTCTGGATGCCACATTCCACATCTGTTCTGTGGAATACTCAAAGAACATAAGAACATAAGAGAAGCCATGTTGGATCAGGCCAGTGGCACATCCAGTCCAACGATCTGTGTCACACCATGGCCAAAAATACCAGGTGCCATCAGGAGGTCCACCAGTGGGGCCAGGACACTAGAAGCCCTCCCATTGTGGCCTCCCCATGCGCCAAGAATACAGAGCACCATGTTTCATCTATACATTGTGGCTAATAGCCACTGATGGTCCTCTGCTCCATATCCATTCTTCAAAACAGAACCTTGGATGACTTGTACAGATGGAATGCTGACTTTGTGAGGTGCTTGATTCTTCCTGCTCCTTTTTGTCGTTGTTTCCTTAGAATCGGGGGCACACTCCCTATTGTCTTTGCCTATTTTTCTGAATTCTTGTCCCGTGAGAAGAGAGGGGAACACCTGAGCTGGCTTTGCATGTTCTGGATGATTGGCGGCCTTTACGCCTCTGTCATGGCCTGGAGCATCATCCCACATTACGGTAACTGTTTCCAGATCCATATGCAGCTGTCATGCTGTGTGCCATCTTTTGATTTTTTTAAAAAAAACAGCCCCTCCCTCCCTTTCCAGGTCGTGCCAGCTAGCAGAGCTTGGTGGTGGTGGTGGAGTGGGGTGTATGGGTGGAGAATCTACCAGTCAGGTTGAGTCTGGTAGGATCCGGTGTTCCGTAGGTATTCAGTCCCCCAGTACTATTTTCACAGGTTGGACCAATAAAATATTGGCTGGCAGTCCGTCTTCATACTCCACCTGCCCTTGTGCCCTCTAGAGCATAGTGGGGCATTTTGGTGCCCCGCCCCCTCAATCAAAAGCCCTGCCCCACAAATAGCCATGCCAGAAACCTTCTTTGCCTGTTTCCCAAAGGCTCATGGGAATGCTTCTGAAAGACTCACCATGAACTACGTGGTCTACAGCAGGACTGGGCTAGGAGAAAAGGGGGGGGGATTGTTGGAGATGCATTGAAGCTGCCACCCCTGAATGCCCTTCTAAGCTTTCTTGCCCTGCGGAAGGGGACTCAAAAGGCATTTAGATGTTCTCTGAGCTGTTTCCCCCCTAAGAACTGATGTGCTCGTTGTCCTGTCCTTTGAATGGAAGGGCTAGGAACGGGCTGGGAGCTTCCCCCTTTACGGACAGGCACTCAGATTAATTCAATTAACTGTGATTTAACTTCCCCTTTAAAAATTTAAATGCCCCTGAACAGAAAAATCCTGGCTACGGGCCTGCTCCAGAGTCAACTCCAGAGACAGGCAAAAATCCTAGGTTAGCCTTCGCAGTCTGCTTTCATAAGTATTATAGTTTGCTCAAGCAGGGCTCTTTTTGTAGCAGGAACTCCTTTGCATATCAGGCGACACACCCCTACTGTAGCCAATCCTCCAAGAGCTTACAGAGCTCTTCTTACAGGGGCGACTGTAAGGTCTTGGAGGATTGGCCACATTAGGGGATGTCGCCTAATGTGCAAAGGAGTTCCTGCTACAAAAAGAGCCCTGCACCCAAGTATCCTCAATGTTTGATCAGTTTTCACTGAGAACAGGCGGAATTCTGCAGCACTTGTAGATTCATATATCTGCATATTTTGGATGATTCTGCTTTGTTTGACATTGTGAGGGGCAGGAAGCCACTCAGGGCACTGGGGATCCACCAAGAATTGTACTCCGGCTTCTGAGGTTTTGCCGCCAACTTTTAGACAGATCTTCGTCACCCAAAGGGGCTAGAAACTGGCTCTGTTTAAAAACGAAAGCCAGTTCTTTTCCCCTGATGCCGCTTTCCGTGCTTTGTGCAGAACTGTAGTAAATCCAAATGGAGGATGTGGTGAGTAACACCCAGAACCAACTACAAAACACTGCATTAAAAAGGCAGTCTTGATATAGTCTGTAAGCCAATATTTCTTCTCATAAAACCTAATAGCTTGCTTATGCATTATAAATTTTAGCTTTTTGAGGATATAAGATGTGATCTAAACAACTAGTCTACCGACATAAAGGATCCTCAACAAAAAGCAAAACAATGTATAACATCAATGGGGCATTTGGGTACATTTTTTTTTTGTCACAGTTCACTCTTCACGATGCACTTTTTAACAACGATCTTCTTTCACAAAGAGTCCCGAAGAGTTCTTTATAATGCAGAAAGCGCATTATAATGCTTTTCCCTCCCATCTTAACTGCAATCCAATAGATAGCTCTGGATGTCTCCTTCCATTTCAGTTTCCTGTTTCTCAAGAATCGCTTGCATAAACACCCATCAGTTCATAAAGAACTTCACTAAAGCTGTAAAGCAAACTAATACATAAATAAATATTCAGGAGTTGATCTGTACGTCTGAATGGAACACACCCTCTCGTGGATGAAATCTTTCAACTGGGGGTTTAGCATTCTTCACCTGGTTTGGGGGACGTGGCTGAGGGTATTGATATTTTTGGTTTTTGTGTGTGCAGAATTGTGGCATGCACAGAGTCCTGCTTTTGATTAGGGAGGTGGAGGGGCAGTGGGTCAGAGTCTTCTGCACTGAGCCCCCCGATTCAGTCTTTCTAGAATATCCAGTTAAATGATCTAAGGCAAGAGATACTGGGCAAGACCGTTCTCTCAATCTGAGGGCCCGGAAAATTGCTGCCAGTCAGAGATTGAGAGTATTGAACCAGGTGGACCTCTGGTCTGACTCAACATAAGGCAGCTCTCCTTAGGGAGGTGTGGTGGCTTAGTGACAGAGCATCTACTTGGTATGCAGATGGTCCCTAGTTTGATCCCTAGCATCTCCAGATAAAAAGAGGTTCTGAGCCCCTGGAGAGCTGCTGCCAGTCAGAGTAGACAATACTGACCATGATAACTCAATGGGCTGACTCAGTATAAGAACTGGGTTTAATTCCCCACTTTTCCACATGAAGCCAGCTGGGTGATCTTGGGCCAGTCACAAGTTCTCTCAGAGCTGTTCTCTCAACAGCAGTTCTCTCAGAGCTCTCTCAGCCCCACCTCCCTCACAGGGTGTCTGTTGTGGGGAGAGGAAGGGAAGGAGATTGTAAAACACTCTGAGACTCCTTTGGGTAGTGAAGGGTGGGATAGAAAACCAATTCTTTTTCTTCAGCATAAGGTAACATAATTTGAAAAATCTAATTTTGTTCTAAATTGTTGTGATTCGAAATTGCATTTTTGCATGGCTGGATTTTGTGCAGTCACTGCAGGAGACCTGCAGGAGCCCTTAACCTGGTTTGTTTGGACACAGGAAAGGGAAATGAGAAAAGGCACCTTTGCAGTAAGAGGTTTTGCTCAAAGTGGTATATTACCCCCAAGAGAGGAGAACAGAGAGGTACTGTATGGTTAGCGGGGCACTGAGAAATTCTGAGGGGATCATCAGGTAGCAATTGAGAACCTCCCCTCCCTCTGTGATGGGCCGGGAGAAATTAGTGGAAGATGCGGGCAGCCCAACTCACTCACTCTTCCTGTTTGCAGGTTGGGGCTTCAGCATGGGAACCAACTACCACTTCCACAGCTGGAGGGTCTTTGTGGTTGTCTGCTCTCTGCCTTGCATAGCCTCTCTCGTGGCACTGAAGTTTATGCCAGAAAGTCCACGTTTTTTGCTGGAGGTAAGAAGGCTTGCCAGGAAATTAAGCCAACAAGCTTGAATTTCAGTGGGTACTGGAGCCCATAAAGCAAAGGAAAAAAGGAGACGTTGGGGGGGGGGTTACAGTTGCTGCTGCTACTACTGTTATTTGCTGTTTGCCATTGTTGGTACATTTCTAGACTGTCTCGCAACCAAAGATTCTCAAGGCACTTAACAAAAGAGACTGTAAGGCATGATACAGCAAAACAGAAAACACCATAAACCAAAACACCTCTAAAATGGTACCAGAATACTAAAAGCAACCTTGCTGTTGTGAATAATTCTATAAATAGGCCTTTGGAATCACAGTGTGTAGAAACTTTTTGGGTGTGTGAAAAATGAAATTTGAAGCCCAATGTGAGTCTGAGGACAACTCTTCACACTAGCGGTTCAAAGGTGGTGAAACTAGCCCTGACCTGGATAGCCCGGGCAAGTCCAATCTCATCAGATCCTGGAAGCTAAGCAGGGTTGACTCTGGTGAGTACTTGGATGGGAGACCTCCAAGGAATAGCAGAGGGGGGAGGCAGGGGCAGGCTTTACTCAATCACCTCTCTGAATATCCTCCAGGCCCCCAGTAACAGTCAGTCACTAGAGGTCACCATGACTTCCAGGTGCGTGCACACACACCCACACAAATTTTAAAAATACAACTCCCAAAAAAGGTGGTGAAACTTTCCCCGTCGCTTCATCCCTCTTCCAGGAAAAGGTTCAGCTATTAACTGAGTGTATGTGGCGGGGAGACAGGCTGCTATTAAGTCCAGGACCTAGGCCATGAAAAGGTGGCAACTCAGCTGTCCAAACTGAGCTGAACAAATATGCTGAAGGCTCTTCAGGTAGTCACTGGTCAAACTCAGAGTTCCAACTTTTATCATTGATTGCAGCAACATTGCATCAGACTGTCCTTACATGAGAATATAAGAGCCCTGATGGATCAGGCCAGTGGTCCATCTCATCCAGCATCCTAGTTTAATGATGCTATTTCCTGCAGATTCTTAATAAAAACAGGGGGAAATGATGAGGCTTTGAGATTGTTAAAGCATATCCTTGGGGTGAGGTGATATTTCTGGTATCCTTTGCTTTGGTCTTTTTAGATAGGCAAGCACGACGAAGCCTGGATGATTCTCAAGCAAATCCATGACACCAACATGAGGGCGAAAGGAGAGCCAGAGAGGGTCTTCACGGTAAGCCCATTCCATTGCCTAGAAAGATGCCTAGGCAGCCAGCCAGTATGGGGTGGTGTTTAGTGTAGCTGAACTGCAATCTGGGAGTGTAGCGTTCCCATTTGCTTGCAGGTCAAGAATAGGGGACTCACTGAGGTTCCTGCTCTTTGGATCAGCTTTCAAAACAACATCCATTTATTAGCGAAGAGATACAGGGATGGGAGCAACTGGGTTCAGGGTGAGGGAATTTTTGCAGCCTACAATTTGCCAGTTTGGTGTAGTGGTTAGGAGCGCAGACACTAATCTAGAGAACCAGGTTTGATTCCACACTCCTCCACATGCAGCTGCTGGGTGACGTTGGGCAAGCCACAGTTCTCTCAGAGCTCTCTCAGCCCCAACTACCTCACAGGGTGTCTGTTGTGGGGAGGGGAATGGAAAGGAGATTGTAACCCGCTCTAAGACTCCAAGTGAAGGGCGGGATATAAATCCAATCTACTCCTCCTCCTCTTCCAAACGGTACCGAGCAGAGATTCCACCTCATGAAAGTAAGTTCTTGGTATGCATGGATGTAACGTCTGGAAAGAGCTAAAACGGCACAAAAATGGTTTCATGTTGCACAAGTGAGAAGAACAATCCAAACACCAATGGTCAGACTGTACTAGACAAGAGTATTACATTCGGTAGTGTCAAGAGCTGAACATTTTGTCTTGGGTTTCCTTCTTTCAGGTAGCCAACATAAAAACTCCCAAGCAGATAGATGAGTTTATCGAAATCCAGAGCTCCACTGGGACATGGTACCAGCGGTCATTGGTCAGATTCACAACCACCTTCAAACAGGTATGGAACTGGGGTTATATGCCCGCCATGCCCATTTTATGCACGCATCCCAGAACAGGACCTGGGGAAAGTACTTGGATCACCCCATTGATTTAGCAGCAAAACAAAACATTTGGTTTCAGGGGGAGATGGATATGAACCCATTAAATATCTTTTTAGTCGATTATTCACTTGTCTTTTTACCTTGCGTTTGATGAAATGTAAATGTATTGGCATACTGCCTAAGCCTCAATATTAGATGTACTGAAAAAAACGCAAGATAACTCGAGAACTAGTACAAGATGAGTTGTCATCAAAAAGGGTACATAAGAACATAAGAGAAGCCAATATTGGATCAGGCCAGTGGCCCATCCAGTCCAACACTCTCTCTATTAGGTCATAGGAGTTTGATTTCCAGTGTGAGAAGTGGGGAGCATTGTCAGTCTATCATTAAAAGAAGGCTTTCAGCCAGATAGATAAGAATACTGAAATGCTACTCCTATGACCTAATAGAGAGCAACTAGCCAACAACGTGGGACAGAGAGCAATTGCCAGCCAATTTAAAGAAGGCTTTTTGCCAGATAAAAATTGTGGACTCGTTGCTATGACTAGAAATTAAGTAATTGGCTTGCTCCTAATTCAAGCACTTGCAATGGAACTGGAAGAGAATTTGAAAAAAGAAGAAAACAAAAAAGAAGCTTTGGTGTTTTAAAAAGAAACGGAGCTGAATCAAGAGGCTGACACCTTCCAACTTTATAAGATTACTCATGAGGAAGATCGGTGAAATGAGTGCAAAACCGGTGTGCTCATCGAGGATACGATCATGTTGGGCTTTCCCTTAAAAATATCAGAATTTCCTAACTATATTGTAAAGATTAATAGTTTCACAAATTGATGCTCATAAGAATTATTCAATGTGTCATTGTTAATATCGCAGTGGTTCTCTATTTCTTGGCATGAACCTGTACACTGTGATCCCTTCTTTGGCTTACTTGACAGAAATACAGAACAGGGAACCCAGACACAGCCTGTGAACTCCATCAATGTGCGAATCAGCCTGAATGAAGTTGAATGACATAGATTGTTTCCAAATTCTTTTGTGTTCTCAGCCTCTTTGAAACGAATATGGTGTTTCTTCTGGGCCTTGTTTCCACATATGAGTACTTTGTTCCTCAAACAAGGGATGGTATCAGAAAAGAGCAAGGGTCCGGTCACACCTTGAAGTCAAAATTTGGTGGGGTAGGAGCTTTCGTGAGTCACTGTGTGAGTTCTCATGCAGGGAAACACGAAAACTCCTACCCTGCCACCTATTTTTAGTCTTGAAGGTGCTATTGCTACAGACAGACTAATGTGGCCGCCCATTTTGATCTGTCTCCAAGGGATGTTACCGAGAGCCATAAATTGTGTCCAAAGTTAATCTTAGGATTTTGCCATAATCGATCTTCTGGGCTTTTCAGGTTTTGGACAACATCCTCTATTGTCTGACAGCCCAGTATCGAATGAACACTCTGTTTCTGGCCATCGTGTGGTTTACCATGGCTTTAAGGTATGATTTGCTTGCTTGCTTGTTTGCTTATTTCATTACGTTTATGAATTGCCTAATCCCCACAAATGTGGGCTCCAGGCAATGGACAAATTTAAAACTCTTAAAAACATAAAACCATAGCCAACATATTATACACAGTTAAAACAAGTGGTGAATTTTGTGTTCTGTAGTTCCCCCCTGTTCCCAGTCTGAACATAAGAACATAAGAGAAGCTAATGTTGGATCAAGCCAACGGCCCATCCAGTCCAACACTCTGTCACACAGTGGCCAAAAATAACAGGTGCCATCAGGAGGGCCACCAGTGGGGCCAGGACACTAGAAGCCCTCCCACTGTTGACCCACTCCCCCAGCACCAAGAATAAGGAGCATCACCTGCCCTAGAGTCCCTATCTATACTTGTGGCTAATAGCCGCTGATGGACCTCTGCTCCATATGTTTATCTAATTCCCTCTTGAAGCCGTCCATGCTTGTAGCTGCCACCACCTCCTGTGGCAGTGAATTCCGTGTCTTAATCACTCTTTGGGTGAAGAAGGACTTCCTTTTATCCGTTCTAACCCAACCGCTCAGCAATTCCATGGAGTGCCCACGAGTTCTTGTATTGTGAGAAAGGGAGAAAAGGACCTCTTTCTCTACCTGTTCTATCCTGTGCATAATCTTATAAACCTCAATCACGTTATCCCTCAGCCGTTGTTTCTCCAAGCTAAAGAGCCCCAAGTGCCCCAATCTTTCCTCATAGGGAAAGTTCTTCAACCCTGTGAGCAGCTCATGGGCACAGGGAGGGAATAACTCTCAAGGGATAGGAGATTCAGGTACGTTAAGGTGCCAGACATAATTTAGACCATTGGAGGAGGAGGTCCACCTAGTCCAGCATCCCATCTCACACAGTGGCCAACCAGTTCCTTTGGAGGGCCAACAAGAGGGCAAAGAGGCTGAGGCCTTCATAAGAATATCAGAGGAGCCCTGCTGGATCAGACCTGTGGTCCATCTAGCCCAGCATCCTGTTTCACATGATGGCCAACCAGTTCCTCTGAAGGCCAAACAACAGGGCATAGAGGCCAAGACCTTCATAAGAACATCAGAAGAGCCCTGTTGGATGAGGCCAGTGTTCCATCTTGTACAGCATCCTGTCTCACATGGTGGCCAACCAGTTCCTCTGGAGGGCCAACAGCAGGGCATAGAGGCCAAGGCCTTCATAAGAACATCAGAAGAGTCCTGCTGGATCAGACCAGACCAGTGGTCCATTTAGTACTACATCCTGTCTCACATGGTGGCCCACCAGGTCTTCTGGAGGGCCAACAACAAGGCATAGAGGCCAAGGCCTTCATAAGAACATCAGAAGAGCCCTGCTGGATCAGACCATTGGTCCATACAGTCCAGCCTCCCGTCTCACACAGTGGCCAGACCAGTTCTTCTATGTGGCCAAAAACAGAGCAGAGAGGCTGAGGCCTTCCCCTGATGTTGCCTCCTGGCTCTGGGATTCAGGGGTTGACTGCCCTATGAATGTGGAGGTTCCCCTCAGTCACCATGGCTGGTCGCCATCGATAGACTTATCCTCCATGAATCTATCTAATCCCCTTTGAAAGCTGTCTGCTCCTGTGGCCATCACAATATCCTCCGGCAGCCGATTCCACATTTTAATCACTCTCTGCGTAAAGTAGAATCTGACACCAGTGCTGATTCTGTGACTCACTATGAATTTAGGCAGATCGAGAAGAGGAGGGCAGGAAGGGAGTAGCCTGTGCTTGGCTTTCGTGACCCTTTCTTATATACCCAGGGGAACGCTGATCTCCACTTTGGAATCAGGACGGAATGGTCATCCAGGCCTAACAACCAGCTTCCACTTCTTGTACATAAAGTCATAAAATACTTTTGAAATTCCAAAAGGAGGACCAGAGATCCCGGAAGAAGGACCCCAAATCCCGCCCATTCCCCCCACTCCAGCGCATCCTCTTCTGTTTCTTCTGCAGTTACTATGGCCTTATCGTCTGGTTCCCGGACATGATACGGTATTACCAGGAAGAGGCGTATAAATCCCGCGAGAAGAACTTCCATAATGAGGAAGTGAAGCACTTCACCTTCAACTTCACCCTCGAGAACCAGGTGCACAAGAACGGGACGTACTTCAATGACAAGTGAGTGCTTTTGCCGGACTACAGCTTTGTGTGCAACTCTGAGCCGATATCCACATGCGTGAGCCAGTATCCACTAGTCATGCACCAGTCCCAGCTGTGGCAGCTTCTTTCATCCCACAGGGTGTGTTTCGGAGTGCTGGAAATTGCTCCAGATGGCAAGAGGTCAGTTAGCGACTGGGTTATACGTGACTTTTCTCGCGCAAACAGTTCCTTGCCGGTGACAGTCCCAATGTGACTTTGCGAGTCAGCGTTCCCTACTCCTCACAACCCTGTTTATTTAAATGGCTTTCACCCTGCCCGTCTGCAATGACAAGGGGGCTCAGTGGTTATCATTTAAAATCTTGTAATAATAGTTATTATCATCATGTGGCACTGTGTGTAGTATAGCCGGGAGATCCTAAGACTGTCTGGCAGCCTTAAGTTCTAGCTCTTTTAGCATTTTGCACCTCTAGGTGGCGAGTTAGGCTTGTTTTTTGGGGGGGCTGAGAGAGCTCTGAGAGAACTGTGAGGGACCCAAGATCACCCAGTTGGCTTCACGTGGAAGTGTGTGGAATCAAACCAGTTTGGTGTAATGGTTAAGAGTGGTGGACTCTAATCTGGAGAGCCGAGTGTGATTCCCCACTTTTCCACATGCAACCAGCTGGATGACCTTGGGTCCCTCACAGTTCTCTCAGAGCCGTTCTCTCAAGAGCAGTTCTCTCAGAGCTCTTTCAGCCCCACCTACTTCACAGGGTGTCTGCTGTGGGGAGGGGAAGGGAAAGGAGTCTGTAAGCTGCTCTGAGACTCTGAATAAAGGGCGGGGTATAAATCCTCCTCCTCCACTTCCTCCTCCTCTTCTTCTACTTCTTCTTCTCCTCCTCTTGTAAGTACACCACCCGCACTTGGTCAACAGTGTGTCCAGAAGCCTGTGAAATGCAGATATTATGCCCCTGGGTTCGGGGGTGTGTGTCTGATGACATCAGCAACCACACATAAACCTTTCTGATATGCATGTTTGCCATGTTGTCTGAACCGGGGGAAATGGGTCCGTGTTATTTGCGTGTGCAGCTTCAGACTTTGTGAGCGACCACTTGATTTTCAGGGATGTGTGTGTGTGTCTGCTTTGCGTCTACTGAAGCCATACACACATGCAAAATGCTCATATTCTCCTGTTCAGGCAACATGTTGCGTATCGGCAACATCACCGGCAGCGCATGATCTTGATACCAACAGTAGTCAGGTTTCCAGTAAGCGTGGATGTGATGTCTGGAGAGGACTGTATATTCAGTAGATTTCAGTGCAAAGTTCAAATCTGCGAAAGATAAGATGAAGAGGCCTGCTTGCGTGCTAATGTTGCCTTCCTTGCAAGGCAAAGCTCTGATAAGAGGCTGCATGGGGCTTCCCCTCTTTTCCCTCTTTGTGTATACTGACATCTAGTGGCTCTTTGGAAGAGGCACATCCTTTGTACTGTATCACTGTTTGCATATTATTTTCTCTGTTTGTGTGTGCGAAAGAGAGAGGGAGGGAGGAAGGGAGGGAGGAAGGGAGGGAGAAGTGCTTTCATTTCATTTCAAGTCATTGCAGGCCATGGCTTCTTTTACTGAGTCTGTTGGGTCTTCTTCTTTTTCCCCAAACTAAAGACCATATGTGAACTGACCACTGGCTTCTTCAAAGTTCTCGTTCACGTGTACCAAAGCTTCACGTGCATGCAAAATATACACATCCCCCTGTTCAAAAAACATGTTGGCTGTGCTTTTTGGGCGCACTGTGGGAAGTGCATGTCCAATGACAGGGAGGGAGGGAGGGAGGGAGGAAGGAAGGAAGGAAAGTTTCAACGGTACATAAGGAAGGAAGATTTCGACAGTACATAAGGAAGGAAGATTTCAACAGTACATAAGAACATAAGAGAAACCAATGTTGGATCAGGCCAATGGCCCATCCAGTCCAACACTCCGTGTCACACAGTGGCCAAAAATACCAGGTGCCATCAGGAGGTCCACCAGCGGGGTTAGAACTCCAGAACTTGTGGCCCCCCAAGCACCAAGAATACAGAGCATCACTGCCCCAGATAGAGTGCCCCCTCTATACCTTGTGGCTATTAGTCACTGATGGACCTCTGCTCCATATGTTCATCCAATCCCCTCTTGAAGCCATCTATGCTTGTAGCTGCCACCACTTCCTGCAGCAGTGAATTCCATGTGTTAATTACTCTTTGGGTGAACAAGTACTTCCGTTCATCTGTTCTAAGCCTAATGCTCATTAATTTCATTGAGTGCCCACGGGAGTTCTTGTATTGTGAGAAAGGGAGAAAAGTGCTTCTTTCTCTGCCTTCTCTCTCCCATGCATAACCTTGTAAACCTCAATCATGTCGCCCCTCAATTGTCATTTCTCCAAGCTAAAGAGCCTTAACCTCTTTAACCTTTCTTCATATGGAAGGTTTTCCATCCATCCTTTTAGTTGCCCTTCTCCGATGCTATAATATCCTTTTTGAGGTGCGGTGACCAGAACTGTACGCAGTATTCCAAATGAGGCCGCACGATCGATTTATACAGAATGAAAGCATCAGCCATTTATGGAGCTCCTTTCTTTATTTTATTTGTATTTCTGTTTGTTACTGTGCTGAATGGGAATCCTTAGACTGGACAAGTAGCAAAGCTGAACAATGAGATACTGATATTCACTAAAATACCATTAATTCACAATGTCCTGAAAACAGCAACAAAATGTACCACATCCAATGTCAAGCCCTATAGCATCTTAGAGATGAAGGGAGCTTTGGCTTTTGAATGCTCATACCCTGAATCATCATCTTCGCCGTTGTCATTGTATGGCATTGTGTGTTGAATACCTAGGAATTCCTACAATTGTCTGGCAGCCAGAAGTTCTAGCTCTTTTAGTGTTATGCACCACTAGGTGGCGGGCTAGACTTGTTTTTTCAGGCAAGATGTGTTTCAGAGGTGGTTTGCTGTTGCCTGCCCCATCGTCATGCCACTGACATTCCTTGGAGGTCGCCCTTCCAAATACTAGACCCACTTCCACAGTAGTGAAATCCCCCACATTGGCGTTTTTAAAACTGCGCGTCGTGTGACATTTTCAGCAGTAGATTTTTCCTCACCAGGTGCAAAAAACCTGAAGTTTCCTCCTCCTTACCCCAGCATCACGCCACTGGCATTCCTTGGAGGTCGCCCTTCCAAATACTAGACCCACTTCCACAGTAGTGAAATCCCCCACACTGGCATTTTTAAAACTGCACGTCGTGTGACATTTTCGGCAGTAGATTTTTCCTCACCAGGTGCAAAAAACCTGAAGTTTCCTCCTCCTTACCATGCGTTTTCAGAACTCGCTAAAACTGGGGATTCCAAAAATGCGGGGTAAGAAGAAGAAGAAAACTTCAAGTTGGTGCCTGGTGAGAAAAAAAAAAAAACCTACTGCAGAAAATGTCACATAGCACAGTTTTAAAAACGTCAAGGCGGGTGATTTCACTACTGCGGAAACAGTCCGAGTTGAGGCTGGCCCTGCTTAGCTTCCGAGACAGACCTGATGAGATTGGACTAGCCTGGGCTGTTCCCTGGAAATCTGGCCCATCTCTAATCAAGCTGTTCTCCAGCAGACCGACAGAGCTAACCCTCTGAATCTAACCTCCCCAATAGCAGCTGAAAAATCAGTTTGCAAGATGTTCGGGTCACCCCTTCCTGCCATCCAGGGCCAAGCAAGAGAGGATCAGAGGTGGACTTCCTCAGTGGTGTGTCCCATCCAAATACTAACCAGGGCCAACCCAGCTTAGCTTCCAACATCTGACAAGCATGTAATAGCCGTAAGAACTCCTCATAGAGATTTGCCCCCGTATAAAGAGCTTTCACGCCTAACGGAGGGCTAGTCCTAGATAGTATACTGCATAGCAACATAGAGAATGTTCTGTTAATCTGCAAAACAGGATTCAAACACATAACGGCTGCTGGTAATTACTTCTGATGAAGATTTCCATCGAAACGCAGTTGAAGTCGGACTCTTCGTAAAAATTGTTGATACTGTCGGACTGTAAACTGTTGGAAAGCTGTTGAGGCTGTTGGATTGTAAACTGTTGGTCTATAATATTGGGTGTTCTATAAATGTATTTCTATTTGCACACTTGATGTGTTTACCATTCTAATATATATCTTTTGCACATGATAGCCACTTCCCCAGTTTGTGTTTATTGATTCTTATATACTGGGATGTTTCTGCTGTGTTGTTATTACGATTGGGTCAGGACCATCGCCTCCTACCTGAGCGTTTTAACTGGAGATGCAGGGGATTGAACTTGGCGTCTTCGGCACGCAAAGCAAATGTTCTGCGTCTGAGCCACGCCCTTAATTAATAAAAATCAGCTTCCTTCCATTGGATGATGTTGGTCCCTCCAATTCTTGCAGGTTCATTAAAATGAAATTCAAGGATGTGACATTTGAGGACTCCCTGTTTGAGGAATGCTATTTCGAAGACGTGACCTCCAGCGAGACCTTCTTCAAAGAGTGCACCTTCATCTCCACCGTCTTTTATAACACAGGTAAGTGGGAAGAGCATGTGTGTATGGGTTTGCTTGCACAATTCATGTGTTTTCATTTTGTGCAGGAGTGGAATTTTGAATCGCCGCATCCCTGAGTACACAGGGCTCTGGGCGATTTACAATAAACCAACAGACAAAAATACAGTTTAAAATCAACCATCCGTCCATCCCAAAGTTTTGCAGTCTTCCGATGGCGTTTATAATTTGATCTGAAATCTGCTCTGTCCTCCTGTCTCATGAGCAGGTTAAGGAGGAGGCCGAAGCGAGCAGGATTCGCTTGTCCTTAGTTTTAGTACGTCCCAAAAAGGAGAAAAGAAGAGGATGGTGCCAGCGATGATGGAAACCGTCGTTGTCCTCAGCCAAAAGCCTGGCAGAACATCTCTGCCTTACAGGCCCTGTGGAATTGCATTAAGTCCCGCAGGGCCCTGATGGGAGTCGGCAGAGAGTTCTGCCAGGTCGGAGCCAGGGCTGAGAAGACCCTGCCTCTGGTCGAGGACAGCCAGATGTGTCTTTGGGGTCAGGGATCACCAGCAGATTGCCTACAGCAGAGCGTAGCGCTCTCCCAGGGACGTACCCGAGGAGACAGTCCCGAAGATATGCTGGTTCCAGACCACTCAGGGCCTTAAAGGTCAATACCAACACCTTGACTCTGACTCGGTACTCCACTGTGAACCTGTTGTCCTGGATACCGAGGAACGTATGTGCCCCTGGTCTTTATTTACAAGATGGGGTCTCCATTTCCAGGTACCTGGCCCTGGGCACTGTCAGGTTCACAAGCAAGTAGATCCAAGCATTCTTGGGGTCAAGAAAGGCTTTACTGGAATACAGTGCTAAAACCCACAGCAAAACGGTTATTGTCAGGAATGGCAGGGTGTGCTGCTCAAGCATGGTTATAATGTGATGCAAAAATGCGACTAGCAAATGATCTTCAAGCGCGCGCGCGGGAAACTCCTGGCGGGAGAGTTACTTAATAGTCGGGAGACGACTCCCTCCACCCCTCAGCTTCACAGGACTGGAAAATTCTCATAGACTCAAGAATAGCCCAAAGCCTGCATTCAAGGCCACAGTGATAACACCGAGCAGCAGTGGAGAAGCTCCCACGTTACAGCTAGCATACCTACGCAAGCGCAGAAGCAGGGACAAGATAGGGAACACAGAACAATGGACTCAGTATGAAATGTTAAACAAAGAACCATTACTGACACTAAGAACCATTACTGACAAGCACTCACCTTGCACATGTGCCTAAACATTTCGTTCAAATGAAATTCTACAGTGGTCATTCTTCAAGTCTGGGTGTCTACATACTAAATCTCCCTGGGTGTATGAGTACATATCAGAGGCCGTGCACCTTTTATGCACATGTGCAGTTTCACACGTTTCAGCTCTTCTCCACCAAGCATTCAATTTTTCTACAGTGCAATCCTAAACAGAGTTATACCCTTCCAAGCCCATTGACTCTGATGGGTTTATAAGGGTGTAACTCTTTTTCAGACTGCGGGTTCCTGGATGGCAGGTTTCTGCTTCGTAGTTTGTTTTCCTAGTATGTCTTTGAACAAACGGATAGCCTCGTCCTCCAAGCACCCTCGTTAATTTTTGTTTATTTATTTATTTTGGTCATTTGTGCCCCGCCTTTCTCCCCAGTGGGGAAACTTCTCCTCTTCTCTGTCTTAGCTTCACAACAGCCCTGTCAGGTAGGGCAGACTGAGAGAGTGCGACGGGCCAAAGTCACCCGGCAAGCTTCCACGGCAGGGCAGAAATTGGAACCTAGGTCTCTGTGACCCTAATCTGACACTCTTAACTGCTACACCGTGTTGGCTATCAATTTTTCAACCAGCGCTGAGTGTTTGTTGCACACAAACAAAAAAAATGATTGTAGGAAGCTAGGAAAGGAGGAAGAAGGAGAAGAAGGAGGAGGAGGAGTTGGTTTTTATACCCTGCTCTTCACGACCTGAAGGAGTCTCAGAGAGGCTTACAATCTCCTTCCTCTCCCCACAACAGACACCTTGTGAGGTAGGTGGGGCTGAGAGAACAGCTCTGAGAGAACTGTGACTGACCCAAGGTCTCCCAGCCGGCAGCACGTGGAGGAGGAGTGGGAAATCAACCCCGGTTCTCCAGACTGGAGTCTACCGCTCTTAACCACTATGCCGAACTGGCTCTCAGTGATGTAGAGGCTCAGGAAATGCTCTGGGGTGGAAGCATAACAGTGCAGTCCTAAACAGAGTTATCCCTTTCTAAATCCATCAAAGTCAATGGGATTAGAAGGGCATAACTCTGTTCAGGATTGCACTGTAGGAAAACGGAATCCTTCATGGAGAAGGGTGTCTTGGCAATGTTGTACAAATAAATTTCTAGTCGAGAAATGGAGTCAGAAGTGAGGAGGAAGTTCTTAGTGTTTAATTGCAATTTGACAGGGGAAAACAGTTGGACCAAAGGGCCCATCTAAAACTGACTGCTTTCTGGGCATATTCAGGAAGTACATGATCTGACATCATTAATAAAACAATATTCAAAAAGGCATAATTGGTTACAAAAGACAATGGTCATTCAAATAATAAGCTTTTGGGGGGGGAGCGCACCGGAGCACAGCTCCGGCAGCTCAGGAGCCAAGCCCCGCCTCCAGCTGGCGTCCCTGGAGTCTTTCAGGCAGCCGAATGTCATTTTCAGCTCCATTATATCCTATGGGCCATTGAAGTCAATGGTGAAAACATAGGGTATATTCTGGGGGCTGGAGGGGAGGGGTTTGAGGGAGAGGCTCCAAACTCACAGGGTAGCTGATGGAGCCACTCCCCAAGATACCCACCAAGTTTCAAGAACATTGGATCGAGGGGTCCAATTCTATGGGCCCCCAAACAGGTTGCCCCCATTCCCTCCATTGTTCTCTATGGTGGGAAAAAAGTAACTTTCCCCCCCACTCCGGCCCCAGAATACTCCGGCCCAGTGTTCCCTCTAAGCTGTGGAGTCTTGTGAGCAAAAATTCTACTTTGGAAGCTCCTGGCATTAAAGTTGTGAGTGAGCCATTTGGCTGCTGCATAAATTATTCTGCTCTGGAGCCCTCCTTCCTGAGCTAAGAGAGAAATGTGTGAGCCGGAGGCTAAAAAACTGTGAGCTAGCTCGCACTCACTCAGCTTAGAGGGAACACTGGCAGAGAGGCCAATTCGCAATGCCTGCAGGATGAAACAAACCCGCTACCATTCACATTAAGCTTTCAGGGGGGCCAGGGGGGCCTTGCCTCACAGAGATAACGTTCAGTGCCCCTCACCAAGCTTATACTTCCCATGATTCTTTAGGGGAAGCCATAGCAGTTCAAGCAGTTATGGAGTCCATGTGCAAGGAGACTCACTGGGAACTGTCCACTGTCTCTCCCCCCCCCTCAGATCTCTACGAGCATAAATTCATCGACTGCAAATTTCTCAACACCACCTTCCTGGATCAGAAGGAGGGCTGCCACCTGGATTTCGAGCAAGACAATGACTTCCTCATCTACCTGGTCAGCTTCCTGGGCAGCCTCTCGGTGCTGCCGGGGAACATCATCTCGGCGTTGTTGATGGACAAAGTCGGCAGGATCAAGATGATCGGTGAGTGGGCAGCGCTATGGCCTTCTTGGGTCTGTGCTACTTCAGAACACAGGCTGGGGGAGAGGAGGAGGAGGAGGAGGAGGAGGAGGAGGAGGAAGAAGAAGAAGAAGAAGAAGAAGAAGAAGAGATTGGGTTTATATCTCACCCTTCACTACCCGAAGGAGTCTCAGAGCAACTTACAATCTTCTTTCCCTTCCCCTCCCCACAACAGACACCTTGTGGGGTAGGTGGGGCCGAGAGAGCTCTCTCGAGGACTACTCTTGAGAGAACAGCTCTAAGAGAACTTGTGACTGACCCAAGGTCACACCAGCAGCTGCATGTGGAGGAGCGGGGAATCAACCCTGGTTCTCCCACATTAGAGTCCGCGCTCCTAACCGCTACACCAAACTGGTGTTTGTGTGTTGCAAGAATGCTGCTGGATTGGACCAGAGGTCTGGCACCTCATTTCTGGTAGCCAACCTGGGGGGGGGATATTTTTGCATGCATATGTGTGTGTGTGCCCATGCCTGGAAGTCACAGCGACCTCTGGTGACTCCTACTAGGGCATGGAGGACATTAAGAGAGGTGGTTTGATATGGCCTGCCTCTGGCCTCCCGGCCCTGGTATTCCCTGGAGGTCTCCCATCCAAGTACTCACCAGGGTCGGCCCTGCTTAGCTTCCAGGATCTGACGATATGGGCCTTGCTTGGGCCACCCAGGTCAGGGCCCATTTCTGCTCTTGAGTGACTAGCTTGATTCAAATCCGGTAACACGTTAGAGACCCACAAGATTTTCTGAGCATGAGCTGTGACTTACACCCCCCCAAAAAAAATCTTGTCGGGTCTTTCAGGTACTACAGTCTACTTGTTCTCCTGCAGACCAGCACACCTGCCATCTGAAACTGTCTCCAGAGAATGGCACTCAGAGGTCAGGTGACTGTAAGCACGGAGGTTTCATTCAGCCATCATGGGGCCGTGGCTCACTGGCAGAGCCTCTACTTGGCATGCAGAGGGCCCCAGGTTCAGTCCCCGGTATCTCCAGTTAAAAGATCTGGCTGGAGGTGATGGGAAAGACCTCAGCCTGAGGCCCTGGCTCAGTGGCAGAGCCTCTGCTTGGCATGCAGAGGGCCCCAGGTTCAGTCCCTGGTATCTCCAGTTAAAAGATCTGGCTGGAGGTGATGGGAAAGACCTCAGCCTGAGGCCCTGGCTCAGTGGCAGAGCCTCTGCTTGGCATGCAGAGGGCCCCAGGTTCAGTCCCTGGTATCTCCAGTTAAAAGATCTGGCTGGAGGTGATGGAAAAGACCTCAGCCTGAGGCCCTGGCTCAGTGGCAGAGCCTCTGCTTGGCATGCAGAGGGCCCCAGGTTCAGTCCCCGGTATCTCCAGTTAAAAGATCTGGCTGGAGGTGATGGGAAAGACCTCAGCCTGAGGCCCTGGCTCAGTGGCAGAGCCTCTGCTTGGCATGCAGAAGGCCCCAGGTTCAGTCCCCGGTATCTCCAGTTAAAAGATCTGGCAGGAGGTGATGGGAAAGACCTCAGCCTGAGGCCCTGGCTCACTGACAGAGCCTCTGCTTGGCATGCAGAGGGTCCCAGGTTCAGTTCCCGGCATCTCCAGTTAAAAGGACCAGGCAGGAGGTGATGGGAAAGACCTTGACCTGAGTTGTAAGAACATCACCACCACATATGGTGATATGTTCCCTGCAACGGGTAGTTCTTCTCCCCAGTAAGGGGAAGAAATAGCCAAACATTAATTAGTATCATATATCACTCAATGTGTTATTTTCTATTGTGTCCAACCTTAGTCAACCTTTTCTTTTCTAAACTAAAAGGCCCCTCATGACATAGGTGTTCCTTTATCTTCACAACAGGCCTTGTGAGGTAAGTTAGGGTGAGAGGAGGCGACTCGCCCAAGGTCAGCCAGACAGCTTCATGGCTGACCAGAGGTTCTAACCTGGGTGTCCACGTCACACCACGC
Organism: Gekko gecko; assembly: GCA_029375565.1. Lineage (NCBI taxonomy): Eukaryota > Metazoa > Chordata > Lepidosauria > Squamata > Gekkonidae > Gekko > Gekko gecko. The sequence continues at coordinate 40,690,083 of JAPDNY010000017.1, read as the reverse complement.
TGGATCTCTATTTTGGGGGGGAGTGTTCAAGCACGGGAATGGTATAGCCCAGGAAGGACTCTAACAAGTATCAGAACGAAGTCTAAGTCCAGTGGCACCCTTAAGATCAACAGAGCTTCCATGTGATCTGAAGAAATATGCATGCGCACGAAAGCTTGAACCTTGAATAAAACTTGGTTGGTCTAGTGGTTGGTGTCGTGGTTAAGTGCGCGGACTCTGATCTGGGAGAAGTGGGTTTGATTCCCCGCTCCTCCACTTGCACCTGCTGGATGACCTTGGGCAAGCCGTAGTTCTGATAAGGGCTGTCCTTGAAAAAGAGCAGTTTCTGTCAAGAGCTCTCTCGGCCCCACCTGCCTCACGGGCAGTGTTCCCTCTGAGCTGAGTTAGTGTGAGCTAGCTCACAGTTTTTTAGCCTCCGGCTCACACTTTTTTGTCTTGGCTCAGGAAGGAGGGCTCCAGAGCAAACTAATTTATGCAGTAGCTAAATCGCTGGCTCATAGGACTCCACAGCTTAGAGGGAACGCTGCTCACAAGGTGTCTGTTGTGGGGAGGGGAAGGGAAGAGAGTTTGTAAGCTGCTCTGAGACACCTTTGGGTAGTGAAGGGCAGGGTATAAATCCAATCTCCTCCTCCTCCTCCTCTTCTTCTTAAAGGTGCCAACATGAAAGCGTATAAAGGTTCCCTTGCTCGAAAGCCAGTCGAATCCGACTCTAGGGTTGCGGTGCTCATCTCCATTTCAAAGCCGAAGAGCCAGCGCTGTCCGAAGACATTTCCGTGGTCATGTGGCCGGCATGACTAAACACCAAGGCGCACGGAACGCTGTTCCCTTCCCACCGAAGTGGCCCCTATTTATCTACTTGCAATTTCTTGCTTTCGAACTGCTAGGTTGGCAGGAGCTGGAACGAGAGACGGGAGCTCACTCCGTCATGCGGCACTCTCGGGTCTCGAACTGCTGAACTACTGACCTTCCACAGCCTGCAGTTCAGCGTCTTAACCACTTGAAAGCGTATACCCAGAATTAAACTTGGTTGGTCTTCAAGGTGCCACGGTGGACTCAGACTTTGTACTGTTGCTTCAGCCCAGCACAACCACCCAGCTGACTCCGTAACAAGTATCCTTTCTGTTCTTCCGACCTGCCTCGCAGGCTCACTGCCTTCCCGTGTCTCTCTCTGTCCACAGGGGGTTCCATGCTGATCTCAGCGGTATGCTGTTTCTTCCTGTTCTTCGGCAACAGCGAGTCCGCCATGATTGGCTGGCAGTGTCTCTTCTGCAGCACCAGCATTGCTGCTTGGAATGCCTTGGACGTGATCACGGTGGAGCTGTACCCCACGCATAAACGGTGACTCTTCTCAGGGCCCCCTCGAGGGGATGGGGAATAAGGGTTTTGGGGATGCCGAGTCACATTCGGGTGTGATAATGTGTGGCTCTTCCTTGTGGCCTTCTCTAGAACAGGGTTCCCCAACCTGTTTGAGCCCATGGGCAACTTTTGAACTCTGACAGTGCGGCGGGCGCGGCCACAAAATGGCCACTGCAGGACCACATAGGACTTGGTCTCCAGAGCAATGTTCCCTCTAAGCTGTGGAGTCTTGTGAGCACAAATTCTACTTTGTGAGCGACTGGCGTTAAAGTTGTGAGCGAGCGATTTGGCCGCTGCATAAGTTAGTTTGCTCTGGAGCCCTCCTTTCCTGAGCGAAGACAAAAATGTGTGAGCCGGAGGCTAAAAAGCCGTGAGCCAGCTCACACTCACTCAACTCAGAGGGGACATTGCGAGACCAGACCCCTCCCCATCTTCGTTGCCCTCCTCTGGACACGTTCCATCTCTGATGTCCAATCAGAAGCCGTGGGGGCAAAAACCCTACCTGGCCCTGCCCACTTTCTAAAAACACTCAGCGGTCGCCAGGAAAGGCGTCCTACGTTGGGGACTCATGACTCCAGGGCAGGGGTGTCGAACTCATCTGTTACGAGGGCCGGATCTGACATAAATGAGACCTTGCTGGGCTGAACTATGTGTGTCACAAAATGTAATGCCAGGTAGCAGAGATATAAACTTTAAAAAGGACACAAACACAAAGGTTTTTTTTAACTTAAAATCATGCTTAAAACATTAGCCCTCTTGCAATATTTGGTTTATTGAACAGTGTCTGATAACTGACACCTCTTGATCTGAATTATGGCATCAAAATATCTGTGCTGTTGCAATCCTGAGTCTGCTGTTCAGGTGTGTATCTGTCAGCTGCAAACCTACGGTGACGCAGCAGCAGCAGAACTGGGAGAAGACGGAGAAGACGGCCAGTTCCACTGCGGGCCTGTTAGAAGCTCTCCAGGGGCCTCATCCGGCCCCCATGTTTGACACCTCTGCTCTAGAGGATGAGGAATAAGGGTTTGGGGAGTTGGATTCATGGATAAATGATGATTATTTACTTATTGATTTGGTTATCAAATTTATAGCCCACCCTCCCTGCCGGGGCTGGATCAGGGCGGCTTACAAAAATTAAAAGACACATATAACCATTAAAACCATCATAAAAAGTAAAGGTAAAGGCTCCCTTGCTCGAAAGCCAGTCGAATCCGACTCTAGGGTTGCGGTGCTCATCTCCGTTTCAAAGCCAAAGAGCCAGCGCTGTCCGAAGACGTTTTCGTGTTCATGTGGCCGGCATGACTAAACACCAAGGCGCACGGAACGCTGTTCCCTTCCCACCGAAGTGGTACCTATTTATCTACTTGCAATTTCTTGCTTTCGAACTGCTAGGTTGGCAGGAGCTGGAACTAGAGACGGGAACTCACCCCGTCATGCGGCACTCTCGGGTCTCGAACTGCTGAACTACTGACCTTCCACAGCCTGCAGTTCAGCGTCTTAACCACTTGAGCCACCGCAGCTCCTTAAAACCATCATAAAACGACCTAAAACAATCCAAACGATGTAAAGCGCTAGTCCAGTTGATCTGGCAAATTTAATGCTAACAATATTTGGTGGCGACGGCGGCAATTGATGTCTTATCCTATCGATCCGCTCCTCGTTCTGTTTCTCCTTAAGTGGCTGGCTCAGGCTGTTGCTGATAGGGCAGAGCTCACAATTAATTATTGGGAGGGGGCGGCTCCTAGTTGAAGGTCTGGTGGAAGAGCTCCATCTTGCAGGCCCTGCGGAACCGCATAAGGTCCTGCAGGGCCCTGATCACTTCCAGGAGCTCATTCCACTGGTATGAAGCCACCACTGAAAAGGCCCTGGCCCTAGTTATAGCCAGCCTGGCATTTTTAGGTCCTGGGAGGGTCAATTGATGTTGGGACCCTGATCGCAGTGCTCTCTGGGGAATGGGGGGAGAAATGCGGTCTCTCAGGTATGTCAGCCCCCGACCAATGTTCCCTCTAAGCTGTGGAGTCTTGTGAGCAAAAATTCTGCTTTGTGAGCTACTGGCTTTAAAGTTGTGAGTGAGCAGCTTGGCTACTGCATAAATTAGTTTGCTCTGGAGCCATCCTTCCTGAGCTAAGACGAAAATGGTGAGCTGGAGGCTAAAAAACAGTGAGCTGGCTCACACTAACTCAGCTTAGAGGGAATACTGCCCCTGACCATTAAGGGCAGAACCAGCACCTTGAAGCTGATTCGGTATGCTATTGGTAGCCAGTGCAATGCTTTCAGCACAGGCTGGGTGTGTTCCCACATAGGGAAACCCATCAAAAGCCTGGCCGCCACATTTTGCATTAGCTGTAGTTTCCAGATCTGTAACAAGGGCAGCCCCATGTAGACAGCATTACAGTAGTCTAGTCTCAAGGTGACCATTGTGTGGATTATTCCCAGTGGCCTCTGTGGGAGATGGGGGATGGGTATTTGGGAGGGAGAGTCAGATTCAAAATCTTCCAGAGGCCAAAACATGAAGATTGTCAGATGATCAGCCGCGTATGCCGTTGACCTGCATCCTCTAATTTTTTCTTTGCCCCTCCGCAGAGCCACTGCCTTTGGTATCCTGAACGGTCTGTGCAAGGTCGGAGCCATCCTGGGGAACTCGATCTTCGCCTCCTTTGTTGGCATCACCAAGGTGATCCCCATCCTTCTGGCCTCGTCCGCTCTGGTTGCAGGAGGCCTCCTCGCCCTGCGGTTGCCGGAAACCCGTGACCAGGTCCTGATGTGAGCAGCTGGAGGGGGAAATGACCGCGGCGGAAACAAAATGCCACGAGAAGAAAGTCAACTATTTCCCACCAACATGTCCTCTGCCGGCACCTTGGATTTTCGGCAGCGGGGAGGAGAGGGAGAGGCAGCCCACCGTGATAATGTGACCCCCTTAGTTCTAGGACTGTTGAGCGATGCGGGCGGGGTCCCCCTCATCCAAAAACACACACACTCCCGGACACATGCGCCTGAGCTTGGCTCATTTGCTTCGAAGCTATCACTCGCAAGACGATGGAGACCCATCTCGGCTGCCGAACGCCTGCGAACATCTAAGGCCCAAACTGAGATCACGCGACGTCGTGGTTCTGCATGTCTTTGTATTTATGTACATTTTGAGATCTCGAGGCAGGTAACAATGCCTCCTTCCGGAGCTTGACTTTCTGGGTAATTAGCAGAATGAGAAGCCAAGCTTGTATCCCACCGATCAGGTGCGGAGAAAGTTCGCAAACCACTTGTTTGTTTCCGGGGTAAAGCTGCCCTTTTGAGCAAAGGTTGGCCACTGGCTAGACATTCGCTAGTGGTTAGGGCTTCCATCTTGAGAAATGACTCTCCACATAAGCCTGTTTTCCTTCTGAGAAAGAAAGGATGCTAAGTTTCTACTGTGGATTAGACTTCTGTGTCTGAAAAAAAGACCAAGGCACTTGAAGGAAGCGATTTCCTTTTTGGAAAATCTTGGCCTGCGTTTGCTTTGTTTTCCTTTTTCAAACACCCATTGGAATTAACTTTCCATTTCATTTTCAGACACTCATTTATCATTCAAAACAGAAATGTTCGGACCGCTCACGGTGACTGCAGTCGGAACAGCATATAATGAGAACACAAACATTCATACGTGACAGTATTCCCAATGCATTGTTTTGGGACATTTTTCTGGTGGGAAGCTTTTCCGTGTCTTGGTCTTAACTAGTTTTGTTCAATGGGCATCAAATGATTTCAGAAACCAAATATGTACATATTCTGCGGTGTAAATAGGGGATGACGGCAGGGAGGTAGATTTGGGATCCAGTGTAGAATGCGGAAACTGCAGGAGTTAATTTACCAGCATTGCAGCCATATTAATTAATAAGAATGTTTTGAGTTGCTGATCGACTTGGGTCTTATCTGGTGCGCTATAAAGCACAGTTTGGGGAACAGCCGTTTCAGTTTTCCTTTGTAGACCCGGCAAATGTCACCGTATAAACTAAAGCCACGTCCTCGCTGAGGGAAAGGAACGTTTCCTATTCTGTAAAACCCATGAACTCTTGGAGATTGTCGGGCTCTCGGCAACGCAGGTTAGACTCGCTTGCTCTCGAAACAGTCTGTGCTTGGCTTCATTTTCGGGAGGGCGAGGACAGAATGAACCATTTCTCTCTTTTTTTTGCGTGGGAGCACAGAGGACGTGAAATATCAGTGCCGTTGGCAGGTGGCGTCAAGAGCGCTCGGATGCTCGTGGGTAGCGCAAAAGACATTGGTGCTGCTCCTCTCGGCGATTTTGCCGGCGTCGAAGAAGAAGAGATGCGAAGGCCTTCCTAGACACTTTTAAGAACTGTTCCAACCGGGGACACGAAGACAGTCCTTTGACTCTGGACAGAGGGGTGATACGAAGTGAGTGGGGGAAAGGTTGGCTGTTAAAGGATTTCCCTTCACTAAGATGACTTCATTTTTAAAAAACAGCAGGAAAACGAGCCATCAACAAGGAGCAGCCATACGAGAAAAAAAAAACCCCGACCCATCCCTCGTGCTGTTATAAGCCTTCAGGCGTACACCGGCTTGGTGGGAAATCGTCTGAGAGGAATATTCTGGGAACCGTATGGTCTGTGTTCTCTTCTCTCCACTTGGTGGACTTCGAAACCCCGGCTGCTTCCTTCCTCTCCTCGTTAATGATGTCAAAAAGCCATATTGTTTGTCCACTCTTAGGAAAGTGGGCGGAACTGCTTCCACCCCCCCAAGCCCCGAAGTCCCCCATTCCACGACGGCACTAACCTTTGGGTATAAATAGCAGCTGATGTTCATCTTTCCCACGAGCCTCTGTGGTTACAGCATAACCTGTACAGAACAAATGTATCCAATAACGTTTCTCTTCATTCTGAATGTTTCGATTGTCGGTTCCGGTCTGTCGTCATGTCCCGCAGTTTCTTGTGCGACCCGACCCACCGCGTCTCCCCCCCCCACACTTTAAGAGTCATGTCATGCAAGGAACGTGCAATAAATGTCAGCCAACCTGATGCTCGAGAGTTGTCGCCATTAGCTGTCGAATTCCTAGGACCGACTGACATGCTTCCCTGAAATTCCTAGAGATTTTTTGGGAGTGGTGGCTTTGGGGGTGGGGAGCATAGAGAGCTCAGAGGCGATGTGATGTCACTCTAGGACCTCCGTTTCTCCTAGTCTCTATGGTACACCATGAAGCCCTTCCTCCTAAGCGTCCATTTCCTCCAGGAGACCTGATCTCTAGCTTAGATCACTGCAGTCCCCACCTGGAGTTCGGCAGTCCGAACTCTCAGTCAGCTAGAGCTTTTTGCAAAGAAGAAGAAGAGATTGGATTTATACCCTGCCCTCCACTTGGAGTCTCAGAGCGGCTTACAAACTCCTTTCCCTTCCCCTCCCCACAACAGACACCCTGTGAGGTCGGTGGGGCTGAGAGAACTCTGACAGAACTGTCCTTGAGAAAACAGCTCTGACAGAACCATGGCTTGCCCAAGGTCATCCGGCAGCTGCAAGTAGAGGAGTGGGGAATCAAACCCGGTTCTCCCAGATTACAGTATGCGCACTTCACCACTACACCAAACTGGCCAGGTCATGGCATCTGAGCAAGAGACAAGGAAAAAGAGCAGGACAGAGAGGCACTCGGAAGTCCGTTCCTAAAAGGTAGTCGGGGCAATGAAGTCGGATGTAGACGGAGAGGGACAGGAACTGACATCACAATTGGGGGTGGGGGTCAGGAAGCAGAGCAGGACTAGGGAGGGGTAGATTTGGAAGCGTGGAACCACATTATGTTGATTTGCTGCACAAAGTCCAAAAATGACTACGGAGTCTATAGAGAGAAAGGAAAGGACCATGCTCAATCATAGGACAAAGCCGGAGAGCTAAACATGTGACCATCCAGGGAGGTCTTTTTGCTGACTGTAGTGGTCAAGGAGAAGGGTGGTCAGCCCCTGGAGAGCAGGGAGGAACCATTCCTCAATGGCAGAGCAGGCAGTTTGCCTGCATAAGGTGCCAGGTTCAAATCTTATCATCTAGAGCAGGTGTCCGCACTGTTTTGGAACCTGCGAGCACCTTTGGGATTTTGAGTGAGAGTGGTGAGGGGAACCCCAAAATGGCTGCCGAAGAAGGTGGAGCCAAATCAGAAATGGCTGCCTCTTCAGGCAGCTCCAAATGGAATGTCTTTCTCCTCATATTGCCTGAGAAGAAGGAAATACTGAAGGGGGGAATGGAACCGCACACCGACTGAGGAAAGCCCAGGTGCCCACCATTCCCCCTCATCCTCCAGTGGAAAGTCCTTTCCTTTGAACGATGGCAGCCAATAAGAAGCTCTGCTTTACAACGGCCCCATGGAAAGCTCAGTGGGCGCCAAGGGAGGTACTGGTGGGCACCACGTTGGGGAACCCTGATCTCGAGGGTCTCGCGTCGCAAATGTAGAGTAAGATACCTTCATCTTCAGAACTCAGGCAGTCACCATGAGCCACAGGGATCTGGGAGAGTTTTAAAGGCTAAGTCACAAGTTACAGGCCCTCATGGTTGTCACAACAATTTTTGGGTCACAAGTGTCCTGGGATTGGTGTGCTGTGGCAGAACGGGTGTGCTCCGGCCTGTGGGCCCTATTCCACTCTGCCCTCCAAAGTTTTTTCAACACCTGGTGAGGCTTTTCTTTCGCCACCACCTGACTTTTGTGACAAATTGCCTGCTGGGAAGGTCAGGACCAGCGTTCCCTCTAAGCTGAGTTAGTGTGAGCTAGCTCACTGTTTTTTAGCCTCTGGCTCACAGATTTTCATCTTAGCTCAGGAAGGAGGGCTCCAGAGCAAACTAATTTATGCAGCAACCGAATCGCTCGCTCACAACTTTAATGCCAGTAGCTCACAAAATAGAATTTTTGCTCACAAGACTCCACAGCTTAGAGGGAGCATTGGTCAGGACTCCCAGCTTCCCTTCCAAAATCTGAGGCCTTGTCTCTGCATCTCACACTGCCCAGCATGTGGTTGCCACGGGAACAGTCTACTGTCTTGTGCACCTCTGGAAGAATAGCCACTTGCCAACTGCCTGCCTTCCCCCGGCGCCCCTTTTAAAATAGCATGCACAAGATGGTGGAAGTCTATGTGGTACAGAAAACCACTACCAGCATCCAAAGTTAGAAGGTATTTATTAAAACAAAAATGTTCACAAGCATACTTTTAGCAAAGCACCAGACTGAGCAAGGGATTCAAAAGAAATGGGTAAAATGCAAATCCTCTATGACTCCAGCAGCTGCATGTGGAGGAGTGGGGGACTCAAACCCGGTTCTCCCAGATTAGAGTCCACGCACTTAGCCACCACACCAAATGGGCTCTTTGGAAGGCTTCTGGCCATTCTTTGCTCCAACTGCAAACTCCTACTTTGCCCCCTATGCTCAAGGGCCACCGATTCCCAGGACTAAATTTCAGGAGGCTCTGTGTGAACTGCAGTGGAAGGGTGGCATACACTGTGGTATTCCACCTTGGGGGTACGAAGCCAGAGGAGGCTGCCAGGTGTCCTGCTCTAGGGAGAAACCACCCACTGGTGGCCCTTGACCCCAGTAGGGTAGGGTAGGGTAGCAGGAAGGAAATGCCAAGGAAATCATAGTTACTCTGTTGGCATGATGATGTGCAGTGCTACCCTTTACTTGGAGTCTCAGAGTGGCTTACAATCTCATTCCCCTCCCCTCCCCCTCCCCACAACAGACACCCTGGGAGGTAGGTGGGCCTGAGAGAGCTCTTTCAGAGAACAGTCCTGAGAGAACTTGTGACTGACCCAAGGTCACACCAGCAGCTCCATGGGGAGGCGTGGGGAATCAAATCCACTTCTCCCAGATGCACTCCTAACCACTACACCAAACTGGCCGCTCATGAAGTCTGAAGGGACCGGTGTCCCCCAGGGACAAGGGGTGTGTGTGTGATATTCCTAGCCAGATGACTCTCCAGTAGCCTCGCTCTCTAAAGGGCTAACTCCGTAGTGAAGGTGCAGCCGCTGGAGGCCGCCACAGAGGAATCCAAGGCAGGGATTCAGTCCTGGCATCTTACCCCAGGGCCTCGATGGGTGTCAGTGGCAGCAGTAACGGGAAAAGCGGATTTCCAGGCAGCGGGCCATCAGGTGAAGCCAGGCCTTTTTGGTACTGCTCATGAATCTATCTCATCCACCTTAGCTGTTCTCTCGGCGTCTGTCTTTTATGGGAGGGGCCAAAGGATGGTGGAATGCCTGGGTGGATTTTGCTTTGCAAAGAAGAAGAAGAGAGAAGAAGAGATTGGATTTATACCCCACTCTTTACTTGGAGTCTCAAAGTGGCTTACAAACTCCTTTCCCTTCCCCTCCCCACAACAGACACCCTGAGAGGTAGGCGGGGCTGAGAGAACTCTGACACGGACTGCTCTTTCAAGAACAGCTGTGCCAGAGCTTGTGACTGACCCAAGGTCCGCACACTTAACCACTACGCCAAACTGGCTCTAAATAAGGTCACCGACTCTGGCTTGGCACATTACTGGAGATTTGGGGAGGGTGGAGTTTGGGGAGAGGAGATAACTCGACAGGGATAGAGTTCCATCCTCGGGAGTTGCGGTTTCTTCCAGGTGGTTCTGATCCCTGTAGAGCAGTTGTCATTTCAGGAGAGTTCCGGGCCTCACCTGGAGGTTGGCAGCCTGGTCTACAAAGGCCATTGTTTGACACATCCCTATGATCTCAAAAAACAAACACACAAACCCATCCTGCTGTACATTCGCGGCACGCTAGCGGAGTCCTGTGCATTGGCGCCAATAGCCACATGGTGGCAGTTCTCGACCGCAAAATGAACTCGCAGCCTTGGATGGACGGCTTTGCTCTGAGCCCAAGTGGCAGTTATGGATGTTTTTTCCTCTCGGAGAGGCTCGCAGGCAGAACTGGCTTGAGGGCCTTCAAAGTGAGCCTTGCTTTGCTGGCTCAGGCCAAAGGCCCCTCTAGGTAGTTTAGGGATGCCAGCCTCCAGGTGAGGCCTGGAGATCACCCTGAATTATAACTCATCTTCAGATGATGGAGATCAGCTTCCTTGGGGAAAGCAGCAGCTTTAGAGGGCAGACTCTGATACGACACAGGGTCCAGGTGAAATCCCTCCCCAGATTTCCCCTGCCATAGGCACCACCCCCAAACCTCCAGGAAGCTCCCAGGGTGGAGTTGGTAGCCCTAGCCATTCTGCCAGTTTGGTGCAGTAGCTAGGAGCATGGACTTTAATCTGGGAGAAACAGGTTTGGTTCTCCCCTTCTCCACATGCAGCTGCTGGTGTGACCTTGGGTCAGTCACATGTTCTCTTAGAGCTGTTCTCTCATGAGCACTTCTTGAGAGAGCTCTCTCAACCCCACCTGCCTCACAGGGTGTCTGTTGTGGGGAGGGGGAGGGAAAGGAGATTGTAAGCTACTCTCTAAAGATTGTAAGTCCTTCCTAAAATTTAGCCGAAAACTCCTTTGGATTTAATTTCAACCCGTTGGTTCTGGTCCGACCTTCTGGGGCGACACATTGTGCGGCTCCTGGCAGGGCGGCTGGAGAAACAAAGGGGAGGCGTGCCTCCCCAATCAGTTTCCCTTCCCCAATCAGTGTCCCCCTCCCTGGGTGGGTTTGAGGTGAGTGGGGGGAGCAGAGAAAGCAAGCAAGCAACTTTAATGCGTTCTCAAAGCCCCCCTCCCCAGCGGCCGGCTTGGAGAAGGCGTTTGCCTCTTTAAATCCCTTCTCCGAGCCAAGCCAGCCAGCGTGTTTGGGATGACGACTCGGGGGACACATTTAAAGTTGGCAGTCTCATTTAATGTTAATAAAAAGGCAAATCTGAGTATTTTTTCAATAAAAACCTATAATATTTGTCCATACCCTGCGGCTCCCAAACATCTGACGTTTATTCTCTGTGGCTCTTATGCCTGTATTTATTTATAAATTAAATAAATAGTTTGGTGTAGTACCTAAGTGCGTGGACTCTAGTCGGGGAGAACTGGGTTTGATTCCCCACTCCTCCACTTGCAGCCGCTGGATGACCTTAGGCAAGCCATAGTTCTGGCAGAGCTGTTCTCTCATGAGCAGTCCTCGAAAGAGCTCTCTCAGCCCCACCTGCCTCATAGGATGTCTGTTGCGGGGAGGGGAAGGGAAAGGAGTTTGTAAGCCGCTCTGAGACTCCTTTGGGTAGTGAAGGATGGGATATAAATCCAATCTCCTCCTCCTCCTCCTCCTCCTCCTCCTCCTCTTCTTCTTCTTCTTCTTCTTCTAGTTTGGCCGCCGCTGGGCTCGTGACACACTTGGAGGCTAAACTACCTCACAGGGTGGTTGTCACGAGGGTCGAATGAAGGAGGGGGGAAGGATGCCATAAGATACTTTGGGTCCCCGTCCGAGAGAAAGGCGAGCCATGAATGAAGTAAATAAATCACTCTGGGAACACGGGACAGAGCTTTTAAGCAACAGGCAGCAAATTCGTGGTGTTGTGACGGGCGGCTAATTGATTGCAGATGAGCTTCCATTCCCGCTAGCCGGGAGGATAATTCTTGCTTACCCTCCTGGAAACGGACCTTCAGATGCGAAGGCGGCCTCTTCAATCACAGCCAGGTTTAATTTATATCGCCAGAGAGGTGTCTGTGCCTGGCTGAGCCGCCGGGCCAGGAATCCCTGAGCGCTAAGCCCCGGGCTTACAAGGCCCGTACTTCACCGTTCCATTTTCTCCTTGTCAGACTCCGCAATTGATAATGGCTCTGGAGGTACGGAATCAACAAACAAAAGGGGGAAAGAAATAATTCTCTAGGCGCCTAGGTGTTGATAGCTTTGCAGTTAACATCCTTGAAATCTCCCAAGAAGCTTCCAGGCTGGATAACTCTTTATGTGTCGATGATACCCTTAAACTCGATGGCAGTGAACGGGATTTGTGGGGGCCCAACTAAAAGAGGGGCACGCCCATCACATGAACACACATGAAGCTGGCTTATACTGAATCAGACCTTAGGTCCATCAAGGTCAGCATTTCTGCTCAGACTGGCAACGGCTCTCCGGGGTCTCAGTCAGGCTGAGGTCTTTCCCATCACCTACTACTCGGTCCTTTCAACTGGAGATGCCGGGGATTGAACCGGGGACTTTCTGCATGCCAAGCAGAGGTTCTACCACTGAGGTACAGCCCCTCCCCGTCCTTTCACGTGTTTCCCCCCCCTCGGAAACTCAGGTGCAGAAAAGGGCAACTTAAACGGTTAAGGGGATGGAACGCTTTCCCTATGAAGAAAGGTTAAAGAGGTCAGGGCTCCTTAGCTTGGTGAGACGATGGCTGAGGGGTGACATGATTGAGGTTTACAAAATTATGCATGGGACAGAGAAAGGTCGAGAAAGAAGTACGTTTCTCCCTTTCTCACCAAACAAGAACTCGTGGACACTCCATGAAACTGAGGAGCAGTAGGTTTAGGAGAGATAAAAGGAAGTCCTTCTTCACCCAAAGAGTCATTAACATGTGGCATTCACTGCCACAGGAGGTGGTGGTGGCTACAAGCATAGCCAGCTTCAAGAAGGGATTGGATAAACATATGGAGCAGAGGTCCATCAGTGGCTAGTAGCCACAAGGTATAGAGGAACAGTGGGAGGGCTTCTAGGTAGCTCACAGTTCTTTAGCCTCTGGCTTGCCCATTTTGGTCTCAGCTCAGGAAGGAGGGCTCCAGAGCAAACTAATTTCTGCAGTGGCCAAATCGCTCGCTCACAACTTTAATGCCAGTAGCTCACAAAGTAGAATTTTTGCTCACAGGACTCCACAGCTTAGAGGTAGCATCAGTTGCAAGATTGGACCCTAGTGCTGGACATAATATTGTATTATATATTGTACTAGTATTCTCCTGTAGTATGTAGTGCTGTGTCTCACAGGCAGGGATAAGTGGCAAGTCAGTTTCAATCACAGATGTGAATTTTGGGAGAAAAACAATTACTTCAGGCATTCAGTAGAGTTACGGAACGCTCTCTATGAGCTGTGGAGTCTTGTGAGCGAATATTCTACTTGGTGAGCTACTGGCATTAAAGTTGTGAGCGGGCGATTTGGGATCTGTGCAAACTAGTTTGCTCTGGAGGCATCCCTTCCTGAGCTAAGACAAAAATGGGTGAGCCAGAGGCTAAAAATCTGTGAGCTAGCTCACACTAACTCAGCTTAGAGGGAACACTGTGTGACCACTAGATCACGTGCAACCATACTCTATGATTAAGATAGATCCTTCCTTCCTTCCTTCCTTCCTTCCTTCCTTCCTGCTACAGCACACTGTATGCATACTCTGCAAATCTTTAGCCTTTAGGCTGAAATATGCACATGCTACAAAACAAATCAGTTAAAGGCCATGACTTGTGAAGGCAACGCTCTAAGCCAAAGAACAATAAATAAGCCATGGATGTTTGCCTTAAAGGTAAAGGTTCCCTTGCTCGAAAGCCAGTCGAATCCGACTCTAGGGTTGTGGTGCTCATCTCCGTTTCAAAGCCGAAGAGCCAGCGCTGTCCGAAGACATTTCCGTGGTCATGTGGCCAGCATGACTAAACACCAAGGTGCATGAAATGCTGTTACCTTCCCACCAAAGTGGTACCTATTTATCTACTTGCAATTTCTTGCTTTCGAACTGCTGGGTTGGCAGGAGCTGGAACTAGAGATGGGAGCTCACTCCGTCTTGCAGCACCTGGGTCTTGAACTGCTGAACTACTGACCTTCCACAGCCTGCAGTTCAGCGTCTTAACCACTTGAGCCACCGCAGCTCTGGATGTTTGCCTTAACAGCAGCCAAAAAGAGTGATGTGTTTTAGCTGCTAGTGGATTACCACCAAGATTGGCCGCAGGTTTGAGCACCAGAGACGTCTGCTGGATCTGCAGTGGTGGAGTTGGTGCTTTTTGTCGCTGGCTCTCCCAGAGCGTCTTCTCGGAGGCCTGGGTTCAGACGTCAGGCCATTAAAATGGATGAGGCATGTGTTGGCCACAGCAGATGGGCCAGCCGGTGAGCTGCTGCCGAGATAATGGGAGCCTGGAACCAGATTCGTTCCAGTTTTGAAATTAGCCTCAGCCATTCACTCGCTTGATGAGCTTTCTCTGGGTAGATTTGTCTTGCAGCTAATGAAATTAGGAACCTCTGGGGTTTTGCTGCGTGCATCACAGAAGCAAAAAAAAGGCAAACTTCTCTTTCTGCATATGTTGATGGAAGAAGAAGAGGAAGAAGAGGAGATTGGATTTATATCCTGCCCTTCACTCGGAGTCTCAGAGCAGCTTACAATCTCCTTCCCTTCCCCTCCCCACAACAGACACCCTGTGAGGTAGGTGGGGCTGAGAGAGCTCGGAGAGAACTGCTCTTTCCAGAACAGCTCTGAGAGAACTGGTGACTGACCCACGGTCACCCAGCTGGCTACGTGTGGGGAAGTGGGGGATGAAACCAGTTCTCCACATTACAGTCCTGCCGCTCTTAACCAAGCTGACTCTCTATGGAGAAAGATAATACCCAGTACCAAAAGTGGCATCAAAGTTATGCCCACGGACACACACCAACACAAGTCCCTTTCCACAGTACTCTATCACCACGCTCTAGAACAGGGTGTCCAACATGCAGCCCGGGGGCCGGATCAGTCCTTCGGAGGGCCCCAATCTGCCCCCCAAGGCCCTGGCTGTTTCCTACTTCCTTTTCCCATTCTCTTGCTGCTGCCATGTCACAGCTTGCTTTACCAGTCTCTCTCAATCGCACGGGAGAGATAGATAGGCAAGCCTCTCCCGTGCGATTGAGAGAGTCTGGTAAAGAACTGGCTGAGGCTCCTCCCCCTCCTCCTCCCATGGGGACAGAGGGAACAGCCAGAGCTCACTTCCTGGCCAAGCTGCAAGAGGCAAAGGGAAGCCTTTCTTTCCTTCCACTGACTGAGGCTCCTCCCTGAAGGAGGGAGGGAACCAGGGACAGCTTGCTTTGCTGGGCTGCTTCAATTGCCGGGGAGAAATACCAAGCGCCTTTAAGACCATCAAAGTTTTGTTCAAGGTATGAACTTTTGTGTGCCTTGCTAAAGTGTGTGTGTGTTTTGTTGGGCTCCTTATGCCAGGGCTCTCTGTATTCATGCCCTCATGATCCAGGCTTTCTGAGTAAGAAAGCAATGTGAACTATTTTAGAGGAGGAATAAAAACAAGCCAGTGAGGTGGATTAGGCTGAGAGTGTGTGCCCACACCAAGTTCACCCAGCACATTTCCTTTGTAGGAAGTTGTAGTGATTTCTCTGGGGAAGACTATAGTTTTGTAGACAAACACAAGGGGCTCAGTCTGTGTTAGGAGGCTTTTCATGGTCTTGACCAGCACATGAAGCAACTTATGTATAAAAGGTTGCAATGCCCAGCCATTTCATGTTTCCCCCCGGATCCTAGGCTAGGAACACTGAGCAAGAGATTTCTGTAATGAATATCAATAAATCAAAAGTAGGTTTGCAGCTTACAGATACACACCTGAACAGCATACAAGATTGCTACAGCACAGACATTTTGATGCAATGGTTCAGAGCAAAAGGTGTCACTTATCAGAGACTGTTAAATAGACGAAATATTGCAAGACTGCTGGTGTTTTAAGCATGTTTTCTTGCTCTCAGCATCATTGCTTGTTGATCACATGGAGGCAGGGCTCTTTTTGTAGCAGGGACTGCTTTGCATATTAGGCGACACCCCCCCTAATGCAGCCAATCCTCCAAGGGCTTATAGAGCTCTTCTTACAGGGGCTACTGTCAGTTCTTCGAGGATTGGCTACATTAGGGGTGTGTCGCCTAATGTGCAAAGCAGTCCCTGCTACAAAAAGAGCCCTGCATGGAGGTGCTTTGCACTGAATCAAACCATCCATCCTCCAAAGTTGACATCATCCACTCAGATGGGCAGCGGCTCCCCAAGGTCTCAGGCAGAGAGGTCTTTCCCATCACCCCGCTGCCTGAACCATTTTTAACTGGAGATGCCGGGGATTGAACCTGGGACCTTCTGTGCTCCAAGCAGATGCTCTACCACTGAGCCACGGCCCCTCCCACGAAAGGCCTGCTCTGCAAATACATTTCTCCACCAGGGCCAGGTCGCACCATCAGATGAGCAAAGACGGAGGGTCGGAATGGAAATCGCTTCCAGGATAAATCAACCCGATCGGAAGACTGAATGGCTTGGCCGTCCTGGTGGCCTTAACTCGTTCTGCCTGATCCCGAGCCAGGGGTGCCAGTTCTCCCTGCGAAATGCATCGGCAAAGCCGTGGAAAGGCGCTTGGTTTCCTCCCCCCTTGTCACAACGCTTTACTCTCTAACGCTTTGCTTGCAATTTCCAGACGGCCAAGTTTCCGCTCGGGGGCCAGCGGTTGACCTTTCAATTGATGCAGAACGTGTTAAACGCTCTCCTGGGCGATGCCTTCTGCTGCCAAACAGCCGTCCCCTTCCGTCCTGGCAGGCCGGTTGACAGATATCTCTGACACGACGGGTTCCCTCCCTGCCAGTCCCCAAAGCTTTCAGATCCATTTTTGTACATTCTTTCCCCGCCGGATTCCCTCTCCGTGCACCCAAAAGGACGGATTTAAAGAAAAGCCAAATCCCAGCCCTTAAAATCAGAGGCAGGCAAATTTGGGGGCTCAAATGCCACCCCTCTAGACGCGAGGACTGTCATAGAAAGCTCATATTACTGAATCGGACCCTGGGTCAATCAAGGTCAGTATTGTTTGCTCGGACTGGCAGCAGCTCTCCGGGGTCTCAGCTTGAAATCTTTCACCTCTCTTACCCTCCCACTGGTAACTGGCAATTGGAACAATAAAGGAGTTGGAACACTTTCCCTATGAAGAAAGGATAAAGTGCTTGGGGCTCTTTAGCTTGGAGAAACGACAGCTGAGGGGTGACATGATCGAGGTTTATAAGATTACGCAAGGGATAGAGCAGGTGGCGAAAGAAGTCCTTTCCTCCCTTTCTCACAAGACAAGAACCCGTGGGCACTCCATGAAATTGCTGAGCGGTCGGGTTAGAATGGATAAAAGGAAGTCCTTCACCCAGAGAGTGATTAACATATGGAATTCACTGCCACAGGAGGTGGTGATGGCTACAAGCATGGATGGCTTCAGGAGGGAATTAGATAAGCATCTGCAGAGGTCCATCAGTGGCTGTTATCCATGAGGTATAGATCCATGAGGAACTCTCAGTCTGGGGAAAGGGATGCTCTGTCTTCTTGGTGCTTGGGGGGGGGGGCAACAGCGGGAGGGCTTCTAGTGTCCTGGCCCCACTGCTGGACCTCCTGATGGCACCTGGTATTTTTGTCCACTGTGTGACAGAGTGTTGGACTAGATGGGCCATTGGCCTGATCCAACATTTGCGCGCCCGGGCAAAGCAACGGGCATAGCAAGCAAAACAATATAGAAACTGTTGGCTCCCAGCCGAAACTCCAGCAGCTGGAGAGGCAAGGTCAGAGACCCGATAAGAGACAATGAGTGAAACTTCAGAAGATGGGTTGCAGCAATTACTCCCTCTGCATACTGTACACATGACAGGGCTACCTGACACTCTTATGTTCTTATGAATTGGATAAACATATGGAGCAGAAGAGTTGCGGTGGCTCAAGTGGTTAAGACGCTGAACTGCAGGCTGTGGAAGGTCAGTAGCTCAGCAGTTCGAGACCTGAGAGTGCCGCATGACGGAGTGAGCTCCCGTCTCTAGTTCCAGCTCCTGCCAACCTAGCAGTTCGAAAGCAAGGAATTGCAAGTCGATAAATAGGTACCGCTTCGGTGGGAAGATAACAGCGTTCCATGCGCCTTGGTGTTTAGTCATGCCGGCACCACAACCCTAGAGTCGGATTCGACTGGCTTTCGAGCGAGGGAAACCTTTACCTTTACCATGCCAAAATAAAGGTTGTCAGTACTAGGCACCTGGAGATCTCCTGCTCTTGCAACTGATCACCAGGTGACCAAGGTCAGTTCCCCTGGAGAAAACGGCTGCTTTGCAGGGTGGACTCCGTGGCATTAGACGCTGCCGAGGCCCCTCCCCAAACCCCGCCCCCCAGGCTCCACCCCCAAATCACCAGGTATTTCACAACCCAGAGCTGTCCACACTAGTTGTCAGTCTTTAAGATGCCCCTGGACTTCTTTTTCTGTGAATATCTTTTTGGCCCAGTTCATCAGCTGTGGACCACTCCAGGCCCACCTCGGTTCCCCCCACATCCGTTTTAACTCCTGGGCAACCAGTAAATCTGTCACATTTCCGCCGCCAAAGAACAGCTTGTTAATGAAGTTTCCTTTCCTTGGTAGAAATGTCACGCATGTTTGCACAGCTCCATTTTAGTGGCTTTCCCCCTCCTTTTAAATAAGTATTTTTTAAAGCTTCTCATCTTCTCCCCGTTTCTCTCCTTTGCTTTTTGGTCGACGTTGTCCACACGTGTTTTTCTGGGTCGGGGAAAAAAAATGGACGGTGGACGAGCATCGCCCGAGATGGTTTCTATGTGGCTGCAGCGTTTCCCGTTGGAGAAAAATACAGGTCTTGTAAAATTGTTCATGTGCCTTTCTACCAGTAGGCCAGACAGCAGCTCCCAGGGGGGCATTTCAGGTCAGGGAGACCATGGGGGAAGGAGGCTTAAGATCCTTTTCAGCACATACTGCTGTTCCGATCTGAATTGGACCTCCCCCGTGCCTGAGAAATAATCTTCCGCATGGAACTCCCAGTCTAATTTGACAAGATCTGGGGCGGCAGCCACATAAACAATGCAATGAACTGAGAGAACTTGCTAGTGTTAGCATTGCACATGGGCACATATCCTCCTTATGCACTGGCTGAATCAGACATTGGGTTTCCCTACCTTGAATACAAGATTCAGCAAATCTTCCATGGGCAAAGAAACATGAAGACAGAAACAACTCAAGGCCCAGCACTCGGGCTGAGCCAGTTTGGTGTAGTGGTGAAGAGTCTCAGACTCTAATCTGGAGAACCATGTTTGATTCCCCACTCCTCCACATGCAGCCAGCCAGGCGACCTTCGGTCAGTCACAGTTCTCTCAGAGCTGTTGTCTCAAGAGCAGTTCTCTCAGCCCCACCTATCTCACAGGGTATCTGTTGTGGGGAGAGGGAGGGAAAGGAGACTGTAAGCCACTCTGAGTGAAGGGCGGTGTATAAATCCAACTCTTCTTCTTCCTCCTCTCCTTCTCCTTTTCCTTCTTCTCTCCTCCTCCTCCTCCTCCTCCTTCTTCTCTCCTTCTCCTTCTCCTCCTTCTCCTCCTTCTCTCCTTCTCCTCCTTCTCCTCCTTCTCTCCTCCTCCTCCTTCTTCTCCTCCTCTTCCTCCTCCTTCTTCTCCTCCTCCTCCTCCTTCTTCTCCTTCTCCTCCTCCTCCTCCTCTTTCTCCTTCTCCTTCTCTCCTCCTCCTCCTTCTCCTTCTCCTTCTCTCCTCCTCCTCCTCCTCCTCTTTTTCTCCTTCTCCTTCTTCTCCTTCTTCTCCTTCTCTCCTCCTCCTCCTCCTTCTTCTTCCCCTTCTCCTCCTCCTCCTTTTTCTCCTTCTCCTTCTTCTTCTAGACTTCCCTCCCCCTGCCAGGACAGGGCTCACGGTGGTGTACAACACTGTAAATTCATAACATATATTATTTTAAATCGGTTTAAAACAATAAAACACACTAATTAACCTAAAAGATGGTGCTAGAGAATTCCAGTCGTGCCACTGCCGTACAGGACAGCAGGAGATGGGCGTGCCAGAAAGATGAGACCGTCGCCAATTAATCCAACTTTTCTGTAGCTGCGTCCATTAACTGTCCACGATAGAAGTAACTTCAAGCAAACAGAGTTGACTGACAGCTCAAAAGTGCTTGAACTCCCGGCTGGCTTGCAAACTCAGCAAGGAAAGGCTAGTGATGTAATAATAGCTACCGGCATACTGTCAGTCTTCATTCAGTGCCGAAATATTCTGTCCAGCCATGCCTGCCACGACAGCCCTCCTGAGACACATCCAAGCTATGCACTTTCAAGGGCTGAAAAGGGCTATTGGGTTGGATCCAGATTAATATTTCCACCAATAGGATGGAAGCATCCTGACTCCCCGCCCCTCACCACTGTAACCCACTGATCTCCCTGAAGCAGTGCTCCTGGGTATGACGTGGAGGAGGGTGTCTGCAGCAGGAAGGGGGAATCAGCGAAAACTGCCGCTTCATTCTGGATCCGACTCTCTTCCCTGTGTGCTGCTTACGTTTTACCAATGTTTTTAGTGTAACTTGGTGTGGTGGGGGTAAGAACGATAAAGGCTGCCTGTGTCCGGGGAGATCCAGGGAAACTGAGGCATCATCTTGCTGAGTTTACCTGTGGGGTCAGCTGGGTTGTTTTAGGCCTTTTCAGCACCTGTGTTTTGCCTTGGTTTCTGAGCACATCCTACTCTTCCATTCTACATTCCCTCCCATTTTCACTTCCGGTTTGTGTCGGGGCCTTTTCCTGTTTCTGCATTGGTTTGACAGGAATCTGCATTCGGACTGCTTCCGGCACACCGTTGCCCCGCACTTCCCCAAACTCCTTTTGCTGCAGTGCTTTGTTCTCATCCACTTTTGAATTGCTAATCCTTTCTAAAATAGGATTGTTTCTGCAGGTATTTAAGTGCTGCCCACTGGCCCTCCCCTGTTTCCGCCTCTCTCTCTTTAGGTCGACGCTCCCTCCCCGTTCTGTTTTCTTTCCCTCCCTCTCCAAAGGCAAAACAGGGTGTGTACTCCCACTCAGGCAAACTTTTAAAAAGCCAGAGAGAGAGCACAGGAAGGAATCAGTAAATCTAAAGTACGAGGGGATTCCCTGCTCCCAAATGTGTTAAGTCTTGCACGTGTGGGCCTGGATTCACACTCCTCTCAGGTAGTCCTGTCATGTGTATGGAATGCAGAGGGAGTATTCTGGTCTCCCATCCTTTGAACTTTCATTCACTGTCTCTTATCAGGTCTCTGACCTTGCTTCTCCAGCTGCTGGAATTTGGGCTGGGCACCTAACAGTGTCCAGATTGTTTTGCTTGCTTGCCCGCTGCTATTGCCCAGGCGCGCGAACACTAATCATTGGCTTCTGCTATATGGGGGGATGCTTGAATGTAGTCTATCTTAGCAGGCCCTACTGTATGTGGCCATTACAGACACAAGCTGTACACGTGTCTTGAGTTCCGTTTCACCATTAAACATTGTCTTCTGAAGAAGCCCTGTGTTGCGTGAGCGGACTGAGGAGCCTGACAAAGTTCCCTTTCTTTTTTCAGAATCACAGAGGGAGGGAGGGAGAGAGGGAGGGGTTGGGTCTGCAGTGAAAAGTTTTGGAAGATATTTGTCTTTCTCTTTAGACGGAGCAGCCAGTTAGCTCAAAAAATATGGGGTTTGCTTGTAGATGCAGAACGCATACAGAATATTCAAATAAATAAACTGGAGGAGAAAAAAAATAATGCAGGGGGAATGCGTGTGACTGCAAAATCAACCCTTAAGGCAAAGGCGTCGAACTCATTTGCTACAAGGGCCACATCTGATATAAATGTTACTTTGTCGGGCCAGGCCATGTGCGCCATAAAACGTGATGCTAGATCCTGGAGATATAAACTTTATAAAGGACAGCAGCTGACAAGCTCCGGGTTGGTGTGTCCTCACTGCGAGGCCCCACGGGCTGGGGGTGGGGGTGCAAAGGAAAACCCACATGGGCGGACTGGAGAGCCTGCGGTGCAGCCCTGGGCAGATGCTCCCACACTGCTTGACTGCCGTGGATGATGTTGTTCCGCCATGCTGGAGCCGCAGTCAGAGTGGGAGCAGCCTCCCGTTCCCTCCCCTGCACTGGTTGCTTGTGGGCAGGGCCGGCTCGCCCACTAGGCGAGCTAGGTGCTCGCCTAGGGCACCGGCCCTGCAGGGGTGCCAAAATGCCCCCCGCCTCCCCCGTGAAAAGCCCCCCTTCCCACCCAGCGCCGGCAGTCCTGGCTTTCCTGGGCGCCTCGCAGCTGTGAGGCGCCCAGAATAGCTGGCGCCGCCACTGGGAGGGAAGGGGCAGGCGTTTGCACCCAGGAGAGCCGCCGCCGCCGCTGGGAGGGAAGGGGTGAGGGTTCTAACCCCGCCCCTTCCCCAGCTCTCCTGGGCGCCTCGCATCTGCGAGGTGCCCAGAAAAGCCGGCGCTGGGAGGGAAGGGGTGAGGGTTCTAACTCTGCCCCTTCCTTGGCTTTCCTGGGCGCCTTGCAGCTGCGAGGCGCCCAGGAAAATGGCGCTGGGCCATCTCCAGGCCCCACCGGGAGGTTGGCATCCCCGGTGGGGTGGGCACCCCAGGCTGTCCTGCCTAGGGCGCCCAGACACCTGGGGCTGGCCCTGCTTGTGGGCCACATAAAAACCCTGGATGGGCCGGTTCCGGCCCCTGGGCCTGATGTTTAACACCCCTGCCTTAAGGCTTGACTCCTCGTATTCTCCGGTGTGTGCTGTCAGTGCAGAAAGGGCCTTAATTACACTCTAAGCATCTAGTTCCCCAAAAGCCAAGGCACACAGATGGCACGAGAAAGAGACGGCTCTTGGCACGCAATCAGAAAGAATCAGTTAACTTTTATGAGTGCCTCCTTAACGGTTCAATCAGCCCTGTTCTTCTTCACAATCAAGGTCATTAAAGCCTGGTCCCCCCTCTCCCTTTTTAATTACATGTTTATGGATGAAGTAAGAGATTTCTAAATTACGGATTGCTGCTGAGATAAAAGGACGCCCCCCCCAATCCCAAAGCTGTGTGAGAACCTAGCCTAGTGTCGGATGCGGGTTAGAATTAATGAACAATATACTCTACCCAGGACTCAAAGGACTTGGCCCTTCACAGCTGTTTCAGGTATGGATTTGACACACGGCCCCGAAAGAATGTATTCCACAGCACTGCCTCTGAGCTGAGACGGAGCCATTGTTTGGGTTGCAGGAAAACCGGGGACCGAGCAGGAAGGAACCGCGAGTGTTCTGTTCCAAATCTATCAGCCCAAAGTAAAATATAATATAATTTATTTTTATTTAGCCTCCCTGTTGGAAGCAATGCTCCCTCTAAGCTGTGGACTCTTCTGAGCAAAAATTCCGCTTTGTGAGCTACTGGCGTTAAAGTTGTGAGCAGGGGAGTTGGCTACTGCGTAAATTAGTTTGCTCCGGAGACATCCTTCCTGAGCTAAGACAAAAATGTCTGAGCTGGAGGCTAAAAAACTGTGAGCTAGCTCACACTAACTCAGCTTAGAGGGAACACTGGTTGGAAGGGACCTCCGGGGTCATCTAGTTCCACCCCGTGTAAACACAGGAACCACCACTATAATATCCCCAACCTGTAGGTATCCAATTGATACCTAAAAACCTGGCGTCTAGTCATGCCGGCCACATGACCATGGAAACATCTTCGGACAGCGCTGGCTCTTCGGCTTGGAAACGGAGATGAGCGCTGCACCCTAGAGCCGGATTCAATTGGCTTTCAAGCAGGGGAAAACCTTTACCTTACCTTACCTTACCTAAAAACCTTGAATGACAGAATCAACCGTGTCGTGAGGGAGACTGTTCCAAGTATTGAACACACTTCTCTGTCAGGAAGTTCTTCCCTATTTAGATGAGACTTCCTTTGCTGTGATTTATATCCATTAGTCAGAGTTCGGTCATCCAACATGACTGAAAACATACACGCCCCATCCTTAGCATAGTATCCCTTTAGGTATCGGTACTTGGCAACCATCATCTCACGTCCCCTCTCCAGCATAGGGATTTCCAGCTCTTCCAGCCTCTTCTCGTAGGATGTGGCCTCCATATCAACTCACCAGTTTTATTGCCGTATAGTGGACTCCTTCCAACTTCTTGACATCCTTCCTAAGCTGTGATGCCAAAAACTGAACACAGTGCTCCAGGTCAGGTCTAAGCAGAGCCTACAGCTTATATTATAGTTGACATTTAACATTCTCCTCCAACATTTCAATGTAATACTTAAATGTTCATGTTTGGAGGAGGAAGAAGAAGAAGAGGAGGAGGTGGAGGAGGAGGAGATTGGATTTATGCCCCATCCTTCACTACCCGAAGGAGTCTCAGAGCGGCTTACAAACTCCTTTCCCTTCCCCTCCCCACAACGGACACCCTGTGAGGTAGGTGGGGCTGAGAGAGCTCTTTCGAGGACTGCTCCTGAGAGAACAGCTCCGAGAGAACTTGTGACTGACCCAAGGTCACCCAGCAGCTGCATGTGGAGGAGCGGGGAATCAAACCTGGTTGTCCCAGATCAGAGTCCGCGCTCCTAACCACTGCACCACACTGGCTGCAAACACTGCGCCCTTCTTATTCCGGCAACCGAGTAAGTCTCCAGAGCTGGAAACAAAGAAGTTGGACACAACCTATAGTGCCGTTAATGCAAATACAGAACTGAGTTCCTCAGGAACTATAGCTGAAGAAGTCCGTGTATCAGGGAGCAAGTCTTTGTCCCAGTGAATTCCATAGGCCAGGGGTGGATGTCTTCTTTTTGTGAGCATTCATTGGCCTGTTGACTTTACTAGTTCCAACCTTCGCTGGCATCACACTTTGGAGAGTTTTTCTGGATTTTCTGAAAAGGATGCTGGACAACAGATGATATTTTCAGAGGGTAGCCATGCTATTCTGCAGTGGAAGAGCTAGAGTCAAATCCAGTAGCACCTTAGGGATCAAAAAGATTTTTGGTGTCGTGTCAGAGTCCCACAGCAATCAGTTCTCAACAACGTTCCTTCAAAAGGATCAAGCTTATTGAGTGCAGTAAAGGCAGGTCATCTGTGCATACATTCAGTGTCAGAACTAACTCTACAGGCAGGAGACGGGAAGATATACAGGATTCAAAGGGAGGCTCCTGATGGACCTGAGCCAATCAGGGGTGCAAGCTGTGCGTGCCTAAAGTACCGAGAGCAGGTTCCCAGGGAGAGCGAAGTGTGCATAGCATCAAGGTCAGGCTACCAGATAAGGCAGAGCAAGGCACACATAGCATCACGGTCAGGCTACCAGATAAGGCACAGCAGAAGAAGTGAAGGCTGACATTCCAGAAGTTTAAGATGCTCACCCCGCAGCCTCACACCCCCTCATGCACACAATGGCAGCGTAGCTGACAAGTAGCAGCTTATGAGAGTCGAATCTCCCTTTGCCAATATTTTACAGAGCACTGACTTGCAAAAGCTGATACCCCAAGTATCTTGTGTGTCTCCAATAGGGTTTCCAGGTCTAGGTTGGAAAATAACTGGAGACTTTGGGGATGGATCCGGGAGAGGGTGAGGTTTGGGGAGGGGTGGGGCCTCAGCATGGTGCAATGCCACAGAATCCACCCTTCAAAGCAGCCATTTTCTCCAGGGGAGCTGATCTCTGTCAGCTGGAGATCGGCTGAAAAAGCAAGAAATCCCCAGGCCCTACCTGGAGGCTGGCAACCCTACTCTCCAAGGTCCTACTGGACTCAGATTTCTGTGCACAAAAGAAGGCAAGCGACCTCTTTCAATATATTCTGAAAGAAATGAAAATGATCTTTTAGCTTCTGGACATTTCCAGGGGCCTCTTACTGCAACACGCACAGGCGCTCCTGCCCTATTTCAAATGAATGAATATTGTCAGTTTATTTGATTTGCTGCCCATCTGGCCAGCCTGTGTGTATGGAGACGGAGCAATTCCTTCTGTCCTAGGGGGGGAAAGAGAAACCCTTTTGAAAACAGACAAGAGAGTGGTCCTTATCAGAGAGAAGGGCTCCAGGAATCTCTTCCAGATTTCCAGAGCGTGGCGGGTGTGTATTTGGGGACCACTAAATCCCTCCTTGAAATAAATTCGCAGTGCGAGGGGGCAAGAAGCAGGGTTGTGATGGAATAAGAAGGAGAAGAAGAGGAGGAGATTGGATTTATACCCCTGCCCTTCACTCGGGGAGCTGCGATGGCTCAAGTGGTTAAGACACTGAACTGCAGGCTGTGGAATGTCAGTAGTTCAGCAGTTCGAGACCCGAGAGTGCCGCATGATGGAGTGAGCTCCTGTCTCCAGTTCCAGCTCCTGCCAACCTAGCAGTTCGAAAGCAAGAAATTGCAAGTCGATAAATAGGGACCACTTTGGTGGGAAGGTAACAGCGTTCCGTGCGCCTTGGTGTTTAGTCATGCCGGCCACATGACCATGGAAACGTCTTTGGACAGCACTGGCTCTTTAGCTTTGAAACGGAGATGAGCACCACAACCCTAGAGTCGGATTCGACTGGCTTTTGAGCAAGGGAACCTTTACCTTTACCTTTTACCTTCACTCGGAGTCTCAGAGCGGCTTACAAACTCCTTTCCCTTCCCCCTCCCCACAATGGACACCCTGTGAGGTAGGCGGGGCTGAGAGAGCTCTTTCCAGAACTGCCCTTTCAAGGACATTTCTGACAGAACTACGGCTTGCCCCAGGTCATCCAGCAGCTGCAAGTGGAGGAGGAGTGGGGAACCAAATCCGGTTCTCCCCGATTAGTCCGTGCACTGAACCACGACACCAGACTGGGATTAGAGATCAGTTCACCTGGAGAAAGTGGCCACTTTGGAAGGTGCCTTCTATGGCATTATACCCCATTGAAGTCCCTCCTCTCTCCAAACCCTGCCCTCCTGAGGCTCCCCCCCAAATCTCCAGGTATCTCTCAACCCAGAGTGTGCAACACTAAGGGTACATTGCCATAGCATCCACCCATCTAAGCAACCATTTTCTCCAGGGAAACTGATCTCTGTCATCTGGAGAGATCTCCAAACGCCACCTGGGGGCTGGCAACTCTAGCCCATCTGAGGTGGGCATGCATGGCAGCTGCCGGAGTCTGTTGAGGGTACATGCAGCCAAAGTTGACTCTTCCTCTTCCTCCCCTCCCCCAGTGGGGACAGGATGGGGTCATGGGTGTTTGGGAGCCCCGACACCCAGGGCAGCTTCCCGGGGTACCCTGCGGCTCAGACAAATTGCCAGTTTGGTGTAGTGGTTAAGTGCGCGGACTCTAATCTGGGAGAACCGGGTTTGATTCCCCACTCCACCACTTGCACCTGCTGGATGACCTTGGGCAAGCCATAGCTCTGGCACGGCTGTTCTTGAAAAAGAGCCGTCTCTGTCGGAGCTCTCTCAGCCCCACCTCCCTCACAGGGTGTCTGTTGTGGGGAGGGGGAAGGGAAGGGAAGGGAGTTTGTGAGCCGCTCTGAGACTCCTTTGGGTAGTGAAGGGTGGGGTATAAATCCAATCTCTTCGCTTCTTCTTTCTGGGCTGGGTGACCCAAAGAAGAGTGACGATTGAGACGGAGATCTTATTGAGGCTGATCCGAGGCAAGCCGTTCTGATATCCAGGCTGTGTTTCAGCTCACATTTGAGAACAAATCAGTCTCCATACCTGAGCTTACGGATCCTCTCTGGCCCTGAGCGTTGCCCTTCTTGAATGCTCTGCCTTCGACGCTGCCGCCCTTAACGGATCGTGACACCTGCCTACATTCCTTACATAATGACCACACAAATGAGCTCGTGATTCCTCGGGGGAAAGTCACCCATCGGTATTGCCGAGCTTCAAAGCGGTGGGCAGGCTGGCCACCTAATCTCCCTTCCCAGTGTGGTGTAGTGCTTAAGAGCAGCAGACTCTAATAGGGATGGGCACAAACCTGGAAATTGTGGTTTGGTTCGTGGTGGTTCGTGGAGTACCTGGTTCTTGACGCATCACGAATTTTCAGGGGCCAAATGAGCCGGTTCGGTTTGTGGTTCACTAGAATGCCTCCCCCAGTGCACTAGAGACACCAAACACTCCGGGGATCTCTGGCTGACACTCCTCTACCTGCTCCCCAAATTTGGTGAGGTCTGGATTTACGGGGTCCAAGTTACAGCCCCCCAAAGAAGGTGCCCCCAAGAAAGTGCTTTCTGGGGACGTGACCACCTGCCATTTCCCCCGAAAACACTTTCCTGGGGGCACCTTATTTGGGAGGGCGTAACTTGGACTCTGTAAATCTAATCCTCACCAAACTTGGAGGGCAGGTAGAGGAGAGCCAGCAGGAGATCCCCTGCGACTTTGGTGTCTCTAGCTTGCACAGGATCTGTTCTATACACTCCTGAACCTGTCCCTGTCAAAATGATTGCCTGTCATTGAAGTTTGGGAGTATATAGAACAAATCCCCTGCAAGCTACAGACACCAAAGTTGTGAGCCGGAGGCCAAAAAACCTGCAAGCTAGCTCACACTAACTCAGCTTAGAAAGAACAAGTGGGTACCTTGGCGCTCACATCTTTGTTTCCATCTTTGGGGAACAGTTCAAGGTTTGTGGAGGCCGGAAACTGTATGCTTCCTCCATCTTTATATGTCTTCATTTGTTCAGTAGCTGCAGCTAAGAATTTCCTTGACCAACTTTTTTTGTCCTTCAGAATCAGCCAGCCCCCCCCCCCCTTCGAAGCAGAAGCGACATTCTCTTGGATTCAATCTGTGGCTCTGAGGGCTGTCTGGGTTCCAGCAAACGCCTCAATTAATTTATGCAAACTGGGGAGTTAGCAGAAGGAGCCGCTTTCTCGCCGTAAAATCGCCTACGGCTGGCTCGGTTCCCAGGAATTTGCCTTCTACTCGGGGCAAGACGGCAGTCTGAGGAGCCGTATTCGAAAAATGCTTGCAAGCGCTACAAAGAGATGGTTTAGCTACCAGGAGGAGGAGACTCGAAGTCTTCAACTTTCTCCTAATGATGGCAGCGGATAATTTTTTTTGTTAGTGGGGGTCTCTCCTCACTGAGGTCTGGTTACTTAGGATCTTGTAGATCCTAGTACAGGGCTGTCAAACTCATTTGTTACGAGGGCCGGATCTGACATAAATGAGACTTTGTCGGGCCGGGCCGTGTGTGTCATGAAATGTAACGCCAGGGAGCGGAGATATAAACTTTATAAAAGGACACAAACACAAAGTGGGTGTTTTTTCTAACTTCAAATAAAAGCATGCTTAAAACATTAGCACTCTTGCAATATTTTGTTAGGAGCTGCGGTGGCTCAAGTGGTTAAGATGCTGAACTGCAGGCTGTGGAAGGTCAGTCGTTCAGCAGTTCGAGACCCGAGAGTGCCGCATGACGGAGTGAGCTCCCGTCTCTAGTTCCAGCTCCTGCCAACCTAGCAGTTCGAAAGCAAGAAATTGCAGGTAGATAAATAGGTACCACTTTGGTGGGAAGGTAACAGTGTTCCGTGCGCCTTGGTGTTTAGTCATGCCGGCCACATGACCATGGAAACGTCTTCGGACAGTGCTGGCTCTTCGGCTTGGAAATGGAGATGAACACCGCAACCCTAGAGTCGGATTTGACTGGCTTTCGAGCAAGGGAACCTTTACTAATATTTTGTTTATTAATCAGTGTCTGATAACTGACACCTCTTGCTCTGAATCATTGCATCAAAATCTGTGCTGTTGCAATCTTGAGTATGCTGTTCAGGTGTGTATCTGTAAGCTGCAAACCTACGATGATGCAGCAGCAGCAGAACTGGAAGAAGAAGAAGCAGAAGACAGCCAGTCCCACTGCAGGCCTGATAGAAGTCCTCCGGGGGTCTGATCCAGCCTCCGGGCTGCATGTTTGACATCCCTAGTCTAGTACTTTTCCAAGTGGAATTGGACAACTATAGATGCTCGGACAGAGAGAAATATGGGAGACTCATTCCCTAATCATAATAGTCAGGAATGGGAATCCTGTAAGTTTTCCAAGGCAAGAGATATTCAGAGGCCGTTTGCCATGCCCTGCCTTTACGCAGCAGCCTTCAGCTTCCTCAGTGGTCTCCCATCCAAGCACAAACCAGGGCTGACCCTGCTTAGCTTCCCAGATCTGATGAGTTCAGGTTAGCCTGGACCACCCCCTTCAGGGGATGGTCAGAAATGAATCAAGAGGGAAAAAAACCCTTGGAATTATGATACTACTGAAGATAGTGTACACCCAGGGCTACTTCTGGGCAGGAACGCACAGGAACGGCATTCTGGCTGGCTCCCGAGCTGGCCACGCCCAGCAGGAACTCATTAGCATAATAGGCCACGCCTAACAGCAGAAACTCATTGGGACTGGCTACATTAGGGGTGTGTGGCCTAACATGCAAAGGAGTTCCTGCTCCAAAAAAATGCCCTGGGGGTTTTGACAACAAACAAGGTAAACAGAATAAGAAGCAAAAGGTGGGTGTGGCTGGATGACCACACTTCTGGTAACAGGGCTGTGTGGCCCAATATGCTAATGCACTGTGCTGTCAGGGGTGTGGCCTAATATGCTAATAAGTTTCTGCTGTTGGTTGTGGCCTGTTATGCTAATGAGTTCCTGCTGGGCTTTTTCTACAAAAAAAGCCCTGTGTACACCTATGGCATTGTCTTACATTTTCGGTCTGATTTTTATCCTTCACTCTGAAGAAGAAGAAGAGAAGGAGGAGGAGGAGGAGGAGGAAGAGGAGGAGGAGGAGGAGGAGGAGGGAGGAGGAGGAGGAGGAGGAGGAGATAGGATTTATACCCCATCCTTCACTACCTGAAGGAGTCTCAAAGCAGCTTCCAATCTCCTTTCCCTTCTCCTCCCCACCAATGAGTTGTGGAGTCTTGTGAGCAAAAATTCTACTGTGTGAGCTATTAGCATTCAAGCTTTAAGCGAGCGATTTGGCTCCTGCATAAATTATTTCTCCCTGGAGCCATCCTTCCTGAGCTAAGGCAAAAATGTGTGTGCCAGAGGCTGAAAAACTGTGAGCTATCTCACACTGACTCAGCATAGAGGGAACACTGCAGTCCCCACAACAGACACCCTGTGAGGTAGCTGGGTTTGAAAGAACTCTTTTGAGAACTGCCCTTGAGAAAACAGCTCCGAAAGAACTTATGACTGCCCCAAGGTCATGCCAGCAGCTGCATGTGGAGCAGTGGGGAATCAAACCCAGTTCTCTCGGATTAGAGTCCGCACTCCTAACCACTATACCAAACTAGCTCGGCACCAATCTAGCCACACCAAACAAAGGAGCTCAACGCAGCCAACATAGTTCCGCTCTCCACCACTTTATTCTCACAACAACCCTGTGAGGAAGTGCTGGTGTCCGCAGTCAGAGAGATGGGGCAGACAGTGATGACTGCAGGTGTCCCAGGGCCCCACCTGCTGTGAAATAATCATGTTCCTTTTTTGAAATGGAAGCGGCGCCTTGCAGAAAAACAACTACCACTCGCCATTGCCGGCTGCAGCAAAGGGCAGAGATGTCTTGGTCTGCCACTGACCAGAGGTCGTCGTAAAAGTAAAAGGTAGCAGAACCATTAAATCCCATAGCAACAATTCACACCAAGGGCTGCCTCCTCCCCATAAGATTTCCCAGTATTCTTCTCCTTCACATATTTATAGGGATCCACAGTTCTGGCACCGGTCCAGGGGTGTAAAACGCACAACCGGGAATAGTAATATAAAGACTAATAAGTTAGCGCAGCAGAAGTGTTTACAATGAAAAGTAATAGCCGCGTTTGTCACAAAGAGGGCCGGAAATTATTTCTCCGTTGCAAATGTCTTCCAAATTAAAGTTGTAAATCAGAGCGGGGGACCAACCGGCTCTTTAAAAATGATATCCCAGATGGTTGTGGCCCAGTGTCTGTCAGGTAAGTTTGTCTGAGAGTGTGCGACTGGCCCGGGGTCACCCAGAGATTTTCCAAGGGCAGATCGGGGATCTGAGGTCCCAGTTTGGAACAATAACCACCACACCACGCTCAATGTTCCCTCTAAGCTGTGGAGTCTTGTGAGCAAAACTCCTACTTTGTAAGCTACTGGCAGTAAAGTTGTGAGCCAGTGATTTGGCTACTGCATTAAATTAGTTTGCTCCTTCCTGAGCGAAGACAAAAATGTGTGAGCCAGAGGCTAAAAAACTGTGAGCCAGCTCACACGAACTCAGCTTAGAGGGAACGCTGACCACGCTGGGTTCCATGGGGTGGCTGCTGTTGAATTCTAACCAACAACCAGAGCTAGGTGAGTTCTGGTCCCACTGCTGGACCTCCTGATGGCCCCTGGGTTTTGGTCACTGTGTGACACAGAGAGCCGGACTGGATGGGCCATTGGCCTGATCCAACATGGCTTCTCTTATGTTCTTATGAGTCACGCAAGTCGCGTGGGGTCAAGTCGTCCTGTTGAGTCCTCCTTCAAAGGCCAAAACAGTCCTGAAAAGTAGAAAAGGGCAAGAGCCCAGTAGCACCTTTAAGACTAGCAAAATTTCTGGCGGGGTAGGACCTTTCATGAGCGTCTTGGTGAGCAGTGAGTCATGAAAGCTCACAGGCCACCGCAAATTTCATTCGTCTTTAAGGCGCTACTGGATTTTTACGCTTTTCCACTGCTATGGACAGATGAGCACATCTTCAAAGTCCTGAAATGGGCCGTGTTCCCTCTCCCTGCCTTTCACTGGTTTCCTAGCAATGGCCATTGAGGGCAACTGTTTTAAAACGACAGGCACTCCTTTTATCATTTGGGGTTTTTATAATCGCCTATGTGTTCTTTTTCAATATTTCAGATTTTTTTTTTCCTGCAAACCAGGGATGCTTTTCGGGTTTGTTGAAAGATCCATCTCAGCCCTTCAGAGGTCCAGTCTCTGAATTTAAGTATCCTCCAATTTGGCCAACTTGGCTATTACGATATAAGACACTGGATCTGACAAGCAATGGGACCCACCTGATTTAGGAAACAACGTGATCCCTTTTCCCATGATAACGGCACAGTGTAGTAATACAACAACTCATGTGTCCACTGAAAGCCAAGCACTATGCCGGTATCCACCGGGGGTCATTTTCTCTGTTGCTTTCCTCCAACCTAGAAAGCAAAATCTTGTATGATTTCTCTCTACCACAGTAAGCCAACTGAAGAAGAAGAGGAGGAAGATGAGGAGGAGATTGGATTTATACCCCACCCTTCACTACCCGAAGGAGTCTCAGAGTGGCTTACAATCTCCTTTCCCTTCCCCTCCCCATAACAGACATCCTGGGAGGTAGATGGGGCTGAGAGAGCTCTCTCAAGAACTGCCCTTGAGAGAACAACCCTGAAAGAACTTGTAACTAGTTGGAAAAATTGGCAATATACTTAGAGGTTGCAATGGATCTTTGTTTCACTGGAGAGGAGGCATTTTCTTCTATGTAAAAATCTTCATTTCTAAGGGAAGGATTCGCATTAAGCAATGATTGTGAGTAAACAGACTTCAGTTTTGCGGGCTTTGTTTCCCTTAGCACTGTGCCAGGTTTCCTTCCAGGTCAGTCTAAATAACAGCACACAAGGAAAACAGATTAACTCCATAATGACTGAATTTTTGACCTTGCAACTCACATATTTCCAACATAACTGACCAGCAGCTGCATGTGGAGGAGTGGGGAATCAAATCCAGTTCTCCCAGATTAGAGTCTGTGCTCCTAAACACTACACCAAACTGGCTCTCAGTGGAATGAAACATGAAATGGAAATAGGTGCAGCTATAGAGGAAAGCATAGAGCCAGAAGGGAGGAGCCAAATGGATGGGGGCGTGGCTAGAGGAGAAAGGAGCTCTACCAAAGCTGCCCCTGTTATACTCCATCACCTGGAACATGCTCTGCTGTGGGGCCAGTAAGGCTTAAAGAAAGTGACTAGCCCAAGATGCTTTATGATCAAATGTAGTCATAGAGTTGCCAACCTCCAGGTGGGGCCTGGAGATCTAGAATTGCACCTGATCTCCAGAGCTCAGTTCTCCTGGAGGAAATGGCTGCGTTGGTGGGTGGACTCTAATGCACTGTACCCTGCAGATGCCCCCCCTTCTCAGATCTCACTCCTCCCCACAAATCTCCAGGTGTCTTCTACCCCTGAGCCAGCAACTCTAAATGCGGATTGGGACTCAAGTCTCCCCAGCCCGAGTCTGACACCATAGCTGCTACACTGGCTCCCCACAACTGATGGAGACCATTGGTCCTCCTGACACTAGTAGCAATTGTCCAAAATCTCGGGCAAAGGCCTTTGCCAGGCTGGAGTCTTGAAATCCTTTTTGAAATAGAGACGCCGGGGACTGAACCTGGAACCTTCTGTTTGTAAATCGGGGGCCCTTGGAGGTACAGTGCTTCTCCAAGTGTTTATCTAGCAAGTTCTTACACAGGGGCGGATTAAGGCTCACTGGTGCCCCCTAAGCACTGACCAATCTTGGCGCCCCCCCCTCCTTTCCACACTTTCCACAAAGAGTGATTAACACATGGAATTCCCTGCCACAGGAGGTGGTGGCAGCTGCCACAGGAGGTGGTGGACAGTTTCAAGAGGGGATTAGATAAACATATGGAGCAGAAGTCCATCAGTGGCTATTAGCCACAGGGTATAGATGGGAACTCTCAGTCTGGGGCAGGTGATGCACTCTGTTCTTGGTGCTGGGGCGGGGCAGCAGTGGGAGGGCTCCTAGTGTCCTGGCCCCACTGCTGGACCTCCTGAGGGCACCTGGTATATTTTGGCCGCTGTGTGACAAGAGTGTTGGACTAGATGGGCCATTGGCATGATTCAACATGGGCTTCTCTTATGTTCTTATGTTCTTATGACCCCGTCCATTTTAGTGGTTGACCTGTCTGACGAGATATACAATGCAGTTTGCAGCAATGCAAAAATTGATTCATACGATAACACAATATACTGTACCAACCGAGCCAAGCTCTGGCTACATGAAGTTCTACGAAGATGCAATAAGACATCTATTTTAATCTTTCACAAGTTCAATGTATCAAAGTTCCAATCTTCATGACCTGAAAAGGCATTTTGCTACATTTTCCCCACCCTCTCCCCAACTTTGCGGTGCCCCCTTTGGCCCTGCTGCCCTACGGCACGTGCTTAGTCCGCTTAAGGGTGAATCTGCCACTGTTCTTACAGCCTGCTCCCCCCCCCCCAAATTGCCAGCTTGCTGAGTTGGTGGGGGCCCCTCTCTCCCCACCTCCTCTCTCTTTTAGAGCTTCTGACGGAGCTTACAAAAGCAAAGCTGCCTCGGAGAGATAAGACGCCCAGCTGAAAGGTTTGCAGATGGCGGTGCTATAAAATGGCACAAAGAGCTCTTTAATTAAGTCTTCCTCTTCCCCACCGATTAAAATGCTGAAAAGATTAAGCACAGCATTTGTACTGTACAAGGGGGGGAATCATAACGATTATACTGGCTTGCCCGGACTGCCTTGAACAGAGCACATGACTATGTTCATCCAGAGGGTTGAGCTATACGCATGTTTCGGAAAGAGTTCCACTGGCTATCGAGACAGTCCATCGCAGAATCTCTCTGCTCTGGAAGAAGAGTTGGTTTTAAACTCCACGCCAGGGCTCTTTTTGTAGCAGGAACTCCTTTGCATATCAGGCGGCATGCCCCTAATGTAGCCAGTCCTCGAAGAGCTTACAGTAGCCCCTGTAAGAAGAGCTCCATAAGCTCTTGGAGGATTGGCGACATTAGGGGTGTGTGTCGCCTAATCTGCAAAGGAGTTCCTGCTACAAAAAGAGCCCTGGTCCCACCAATGTTCCCTCTAAGCTGTGGAGTCTTGTGAGCAAAAATTCTAATTTGTGAGCTACTGGCATTAAAGTTGTGAGCAAGCAATTTGGCTGCTGCATAAATCAGTTTGCTCTGGAAGAAAAAGCCCTTTAGCCGATAGAAAGCTGTTGCCAGGATAGATCTCTAGGTTGCAAGCTGTCCACCACTTCAGAGGACAGTTCTCAGCTGCTGCAAGTTCATCACCTTCTGCCAGCCTAAGCAACAATTCCGAGAACAAGCTAGCGGGTGGGGGTGATGACTTCTAGAGTCAAGAAAGCTAACACTTAGGCAGAACAACTCTCTGAAAGGAGACCAGTTTCTTGACACAGAGTTAGAAGGGATCCTAGAGGTCACCTACTCCAACCTCCTTGCTCAGTGCGGGAATTAATCAACTGCAGCACCCCCACTCTGCTTCAAGGAGCGCATGTCTTAAAAAATGTTTTAAAATGACTGGGAAAAAAGCACTTACAGGAGAAATCCTTGTGGCACTGTGCCTTCAAGAAAGGGGGCAGCCCCCTAAAAGCCACACCTTAGCTCCGTGTCTGTCAGGCAGACTTCAACCATGGTAGATCTTGCCTTAATCTGTGTTGCGAGTCCTTTGCTCTGGTGTGTATATGTGTGTGTGACTTGTGAGAGATGCCACCATTCCACAGGCCTCACCCACAAAAGGCAGCCGGGGTATCACCTAGTTGCTATGGAAACATAGAATTTGCCAGGGCTCCTTTGTAGCAGGAACTCCTTTGCATATTAGGCCACACACCCGTGATGTAGCCAATCCTCCAAGAGCTTACAGTAGCCCCTGTAAGAAGAGCTCTGTAAGCTCTTGGAGGATTGGCTACACTAGGGGTGTGTGGCCTAATATGCAAAGGAGTTCCTGCTACAAAAGAGCCCTGGAATTTGCCAGAAATACCGTTTGAGAGTTGAGCCGTCCGAGGGACGTCAGCCAGGTAAATCCTCTGGGACCTCTTCTCGCTGTCCAGAGTCTGGGACTGTTGATATGGGGCAGAATTAAATAAAGTCATTCAAGGGCGGGGGGTGGTGGTGAGCATAAATTTACCAAATCACGAACACTGTGGAGATGAGGTCAGGAGAGCTTCTCTGTCTTGTGTCGTAATATTCCGAACGCCCAACGGCCCCACTGGACCAAAGGAACTATTTCCTCATGTGTGGGAACTGCAGAACAGATTGCTAAAATATATCATATTGGTGTAGACCAGGGCTGTCAAACTTTTTTGTTATGAGGGTCAGATCTGACATAAATGAGACCTTGTTTGGCCGGGCCACGTGGGTCATAAAACGTAACGCCAGGTAGCAGAGAGATAAACTTTATAAAGGACACAAACACAAAGAGGGTGGTTTTTTTTACTTAACATAAAAACATGCTTAAAGCGTTAGCGCTCTTGCGATATTTTATTTAACAGTGTCCGATCACTGACACCTCTTGCTCTGAATTATTGCATCAAAATGTCTGTGCTGCTGCAATCTTGAGTATGCTGTTCAGGTGTGTCTCTGTGAGTTTCAAACCTACTTTTTTTTTATAAAAGAATTTTATTAACAGGATATTTTAACATGATCCATAATTAAAGACAATTCTTAACATATCCTTTTCCACAACTCCCCCCCTCCCCCGGCTTCCAACGATGTTCCGCCCCATTATTATTTCAGTCAACATTCTCTTACATTAAACACTTATTCAATAATCAAATCTTCTATTTAAATCATTTCCCTTTTCTATTTCTCTCTCTTAGGTAACATTTTAAATACAATCCATTTCTTACTATACGTCTAATCTTAATAGTTATCAAAGCAAAGTAACTTATTTTTAACATCCCAGTTCAGTTCTAAGTAGTCTTTAAAGTCTTTCCAATCTGCTAAAAATTCTTGATCTTCTTTTCCATTAAGTTTTTTTGTCAATGTGTCCATTTCTACCATAAAATTCATCTTCTTTATCTATTCCCATTTATCTGGTATCTTCTCCTGCTTCCAAAATTGCGCATATATCATTCTTGCCGTTGAAATCAAATACCATAACAATGTTCTCTTTGTCACGTTTAACTTCCTCCATTTTAAGACCTAAAAGTAATATTTCTGGCTCTTTTTTCAAAGTACATTTCAGGATCTTCTGGATTTCATTATGAATCTCAGTACAAAAAGCAGCCGCTTTTTCACACGTCCACCACATGTGGTAAAATGAGCCCTCTTTCTTTTTACATTTCCAACATTTGTTAGACATGTTCTCATTCATATTAGCAATTTTTTTTGGTGTCATATACCATCTGTACATCATTTTATAACAATTTTCTTTCACATTAACACATGTTGAAATTTTAATCGATTTTTTCCACAAACACTCCCATGATGACATGTCTATCTCTCTATTTATATTTATAGCCCATTTCACCATCTGCTCTTTTACAATCTCATCCTCTGTATGCCATTTTAACAAAATTCTATAAATTTTTGAAATCATTTTTTTAACCTTTTTCTACCCATACCCTTTCTATTTCATTATTCTCTTTCCTGAAGCCATACCTCTTTTTATCCGTCTTAAATAAATCATAGATCTGCCTATAGTTTAACCAATCATATTCAAATTCCAGTTCTTCCCTAGCTCTCATCGCGAAACTACTCCCCTCAACCTTCAGAATGTCTCTATAAGGTATCCAGTCTTCTCCTTTGTGCCTTGAAAGTGGTTTGATTACTTCTGCCGGAACTATCCATAAAGGTCTTGCTTCAAAAAAAAATCTTTTATATCTCATCCAAGCTTCAAACCTACTTTTGACTTGTTGACATTCGCCCCAGAAATCTCCTGCTCAGAGTTCTGAGTCTGGGACCCAGGTTTAAAACATGAAATGGCTGAGCGATTAAGAGAGTCTGGCAAAGCAAACGATGATGCAGCAGCAGAATTGGACGCAGGAGACGGCCAGTTCCACTGTGGGCCTGATGGAAGCCCTCTGGGGGCCTGACGCGGCCCACAGGCCACATGTTTGACACCCCTGGTGTAGATTGTTTGTAAAAGGAAAAAAAGATGAGATGATTTAGGGAAAGGCATATCTCCCTGATGAAAAGGGCTGGAGATTGACTCACCTCAGAGGCCCCAAGACACACAGGTCATTGTGGCGTTATAACACTATCATGATATGTCTATAGCCAGTTTTTTTTAAGAAGCTCTCTGGTGGCAAGGGAAGAGATGGCCGCCATGGGGGGGGGGGACTTGGGGAAAGGAAAATGGTGCCGATGTGGGCAGAACCAGGAAGATCCGGAGTTCCCCATCTGCCACGGATGCTGCCCGGGCTTTGCTGTGATCTTTCAAAAAGCAACCAAAGCAAAGTAAGTTTGGGAAAAGATCAGAGGCAAAACGGTCCATATGTCACGTTGACATCGATTTTTTTTTTTAACGAAAAAAGATTAGATGGATTAGGGAAAGGTGTGTCTCAGTAAGGAAAAAGGCTCAAAACCGGCAGACTACAGAGAGAGAGAGAGAATTGTAAATTATATTTATTTATTTGATTACATTTCTGGATCGCCTAGTCCCCACAATTGTGGGGCTCTAGGTGATGTACGGGATTAAAACCATAAAAACCACAAAAACCACTTGCAGGACATATAGCTCATTAATTAAAATCAAGTGTTGGGGCAAACAACTCACGTGCGAGTTTAAAAATCCCCAAGAGGAACGGGATTTCTTCCCGTTGAACTTCGAAACCTTCACCTTGCACTCCTAATTAAAGATGGGAAACATGTGAATATTTTAGGCCGTTCTTAATATTTGCATTTTCTGAAAGCTGTGCTGAAACCGGACCCGTTTAAAAGGTTTTGTGTCGTTACGTACCGAAGCCCAGATCGAAACACTGTCCTACTCTGCTTGTAAATTCTAATCTAGACGTCTCCCACTTAGCTAATTAGGCAAAGGGGCTCATCAAGGGTCTCATTAAGTCTTCCGTTTTGCTAAAGACTTTGCTTAAAAAAAAAAAAAGCAACCAGACAGGTCAGATCTGAAGCCTCTCATAATCCCCTTGGCAGACTTCATTATTAGATCTGAGGTGTTTGCACTGCTCAAATGAACTGCAGAAATCATCGTGGGTGTGTTTCTTGACCGGCCAGGTGGTTTATTTATTCACTTAGATATTTATACCCTACTTTT
Organism: Gekko gecko; assembly: GCA_029375565.1. Lineage (NCBI taxonomy): Eukaryota > Metazoa > Chordata > Lepidosauria > Squamata > Gekkonidae > Gekko > Gekko gecko. Next base: position 40,650,257 of record JAPDNY010000017.1, on the reverse strand, counting down.
CTCCCCGATGGGGACCCAAAGCAACTCACAGTACAGGATTCCCCTCCTCACAGTGACCGTGGGAGGTAGATTAGGTTGTGAGTACGTGACTGGCCTGAGGTCACCCAACAAGCTTCCATGGCAGAGTGGGGGATTCGCACCTTGAGCCTTCCATATCCTAGCCCAACACTCTAACCACTACACCACTCTGGATGTCAGAGTCTTAAGGGGCCTCACTCACTGGCACTTTCCAAATGAGTGTATAATCCATGGGCTGGTTCAGGGTCATTGGTCACTCCAGACAACCGGTTAACACCCCATTTACCCAGAGAGTCTCATCATACTAGATGAACAAGATACCTTACGACAAACAGCTCTACCGTTTCATCACTAGGTGGCACTGTCATTTGTGAGGGCCGCTAGGAATGAGCCGGAGAGTCCTCTCGCACGCTTTCCCCTCTTGGTGGTGGTCTCCCAGATTTCCATCACGTGAGTTGCCGTCAGGCGACCAAGCTATCATCTGAGGAATGCTGTGGTCGTGTGATGAACGCCCATACTCTGAACCCGTTCTCTGACAGGTTTGAAGAATCACCTTCTTGATCCAAGAAGGGTTAGGATGGCCAGGCCAAGCAACCAGCAGGACAGTGGGGGGGGGGTCACCTCAGGTGCGGTGATGTCAGTTCCAGGCAAAACCCAGAAGCAATGGCTGGTAGCTCGAGGAATTGCCAGAAATTCTATGGTAAAACGTGATTCCTAGAGCTACCTGCCATCTCTTCCGGGTTTTCCCCAGAAGTGACATCATCGGGACTGCAACACCACTGTTTGTTTGTTTGTTTCCATTTCCCCACTGCCACCACTCCTAGTCCCTCTGGCGAAGTTTGGCAGCAGTTGTTCTCATGTCACTCAAGGCGGTTCTTGGGGTTCTTTCCCTCCTCAGGCTAGCTGCATCTGGTGTTTCAAGAGAGCGCACCATGTCGACAGAACAGCGCTCCACAGAGCAGCCCCCAACCCTGGAAAGGCAAGAGACGGTGCAGACGGTGAGCCGGCTCTTGAAGCAGGCCCCGCCGGGAGAGTTCGACACGGCCTTCAGCGACTTGCGTGCCCTGGTGGAAGACGATGGCTTGACGTGCGAGGAGGCCTCCAGCTTTGGCGCCGCCCACAACAAGGACCACTTCACCCCCGTCAGAGCAGGAGGCTGCGAGGTGCTGCTGACCCGCCACAACGAGCTCGAGGAGAACCGCTTCCTGGACCCTCAGAGCCAAGTCTCCTTCAAGTACGACCACCTGAAGAGGAAGGCGAGCGATTTCCAGGCCCGCCCTGAGGAAGACGAGAAAGGCGGACAGTGGAGGCGGGAGCTCCATGAGTCCCTGAAGGCCTACGTCGACGAGCACTACCCCGAGGGGCTCTGCAGCGTCTTCATCAAGGACACGGCCGTCAGGAGGATCTTTGTGGCGTGCATCGGAAGCCACCAGCACAGGCCCTCGGCCTTCTGGAACGGCTCGTGGAAGTCCGAATGGACTTTTGCCTTGACTCCGGCCTCCACTTCCACAGAGGTAACCGGGACCATCACGGTCCAAGCGCACTACTTTGAGGATGGCAACGTCCACCTGAACGTCACTCGGGAAGTGGAGGAGACCCTTCTGGTCACCGACGAAGCCCAGACGGCCCAAGGGTTTGTGAAGCTGGTGGAGAAAGCGGAGAACCAAGTCCAGAACGGGCTGATGGAAGAGTACCAGAAAATGAAGAACACCTACGTGAAGGCTTTCCGGCGGCAGCTGCCCATCACCCACACCACCCTTGACTGGGAGAGGATGATGACGGCGAAGATCGTGGAGACCCACATTAACCAGTGAAGCCACATAGCGGGGGGAATGGGAGATTCCTCGGGAAATGGAGAATGTTGGAATAATCTCACCAAATAAATAGTTAAAGGGGGAGGGAGAAAAGAAACATACGAGAGCAATACAATAAAAATAAGGGGAAAGAGGATCACGATTGTGGCTGCATCGTTCTTTCAACGGTTCAAAGCACCTTGTGACACAACAGGCCTGCTTCGCCTTGCAGACCCTGTTCTGCCCATCCCCTCCCCGGCTGGTGCCAACTCCTGGAGGGAGCTGTTCCACTTCCTTCCACTAATGCACTCACTGCCACCACTGTCCTGTTGGGGGTTCCCTGCTAGGAGGGACAGACTCCCAGCTGTCCTCCTCATTCCAAGGCTCTGTCTCCTGGCCTCCTGCTACTCAACGCCTGGTTACCACGGGGGCTATTGACTCCTTTTGGGCTCCCTTGGAGGGTTGGCAACGGGCACCCTTACTACACCCTTGCTTTCCTCCCTGCCACGAAAATCGTCACCTGCTCATTTCCACATATGAAGTCTCTATTAAAGAGACAGGATGGTTTTTTTCAACACGGTGCTGGCCACTTGACCTTTTGCTCTTAACCTGCAGGATTCCTTTCCCTCCTGGACACCTGGCCTCTACAGACCTTTGGGGAATCAAACGCAGGGTGGGAATGGACCACATCTGCCTCCTTCGCTGTCTTCGCCAATAGCCACAACAAATGCCAGAGGAATAACTCCACAGAGCTCGGGGTGTGAGTTTCGCTCTTGCCTATAGGGAGAATTGATTTGCATTTCAAATGACGAGAGACCAGCTGTTCAAAGTTCAATTCCCACATGCATTGGTTCCTGATCCATCTTGGCAAGACACAGCAAGGTGAATGGCCTCCTCTTGAGAAGGGTGTAAATTGCCATTGGTCTGCCATGAGTCTCTTCTTGCATTTACCGACATTCAAAATGGCCGCAGTCATGCCTCTTCTGGGAGCCCTGGTTGAGACAAGCAAGGGCCCAGTTCTGGTCAGTAATTACAACCTTTTCTGATGATTTTATGGGGGGAAAGCTAAACTGTTCTCAAGTGGCTCAAAATGTTTGTCTATACTCAGGACGTTGAAGAAGAGTTGGTTTTTATACCCTGCTCTTCACTACCCAAAGGAGTCTCAGAGCGGCCTACAATTGCCTTCCCCTCCTCTCCCCACAACAGGCACCCTGTGAGGTAGATGGGGCTGAGAGAGCTCTGAGAGAGCTGAGACTGACTCAAGGTCACCCAGCTGGTTTCATGTGGAGGAGTGGGGAATCGAACCCGGTTCTCCCAATTAGAGTCCTGCTGCTCTTAACCACTACACCAAACTGGTTCTCAAGGAAGACGGTCTGGCTCTGTGGTCATTTCTGAGTTATCATCCCTGAATATTTTCTGACCCTGAATATTTCGATGGAAGGTTTGTGCCCAGGGTTGTTGAATGTCATGCATGCACAGGGCCTGTGGCTCTGTGACAGAGTACCCATTTGGCATGCATGACGTCCTGGGTTCAATTCCTGGCCATTGATAGATAGCCATTGATAGAAAGGCATTGATACGTAGCCACTGATTATCCTCCATGAATCCATTTAATCCCCTTTTTAAAGCTGTTTATCCCTGTGCCCATCACCACATCCTCTGGCAGTGGATTCCACATTTTAATCACTCTCTGTGTAAAGTAGTATTTCCTTTTGTCCCTCCTGAACCTACTGCCCAGCAGCTTCATCGGATGTCCTCAAAGTTCTAGCATTTGGTGAGAGGGAGAAAAATTTCTTTGTCAACTCTCTCCGCCCCATGCATCGTTTTATAAACCTCTATCATAAATTTGGGGAGCAGAAAACTCACCGTAAATGATCTCTCAGCCCTCCATCCACTGGGTTCTCGCTTCTCACTCTGAGTAACGTTTCCTGTCGCTTTGGTTTGGTGCAAAACTGTCCCTATAGTCAGCGAGGCAAATCCAATATTATAAGATGCGGGAAAGAATTCAATCTTCCCCCATCAACAGGCTGTCTGCTGGGGCAAAGAGGGCATTAGAATTCATATTCGCTTCCCTACCAACAGCAGGGGGCCTTCTATTTCTGAAAAAGAGAAGCAGAAAATCGCGGATAATGCGGTTTCACTCTGATCTTTGGAATTTCGGGCGCCGGCGTCTTGATGGCTACCGTTCCACCTGAGAAATGCCCTGTCTAGCTCGGTTGTGATTTTCAAGTTTTTCAATGTTCTTCAACACCCTGCTGGTGTATTCTACTCAGATTTTGCAGCCACACACACACACAAACGCACTCAATGCTCCCTAAGTTGTCGAGTCTAGTGAGCAACAATTCTACGTTGTGAGCTACTGGCATTCAAGTTGTGAGCAAGCAATTTGGCTGCTGCATCAATTAGTTTGCTCTGGAGCCAGCCTTCCTGAGCGAAGACAAAAATGTGTGAGCCGGAGGCTAGAAAACTGTGAGCTAGCTCACACTAACTCAGCTTAGAGGGAACACTGCACACAATGTGTCAGTTAACCGTGCATATTGTCTGGATTTTATTTCTACATCTACCTTTGGGGTTTTAAACTCAGTGCGTGGAAGAGTATGGATTTTGTAGCCACGGATGGTAAAGGATTCCTTGCCAATGTCTCTCCGTCTTAGCAAAGAAGAGAATAAACTTCAGCATTCCCTCCTTGCAAGGAAAGCTCACCTTGAGACTCAAGCTCCCTGTTCCCTGTCATTAGAAATGATTACACCTAACAAGTAATCCTTTACATACACAGACATGGTGTTCGCAGCTGGTTCCAGATTCATGCTCTCTTTCAGGACAGCATTACACGCTATTGATTTGTTTAAAAGGCAAACCGACTTTGCTTGGTTGTCCCTGGTGGCTTTTTACGCGGTGATCAATCTTTCCCTCTGTTAAACGGAGCCCTTTATCGTAGGATGCAAAACAAACACATAATCCATGCATCCGCCTTGTCCTTCTTCGTGTGTCTCAGCAGTACAGAAATAGCACCAACCAGTGCAGATGGCCATTTCGCAAGGGGTAACTCATAAGGGAGTATAAGTAGAGGCAGTTGAAGTTAGGGGTCCCCCAAACTACAGTTCCCAGAGTTCCCTGATGAGTAGTGAGGGGATGCTTGAGGGCTAGCATGGTGTGGTTAGAGTGCCAAGACTAGGATCCAGGAGGCCCAGGTTCAAATCCCCTCTCTACTCTGTAAGCTTCATGTGTGACCTTGGGCTAGTCACACACTCTCAGCCTAACTTACCTCGCCAGGTTGTTCTGAAGATGAAATGGAGTCGGGTGAAATTTTGATGATGATGATGATAATAATAATAATAATAGTAATTATTATTATCATATGGCATTGTGTGTAGAAGGGCCAGGAGATCCTAAGATTGTCTGGCAGTCAGAAGCTGTAGCTCCTTTAGCATTATGCACCACTTTATCAGCCAGTTTGGTGTAGTGGTTAAGTGCGCAGACTCTAATCTGGGAGAACCGGGTTTGATTCCCTACTCCTCCACTTGCAGCTGCTGATGTGATCTTGGGTCAGTCACAAGCTCTGGCACAGCTGTTCTTGAAAAAGAGCCATTTCTGTCAGAAGTTCTCTCAGCCCCACCTACCTCACAGGGTGTCTGCTGTGGGGAGGGGAAAGGAAAGGAGTTTGTAAGCCGCTCTGAGACTCCAAGTGAAGGGTGGGGTATAAATCCAATCTCTTCTTCTTCACTAGTTGGTGAGCTAGACCACTGAGGAAGGCCCGAAGGGGCCAAAATGCATATGGTCCTTAGGTCAAAAGATTTTACCCATCAATTGTATTTGTATAATAACTAGCTTGGCAGTATAAGCCTTTTAAGCCTGAGACTTAGACTATTTCTTTTAACCGCACTATGTTTTAGTTATGTGTACACACTGATAAACATTTTGGGGTTTTATATAATATAGTTTGTAGCTTGACCCTTAGTTCGCAGCTGATTTTGGGATGAGTTTGTTCCCCCCACTTTTTTTCAGTTCTTATGTGGTCTAGTCTATCGCTTAAGAATCAAAACCCTAGGAATGCTCCCTACTCTAGAAGAAAAAGGAGGAGGAGGAGGAGGAGGAGGAGGAGGAGGAGGAGGAGGAGGTTGGATGTATACCTTGCCCTTCACTCAGAGTCTCAGAGTGGCTTACAAACTCCTTTCCCTTCCCCTCCCCACAACAGACACCCTGGGAGGTAGCTGGGGCTGAGAGAGCTCTCTCGAGAACTGCCCTTTCGAGGACAACTCTTGTCAGAACTATGGCTTGCCCAAGGTCATCCAGCAGCTGCAAGTGGAGGAGTGGGGAATCAAACCCGGTTCTCCCAGATTAGAGTCCATGCACACTTAATTACACCAAGCCACCAAACCACCGGTTTCCTTCCCCACAGCAATCTCCACCCATGCATCTTGTGGGGCGTGGCTGCAAATTAAGGGGGCAGGGCCCCAAGGTGCCTCACTGTAGCAATGGGCCTGCTAATCGTCCTCTTGCTCTGTGTTCCTTCTGCTTACCTGTGATCTTTCCAAAATCCGATCAGGTACAATCTGGGGAGGGGGGAACTGCCATCTGAGGGCTTCCGCACAGAATTGCTAACCTTTAAGTGGGACCCAGAGAGCTCCCAAAATTGCCGCTGATCTCCTGAGTACAGAGATCAGTTCTCCCAGAGAAACTGGCTGCTTTGGAGGGTGGCCTCAATGGCATTAGAATACCCTACTGCAGCCCCTCCCCTCTTCAAACCCTTCCCTTCCCAAGGTACATTCCCAAATCTCCAGAAATTTCCCAACCGGGAGTTGGCAACCCTAGATGGTGCTCATTTTTTGCCGGAGGTAGCTACAACAATGCTTTTAAAAGTGTTTATTATAACCACTCTGATGCTTGGCTACAGTGATACGTTAATTACCAATCTTAAACTAGAGCAATATCTCAATTACCATTTTTTTAAAAAATTAGTATATCATTATCTTGCTTTTCCTGCATTGCCTTCAAGCTTTGTAATTCCATTCTCTGCATCATTCATGGGATATCGTGTCTAATTTTTTTGCTTTGTTGCCTGGTTTTGTAATCCTAGACTTAGCTCCTTGTTGTTGGCTGTCTTTTGCTGTCTGGTTGAATTGCTTTCTGTATCGTGTAATTACCAGGCTTAATTTTCAGTCAGAAAGGGAGGGGGGGCAAGGACAGTGTAATGCTGGACTAGACGGACCCTGGTCTGATCCAGCAGGGATCTTCTGATGTTCTTATCAAGGGAAGGCCTCAGCCTCTGTGCCCGGTGTTGGCCTTCTGGTGGAACTGGTTGGCCACTGTGTGAGACGGATGTTGGACTGGATGGACCCCTGGTTTGAGCCAGCAGGGCTCTTCTGAAGTTCTTCTGAAGGTCTTAGGCTGTATGACCTGCTGTTGGCCCTCCAGAGGAACTGTTTGGCTACTGTGTGAGACGGGATGCCAGACTAGATGAACCATGGGCCTGATCCAGCAGGGCTCTTCTAATGTTCTTATCAGGGGAAGGCCTCGGCCTCTGTGCCCTGTCGTTGGTCCTCAAGTGGAACTGGTTGGCCACTGTGTGAGACGGATGTTGGACTGGATGGACCCCTGGTCTGAGTGAGCAGGGCTCTTCTGAAGTTCTTCTGAAGGTCTTAGGCTGTATGACCTGCTGTTGGCCCTGGCTCAGCAGCAGAAGTTTGCCTTCTCTGTGTGTGTGTGTGTGGTTTGGATTTAGGGTTGCCAGCTCTGGGTTGGGAAATATCTGGAGATTTTGGGGGTGGAACCTGGGGCAGGTGGGGTTTGGGTAGGGGACCTCAGCCAGGTGTGCTGCCAGAGTCCACCCTCCAAAGTGTTGGAAAAATTGGCAAAATAGTTAAATATTCAGAGATTGCAATGAATCGTTGCTTCACAGGAGAGGAGGCGTTTTCTTCTATCTAAAAATCTTTATTTCAAAGGGAAGGGTTCACAGGAAATCTACAAAACAACAAAGACACCTAAGACTACATCTTTACACTTTGACGACACGGTCTACAACAATGGAGATTCTTCTGCTTCTTGACCCCTAGAAGGAAATCAACTGAATAGATTAACCGCTGATTGTTAGTAAGTAGGCTTCAGTTTCCCGGGCTTTCTCTCCATTGGCTCTGTGCCAGGTTCCCTTCCTGATCAGTCTAAACAATAGCACACAAGGTAAACACACATTAACCTTATAATGACTGAATTTAGACCTTGCAACACACATATTTCCAAGACAAAGCAGCCGTTTTCTGCAGGGGAACTGATCTCGGTTGTCTGGAGATTGACTCTAATAGCAGGAGATCTCCAGGTGCCACCCAGACACGGGCAGCTCCACTGCTAGTCCTGGAATGCAGGAATCCGAGGGACCAAAGCCAGACAGCGCCAGACCTTCACCCGCCTTCACACCAGGCAACAGGAAAAGAAATGCATGCTGATCAAAGGCTGCTAAACAGCTACTCGGGCGGGAGATAATTTGTTTCTTCAGGTTCCGAGCAAAAATTGCAGGCAGAAGGATGGCCGGGTGTCTTTCTGCCCCATTACGCAGAACATGTCTTCCGCGTTCATGTGAGTGCGAAACCGTACGCAGGCGGGGGAGGAGGGCTGAAAAGCAAGCAAAAGAGAAATGTGCAATGGAAGAACCTGTTTCCGCCTGAGCAAGCTAAGAGGCACAGATAAATCTCTGAGGGGGAAGAAGTTAGTTATCCTGAAACATTCATAACCAGTGCCGGGTGCCGCTATCGGAGTCAGGGGGAAAATTGATCTCTCCACTTATCGCTGTAGTCAGCTCGGCATTTGTCAGAAAGAGACACATGATGTCGGCACATAAGACCCTGAGAAGGATCAGGTTGAGGACCCAGATTCCTCTTCCAAGAAATGAAGGTAACACCCTCCCTGTCATTTGTTCCCTGTAGTGGGTATTCAGAGGTATATTGCCCCTGAACATGGAGGTTCCATTTAACAGGTTCCGGTACATGTACCCTCCATAAGCTTATGCAATAGTTCTTTAAAAAAAAAAAAGACAATTAAGCTAGTGACCATCAACTCTGTCTTGTGGTACTGGAGAAGAAATGAGATACCTTCAAGAGAAGAAATCACAAATAAAATGCTGGACGCTGCAGAAATGGACCGATCAACCTTAAGGTTGAGAGGACAGACAGAAGAAAACATTGGAAACACATGGTCAAGATTTTAGAAATGGTTTGAAGAATATAATAAATAAAGTAAACGGACATGCAACCAATCTAGGAAGATATAAACACTTTAATCATATGGGAATGAAAGTATAAGGCAGAATTTATAAGATAAATAACTATATAATGTGCGAGGCACCTGAATAGACAATTTAATGGTGTATGGAAACCCCCAATGTGTGTATGTATGTTTGTTTGTGCCGTATCCATCTTTACAAAATAATTTAAAAAAACAAAACAAAAACCCAGCCCCTCTGTCTTGTGGTATGTTGTGTGGAAATGGAAGTACTTCAGTTTTGGTCTGTCCAGAATATATCTCTGATCAGGTTCATCAGGTGACCCAGAGGAGATACATCCATGAAAAAACAAATATGTTTGTGATTTACTTCATTTTTAGTCTTCCTTTTTTTAAAAAAAGACTGAGACTCAGAGTGGATTACACAATTAAAACAATGCAATAAGAAGTGCATAAGCCATACAACTGACAGGAAATGCGACTGGATTGCCAAACTGCAGAATTTGTTTGTTTAAATAAATAAATCTAGGCCTCAGTCACACGGAGAATTTGCCCCGCAAGAGGGACGGCTTGCCTGCGGATTAAACCGGCACGATCATACTTTAACATCTGGGAAGCGTCGCACTCCCATCTCTAACCTGCAGCTTCGACCTGAAGACGTGGATTTAAAAGCTACCGGGAACCATGCACTGGCCCCGGTCACACGAGCAGGATATTGCATGGCTGAAGGGAGATAAAGTAGAGCCAGAGCAAAAAGATGCACGGTAGCGCGATCAGACGGTCCCCGAGATGCCACGCAGACGCCGGTAGCCGGCGATCACACGGGTGATGTTGAAACGCATCAAAGGGTCTTGTGCATGCACATTCTGATGTTTCTTCGCATATTGTGGAGGCTTGGGAAAAAACACATCCGGTGCAATGCGATGCATGCGTGTGCCGGATGTGCCAGATTAACTCCACTTCCACGGTCCGATGCTCGCCTGTGACCCGCATTTCCCGGTTGCTACTACCCTTTTGCTGGGACTTTTTAAATCCGCTTCTTCGGGCCGATGGTACCAGTTGGTGCTGGGTGTGCTATGCTTCCCAGATGTTGCCGTATGATCCCGCCCGTTTGATGTACCCTCAACCCGTTCGTCTTGCGGGGCAAATCCTCCCGTGTGACCGGGGCCACTATTTTCCTGATAATGCATGATGTGTGCGGGTGTCTGATCAGGAAGCGCTGGTAGCCCGTCGCAGCCAGCGCCCGTCGGTGTCCCACGCATGTGCACAAACGCCTTGCTACTGTGTTGCCTCGCGTGGTGTGATCGGCCGCTGAATGCTTGGGCAGGGAGCCTCGGGGGAAGGTGAGATTGCGCTACCGCACGTCTTTTTGCTCCGCCTCTAAAAGCCTCCCGTTCCCTGCGGATTATCCCGCTCACATGACCGGGGCCCTATTTATTTTACAACATTTATTCTCCATCTTTCTGCCCTCGCAAGGGCCACCGAGGTGGCTAACAAGTTAAAACATACGTCATAGAACCACATTTTAAAACCAACCTCCCCCTCCAAATAAACACATAATTAAAACAATTAAAAAAACAGGCTGAAATACATACAAAGACATAAAAGCAGAAGTTTAAAACATGGGTCAGGAAAGAGGGAATCACAGAGGGAATGCCAAAATGAAACAAAGAAAGTCTTCAACTTTTGGCAGAAGATGGCAGTGTAAGGGGACAGACGAATCTCCCTTGGGGAGGGAGTTCCAGAGTTTTGGTGCCACGACAGAGAAGGCCTTGTTCGGGGTTGCCACCAACCTAATCTCAGAAGATGGGGACAGCCGAAGGAGCATAAAACTTTCAAAAGATCAGAGGATGCAGGGATGGCCACAGGGCTAAACAGCTTTAAAGGGGGGTTAGATAGATTTGTGGAGGACAAGTCCTAATCAAAGCCATGGTGGCTGAGGAGAATCTCCACATTCAGAGGCACTAAACCTCTGAATCCCTGAGCCAGGAGGCAACATCAGGGGAAGGCCTCAGCCTCTATTCCCTGCTGTTGGCCATCTAGAGGAACTAGTTGGCTGCTATGTGAGACAGGATGCTGGACTAGATGGATCCTCACTGGTCCAATACAGCAGGGCTCTTACGTTCTTATGAAGGCCTCGGCCTCTGTGCCCTCTTGCTGGACCTCCAGAGGAACTGGTTGGCCATGTGTGAGACATGATGCTGGACTAGATGGACCCTCACTGGTCCAATCCAGCAAGGCTCTTATGTTCTTTTGAAGGCCTTGGCCTCTGTGCCCTCTTGCTGGACCTCCAGAGGAACTGGTTGGCCACTGTGTGAGACGGGATGCTGGGCTAGATGGACCCTCACTGGTCTGATCCAGCAGGGCTCTTCTGATGTTCTTATCAGGGGAAGGCTTCAGCCTCTATGCCCTGTTGTTAGCCGTCCAAAGGAACTGGTTGGCCACTGTGGGAGACAGGGTGCTGGACTAAGATGGACCCTCACTGGTCTGATCCAGCAGGGCTCTTCTTATGACCTGCATTACAAAGCAGGCAAACCATGCAATAACACACACACACACAGCGACAGAGAGAGAGAGAGAGAGAGAGAGAGAGAGAGAGAGAGAGAGAGAGAGAGAACAAAGAAAGTTGAACAAACTAAATATTCACAAACATTAGCCACAACCTTATTTCTTTTATAAAAATGTCTTCCTGAACAATTCCATCCGACGTGCTCTACAGGCTTAGGGGAGTTTTGCCCTGTAGGCCAATTTCCATTTTTAAGCAGATCGGGGAACGGAGCAAGTTCAAATGCACGTCCCTGTCTGATCTCCATCACTGACGGGAATCCACCAAGCCGTAAGCCGCAGGCAGCTCATTAAAGACTTCTGTGTTCCAGGACAGGTTCTCATGACGACTCCTAATCTGGGCTCTCTACACATCAGGCACTTCTGTGAGTGTCACCCACAGATTCAAGACTTGATATTGGGCATAGAACTGACATTGCAGCTGATAATTTAAAAAACCCCACAAACATCCAAGTTTCTAGCCCTCATGGCTACAAAAATAGACATGGTGGTAAGTATTGAAATCTCAGAAAGTGAGGGAGAGCCACATTTCTAGGGGCTCAGAGTGGAGAAGCGTTCTAGCCAAGCTTTCCTCCTGACATGCTAGCTTTCTTGGGGGCAGGGGACTTTGTTGTGTGGATATGGTGTGTGGGGGGGTGTTCAGTCCTGCACTGCCCCTCTTTTCCTCTGCCAAACTGCAGTCTGTGCGGCTCCTTATCTTTTCCCCATGGCGACACTAATGGAAATGTTTGCAGTCCCACAAAAAAGCTGCCAAGGTTTTTATGTTTCCAGGTGGGAGCGACAGGTGTTTTAGGAAGGACAGAAAACTCGGTAACTAAAGAGTCCAGAGAATGACAGTTTCCATCATCTGCATTAATAATTTAAAGAGGGTGTGTTCATTCGTGTGTGTGTGTGTGTGTGTGTGTGTGTGTGTAGAGAGAGAGAGAGAGAGAGAGAGAGAGAGAGAGAGAGAGAGAGAGAGAGTGAGAGAATTTAGTAACTCTGACTCATGAGATCATCTGCATGTTGGAATTCTGGGCTGGGGGGGGACGTGTTTTAATTGTGGCATCTATATATCTAATTCTCAACAGCCCCCTCTGTGTGCAGATACTTATTCCTGCAGATAGGGGGCACACTCTCCCCTAACAGGTTTTTCTACAGACTTGGGGGACTCTAGGGGTCTGCAGGAAAATCCAAAAAGTAAAAAAAACCAAACCTCAGGGAGGGTTGAATCCCTCCTCAATATATTTTAAAATGGCAGTCGCAGGGATCTACGCCAGGCCCTGCCACATCGACAGTGAGAGATAGACTGGCTGAGAGAGAGAGAGAGAGGGAGAGATGCGGGGGAAGCAGAACTGGATATTGGATGTCTCTGAATGTATTTTAGGTTTGCTTTTCATTATTTTAATGTGGTGTGTGTGTGTATTGATTTAAACAGTTTTAAAATTTATTTATTTATATTCCTGCCTTTCTCTCCCACAGAAACCCAAAGCAACTTACATCATTCTCCTTTCCTCCATTTAATCCTCACAACAACCTTGTGAGGTCGGTTAGGCTGGGAGGGGGTGACTTGCCCAAGGTCGCCCAGCCAGCTTCTGTGGCTGAGCAAGAATTCAAAGCTGGGTCTCTCCCGTAGTCTTGACACTTTAATTTGTTAGCCACCTCAGCAGCCCTGGTGAGGGCAGAAAGGCAGGATATGAAAGGCAGATTGGAGTCCGCGCACTTAACCACCACACCAAACTGGTTCCAACGCTAAGGATAGTCCGTGTCCTGGCCTCTTTATCTCTCTGACTCTATAATATATGTATGTAACAGTCCCAAAGTCCCAGTTGTTGCTGACTGCTGTCGAAATCAAATTAGCCCTGGTGGCAACGGTGAGGATATTCCTCTGCTGCAAAGGCAGAGGGGGGTGGCCCTGCAATCTGTGGTGTGCTCCCAAAGTGAATAACTTTTGACCCTCTGCTGTGTGTTTCCTGGTGCCCTCCCCTCACATCAGGCTGTAGCGTGGTTCTTTTGGCTCCCCCCCCCCACCTGCCATTTGCTCTTCACTGCCTTCCCCGCTTCCCCGATGAGTTCACTTGAGCACTTCAGCGCCTGGTGAGTCAATTGCGGTACATTCGAAGGCACTCTTCATTATTCCTGAGAGTTAATGGGAAACTAATGACAGAACAGCTGCCGATTGTTCTGCCATGTGCTTGCACAAATTCTCCCTTTTAGCGTCTGGGACACACACACACACACACAGACATGGAACCAATAGAAGCCCTGAAAGTTAGCGATGACACTCACGAGTCTTCTTCAGCAAGCATCTTGTCATAGAAAAAGAGAATCTACTTTGGGCCGATGGTCGCTGATGAATCAGGGCGATTCATGCAGATGGTTTGGAGTGCTGGCTGGTAGTGGATGACAAGGAGGACAGGAAGTCCCGGCTTGTAGGGGAAGAGGAGGACAGGAAAGAGAAAGAAACCAAGCCAGGATATTGCCTACTCGTTTCCCTGCTCTGTGAATATGACAGAAGGGGAATAAGCTGGTCCATCGCTATGGTGGGACATTTGGGGGGCTCCGCCCCCTTCCTTAAAGGCACAGCCCCATAAGAATGTTTCCTGTAAATGCTTTATACGGTCTTAAAGCATTTTTAAGTCGTGTGCTCCTTTAAGCAGAGCGAGGGGCTGTGGTTGACTAATCCCCGCACTGAGCAAGGGGGTTGGAGTAGGTGACCTCTAGAAGCCCTTCTAACTCTGTGTCAAGAAAGAGAGTTTTTCTGCCTAAGTGTCAGCTTTCTTGACTCTACAAGTCATTCCTACAACCTGCTTCTTCTCAGAACTGTTGCTTAGGCTGTGATTAGCTTGTCGTGGCTGAGAACTGTCATCTAAAGTGGTCCACTGTGGTCTATGCTGAGTCCAGGGCCCTGGCAGGGCATTCCTGGGGTGGTGCAAGACGGGCCAGAATCTTGCCTACCAGTCTCTACCTAGCTTCCAAATGCGTCACTCTCGTCCATCAAATGCATCACTCTAGTCCACAAAGCAGCCTTCTACTGAATCAGAACATCGGCCAGTCCAGGTCATTATTGTCTACTCTCTAAGATCTTAGGCAGAGGTTTTCCTGCATCACCTCCCATCCAGTCCTTTTAACTGGAGATGCTGAGGATTAAACCGGAGACATTCTGCCTGCCAAGCAAATGCTGTGCCACTGAGCCACAGCTCCTGCCTGTGGTTGAAAGGGCAGCTCTGGAAAGAGCTCTTTCAGCCCCACCTACCTCACAAGGGTGTCTGCTGTGGGGAGGGGAAGGGAAAGGAGTTTGTAAGCCGCTCTGAGACTCCGAGTGAAGGGTGGGGTATAAATCCAATCTCCTCCTCCTCCTCCTCTTCTTCTTTGTGATCGTTGTGGGGATAAAACAGAGTAGAGGGAAACGATGGGAGCTGTTTGGGGATGACAGGCAGGTTGTAAATGAAGTAAATCGATGCAGTCAGTGCTGAGTTCGAGCACATCCTGGATTTTGTGCATCTTGTTCACATCGTAAGGGAACGGGACGAGCATGCCAAGAAGACACTGTGGTGGCTTCCTGTCCCAACCGTGTAGATCAAAGACAGGTTTTGGAAAGCAGTTTGTTTAGATACCATTATTTAGCAGAAGCCACCCCATTTCAAGGCACTCATCCACACACTGCTGAAGCCAAGCGGCGGCGGGGGGCGGGGGAAAGCGTTCTGAAATCTCCACAGGAGCAAATCTGTTCCTAATCTCTGGCCGAGCAGCCGCAGCTTCTGTTCCGAATCTGAACAGCTCGCAAGATAAACTCGCCTTTGAAACCAGGGTTTTGCTGGATAAAATATTCTCGTTTTCCCCAAGCGCGAGTATGTGCAGGGGAAGTGTGGTTGCACACGCGGGCGGGTCTGCATGCTGTCAGGCGGATAGCAAGCTTCGAGCAAAAGACAATTGCCAGCTCGGAACCTGGGATGGGCCGATCGGCCACCCCGGATCCGGGAGCAGAGCTATGGGTGATGTTCCCTCTAAGCTGAGTCAGTGTGAGCTAGCTCACAGTTTTTTAGCCTCCGGCTCACACATCTTTGTCTTCAATCAGGAAGGATGGCTCTAAAGCAAACGAATTTATGCAGCAGCCAATTCGCTCACTCACAATTTTAATGCCAGTAGCTCACAAAGTAGAATTTTTGCGCACAAGACTCCACAGTTTAGAGGGAACATTGCCTATGGGTGTCAATGCACTGTAAATAGCCTGTCACGGGTGTGCATGTGGTGTGGTGCGTGTTGGGAATATAAGCAGGACTCCAGTCCTGCTCAACTGTCTTATGCTTGAGCCTTATAATAAACTTTGAGCCGATTTCACTATCTGCAGCTTTGAACCCAGTACTTTACAGCTGCCAACCTCGGTGGTGGGGGGCGGGCAGGAGTTCTCCCAGAATCAAAGCTCATCTCCAGACTGCAGAGGTCAGCTCCGCTGGAGAAAATGGCAGCTTTTGCAGGGCAGACTCGGTGGCGTTACATCCCTGCCGAGGTCTCTCTCCTCCCCAAAACCCCGTCCTCCCCAGGCGCCATTGCCCAAGTCTCCAGGAATTCCCCAGCCTGCAGTTGGCAACCATAGGGGGAGGGAGAGCATTCTATTTATTTAGAATATGTCTATGCTCTCTCGTCAGAGTCCTGTTCTAGGAGGCTTACGGTTAAAAAACCACAGCGGCGGAACCCAGGCCGTTAAAACGCAAGCCACAGGTTCATTATTGTTTCATTTCTACTTCTTGTTGAGTTAATGGACTGACGTTTTTGGCTTGTTTCCATCTGCTGGGCTCTTGCAGAAGTTGCTGCATAGGCCCAGTAAAGTATTGCCCTTAGCTTTGAATTCAAGGCATGTAGCCTTGAACTGGATGGCCTAGGCTAGCCCCGTTTTGTCAGATCTCAGAAGCTAAGCAGGGCCGGCCCCGATAAGTACTTGGGTTTGACGCCTCCAAGAAAGTCCAGGGTTGCTATGCAGAGGCAGGGTTGCTATGCAATGGCAACGTACCTCTAAACGTCTCTTGCCTTGACCTGGCTGGCCCAGGCTAACCTGATCTCACACATGAACACAGAAGAAGAAGAAGAAGAAGAAGATATTGGATTTATACCCTGCCCTTCACTACCCGAAGGACTCTCAGAGTGGCTTACAGCCTCCTTCCCCTCCCTGCAACAAGCACCCTGTAAGGTAGATGGGCCTGAGAGAGCTCTTTTGAGAACTGCTCATGAGAGAACAGCTCTGAAAGAACTTGTGACTGACCCAAGGTCACACCAGCAGCTGCATGTGGACGAGTGGGGAATCAAACCCAGTTCTCCCAGATTAGAGTTGCACTTCTAACCACTACACCAAGCTGTCTTATACTGCCAGATTTGGGAAAAGACTTCTCACCTTTTTGCTTCTAAACATCTTGCATCATTTGGATAGGAACACAGTTGTCCTCAAAGCGCTTGCCTTTGGCATTAAAATCTGGTGTAATGCTTGTACTGTGTCACTAGGGGTCACTGCAGCTCAGCACCAAGCAAAGTGTTGGGATTGGCCTTTCGCTTGCTGGGAAAGTTTTCAGTGAGCCACTGGTGGCCGGAAACAAGCCAAGCAGAGCCACAGAAGCCACGGCAGTGATTTCAGTGGCTACAGCTTCACTAATTCCCGCCGTGGCCTCAATCCAAGCCAAGGGCTCCCTGCAGTGCCAGCAAGACCACTTAGCTCTTCGAACTCTAGGGCCGTTTTAATGTCACTGTCTGTTCCAGCTAGTGGCTGCTGGGACTCTTGTAGACAAGGTAATATGAATAAATAAAGGCACTGAATAATGTATGTAAATGTATGTAAATGACAGTTATGCTTGTACTCGGTACTGTACGATCAGGCACCATCTTGTGTTTTCCGGCCTTTTCTTATCCGAGTAATGGACTTCCATTACCTCTTGGAGCCGTGCAAATTGTGATAAATTTGTCCTTCTCCTTTGGATTGCTGGAGCACAGTAATAATTAAACGGAGAAAGGGGGCCAGCTTGTGATCTTTAGAGACCGATGGGCTAATCTGGCTAATAAAACGTTCCATCGCTGCCAAAATATACTTTCAAAACCCGCAAACCTTTGGGAAACAACACGTTAGGTTACGCTAAGAATGACCGACCCTCCCTTGTGAAGTGCCGTAGGAGAGATTATAACCAGTTACCGTAGCAACCCCTTCTCCCTGGGAATTCAGAGTCTAAATTTATTTCGGGTTGGAGATCTAAAAACAGCTGACAGCCTTCCAGCCGAGGTGCGCTTTTTAAACACCGAAATTAACCTCCGTTTGCGTGCAGATGCGGGTTTAATGGAGGGCCACTCCCCCCCCCCGGTGAGTTTCGAACATGGAGATAAACCCCCTTGTCGGGGAGGAAATCTGAGGGGCCGGGTTGAAAGTCCTCTCCCTGTTCGCTGTTCATTTTTGGAAGCGTGACCGAACACCTGCTGTTAGGGGCATTATTTTTTTTTTGCAAGTGCTACTCATTGCAAACATATTGTGTGGTTGGTTTTTGTTTTTGTTTTAATCCTCAACCTTCTGTTTTCTGTCCTCTTTGTGTCCCCATGGCCTTCTGACTTCACTGCTACCTCTGGTGAGATGTCACAGATTCCCATAAACAAACCAAACACTTCTCTGAACAACACATGTATCTCCTGAACTCAGAGCCTTTCTCCTGTAGGCCTCACCTCTTAGGGAACTAGCTCTAGCCCTCCCGTTTACCTGCTCAGGGTGGGGATTTACCCACCTTCAGCCCTACTTTTCCACCCTTGAAGAATGGAGGAGTGGGAGGGAAAAAAATGACCTCCATATAATGACACTCTAGGAAATTCCTCTAGAATTCTATGGTAAAGACCATAGAGAGAGGCAGCCTAGAGTGTCACCAGGAACAGGTTACATTCCCCTCCCCCAAACATAGCCCTCATCAGGCACTGTCCTCCCAATTCTCCCAGCATTTCTCAAGGTAGTACTGGGAACTGTAATCCACTCCCTCTTGAGATTCACCTTGATCCATTGCTTGGTTTTATGCTTGCTGACCTTTGAAGGCCGGTGCCCAAACTTTTTAAAATTAGGCACGCTTATGAACTGATGCATTTGTTTGCAGTCTGCATTAGAATCTTGTTATTCAGCTGTATTTAAAAATATATTCTCTAGTAAACTAGCTAGAATTCATCTAAAGCTGACAGAAATTAAAACAAAGAATCAAACAAAATGGATCATGACCCAGGGAGACAGAAGAACTGGAAGCGTACTGAGACACACAGACGGCACTGGTTTCCTGGAGTCCCTGGTCATTTCCCCGAATAACAGTGCAATCCTAAACAGAGTTACACCCTTGACTTTGCTGGGCTTAGAAGGGTATAAACTCTGCCCAGGAGTACGTGGTCAGCGACTTCAAGGTCAGTCCCGTCAGCAGAAGTATTTCAAGAAGAGCTTCAGAGGGAGACTCCAATGAGGAGATGTTGAACTGGAATTCGTGCGCCAATCAAACGGTCAGACCTGGACTCCGTGGAGACAGGGAGTAGTTAGTTCGCTACAGGGAGCGACTGCCTTTCAGTACTGATTTAGTCATCTCTGAGGGTCCGCTGGTTCCCCATCAGGGTCCCGCCCCCTGCTGTCAATCAGATGTGCTCTCCGGGAATGCCATACAGGGGTGTGCTGCTATCCATGCCAGAACACTTCTGACAGGGATGCCCCAAGAACTCTTTGCTTCCTTAGCCATTGCTAGCAGGAGCTACACAAAGGGTGCATTCAGATGCTCCATTTGAACCGCTTTCAGCACACTTCAGGAATGGATTTTATGTGCACGTTCACACACCCAACGTCTGTGCACTGTCCCCAGCCATTGCTTTCTGGATCAAACGCCCTTTAAACTGGAGTATTTTGATACCACTTACCCAAGTGGTGTTTTCCTGATTCTCCGGTTCTAGCCGCACTTTTCCGACATCTGATCACTCCTGCAGTGTCGAGCCATTTCCGGGTGTCTCAGCCCCCTCCCCTCTGGAAAGCTGCCATGGCTTCTGCTTTTCGTCCACCATTATTTTAATGCCTTGGCGGTGTGCGCATGGGCGGAGCTCCGCTCCTAAGTTAATAAAAGCAAAGTTTAAATGGTGCCTAGTTTTAGCATTTAGAAGAGTTCGGGATCTCACAGAGGCCAGTTTCGGGGTAAAAGTTTATAGGGAAGTGTTCATTTAAAGTTTAAAGGGAAGCATGGAAATCGCTGCTCTGCACACACGTGAAAATTTTAGTTCTACAGATGGCTACCTGTGCGCATGCTCAAACTGAGAGGGGAAAAAAATCCTCACCGATGCACGCTCCCGTGTGTGGACAGCAGGGAGCGATGTGGCTGCGCAGCGATCCAGAACAAGGAGGTGAGTGTGATCGCGATTCTCTGGGTTAAAAAAAACCACGCATCGGGACCGGAGCAATTTACACCGCTCCCAGCCCGCCGTCTGAATGCACCCAAAAGGTTGCCAGGCTCCAGACAGGGCCTAGAGAACTCCCGGAATCACAGCTTATCCCCAGATAACAGAGATCAGTGTCAGACTCCTGGGCAAGCTATTCTCAACAACACTCTCTTTGGCAGTGACACGTTTATTGAGTTATAAGCAAGTTCCAGCCATTTCCACCAGGGAACTGATTGTCAAACCTCGCTCTGCTCAGTTTGCCATAGATGCTTAGGGGACAGAATTCCTTAGGTGTGTGTTTGTGAATGTAGAGTGTGTGACTGTACTATCTTAGAAGTGTAATTCTTCTGAAGAAGCCTTCCTCTCATTCCCAGAGGAATGCCCTTGAAACTTTCCCTGCCAGCTTGCTTTTGTAGATAAGGGGATCGTATATTTTCCCAGGTGAAGGGGGAGGTAGAGTCACTGGGGGCCAGGTGGAGTGGATGCGACATATGAGTGGGCCTTAGGAGGGGTTACGTTTCAATTACCTCTATTTGTGATTGGAGCCGCCAAAATCTTCAGAACTGGACCCTCGGCCCCAAATGGTACCCAATCTTGGAGCAGGGGAGGCACCCGTGCCCAGAAGATGGCCAGTTTTTGGTGTGTGTGTTGGGGGGGGGGTCAAGGAACTCGGACTCCCCAGTTTCTCCAGCGAAGCCCCTTGCTGATCAAGAAGCTTACGGCAGTGCTCAGGTGGCAGGATCCGGCCAGCGTACATGGAAGCACAATATACTTGCTGGGAAGGCCAGGAAAGATTCCGAGAGGCCTGTTGTGTGTCTTTTCGCCAGGCCGGCTGACAGGAGCGCAGGGAGGTGTGGGGAAGCTCATCCATAACCTCCCATGCAGACTCTGGCTTTTAAGCGAGGCCGCTCTGCGAGGGGCCTTGTCAGCGGCTGCTGAGCTAGCAAGGCGAGGGCTTAATTGAATGCGTTCTGGCAAGAGAAGACCCGGACCGGGGCCAGGTATTTCCGCCCAGCTCCTGCTCTTTCTGCCTGCCTGCTGCGGTACAAGCGCTCGCTTCCCTTGCAGCCCTTCGCTCTGCTATTCCCCCCCCCCGTGAAATCCTATAGAGTTGCCAACTTTGGGCTGGGGGATGCCGATGCCGAAACCTGGCAGGTCCTCCTGGAATGACAACTGATCTTCCAACTGCAGGGAGATTATGGACGGCAGGACAAGTCCACCCACTGAACCCGCCATTTCCTCTAGGGGAAAACATCTCTGAGGTCTCGAGGCGAGCGGTAATTCCAAGAGATCTCCAGCCTCCACCTGGAGGTTGGAAACCTGAGCAAGGCTTTTGACGGAGGGCCAAAATGGGCTTCCTGTAAGACCAGGGGATCCCGGGGCAATCTGAATCACCCCTCCTTCCCATTGCATAGGTCCCCCAACCGACGCTCCCTCCAAGCTGTGGAGTCTTGTGAGCGAGAATTCTCCTTTGCGAGCGACTGGCATTAAAGTTGTGAGCGAGTGATCTGGGTGCTGCATAAATTAGTTTGCTCTGGAGCCATCCCTTCCTGAGCTGAGGCAAAAATGTGTGAGCCAGAGGCTAAAAAAAGTGAGCTGGCTAACTCAGCTTAGAGGGAACACTGCCCCCAACATGTATGTAGGTTGGGTACTTTTTTTTCATCCTGCTGGTGTGACCTTGGGTCAGTCACAAGTTCTCTCAGAGCTGTTCTCTCAAAGGCAGTCCTCGAGAGAGCTCTCTCGGCTCCACCTACCTCACAGGGTGTCTGTTGTGGGGAAAGGAAGGGAAAGGAGATTGTAGGCCGCTCTGAGGCTCCTTCAGGTTGTGAAGAGCGGGGTTGTGACATAAGGATATAAGAACATAAGAGAAGCCAATGTTGGATCGGGCCAGTGGCCCATCCAGTCCCACACTCTGTCACACAGCGGCCAAATTATACCAGGTGCTATCAGGAGGTCCAGCAATGGGGCCAGGACACTAGAAGCCCTCCCACTGATGCCCCCTCCCCAAACACCAAGAATACAGAGCATCACTGGCCCCAGACTGAGAGTTCCTATAAGAATATGAGAGAAGCCAATTGTTGGATGAGGCCAATGGCCCATCCAGTCCAACACTCTGTGTCACACAGTGGCCAAAAATACCAGGGGCCATCAGGAGGTCCAGCAGTGGGGCCAGAACACCAGAAGCCTCCCACTGTTGCCCCCCCCAAGCACCAAGAATACACAGCATCCCTTGCCCCAGACTGAGGGTTCCTATCTATATCTTGTGGCTAATGGCCACTGATGGATCTCTGCTCCATATGTTTACCCAGTCCCCTCTTGAATCTGTCCATGCTTGTAGCTGCCACCACCTCCTACCCCCAAAGCATGCCCTCGGGGTCAGAGGAATGGTAGACCTCCCTTCCCCTCGTGGACCTTAACCCTGGAACCACGCATAGAGTTGCTCTATTCCATGCAGCCGCCAGCATCTACCGTGGCTTGGTGGTGACTCAGTGGAACATATGTTCTTTTAATATTATTTTAATGTAATGGGCTTCTGTCAAGATTAAATATTTTTGCCAGTGGATGTTTCATACTGCTGGCCCATGGCTGTAATAAACAACTGCTGCTGTCCTCAAGGTGGCCTTAATTCAACATCAGTCCACATCAGGGTTGCCAAAACTCCAGGTGACGCCTGGAGATCTCCCAGAATTGCAACTGATCTCTAGATGGAAGAGATCGGCACCCCTGGATAAAATGACTGTGTGTGTGGGGGGTGGACTCTGTGGCATTATACCCTGCTGGAGGTCCCTCCCCTCCCCCAGTTTCACCCCCAAATCTCCAGGAATTCCCCAACCCGGAACTGGCAACCCCAGTTCCCGGCCTGAGACCTCCCCTTTTCAAGCGGCCTCTGCGATACCTTCTGTTGAGAACAGCGGTGTCGTCCCTCCCGCAGCTAACGATGATCTGACTGCTGTTTGATTTGTACATAAAGACTATTTTCTTTTCTTTTTTTTGCCCCTGAGGCTCTTCCAGAATGACACTGCCAAAGGACTTTGCGAAAAGAAGACGGAATTGCAATGACTTCGGGGAAGATAAATCGGGTGTCAGCTCGGTTTCATCCACTGGCTCTTTCTGCAGAGAGAGAGAGAGAGAGAGAGAGAGAGAGAGAGAGAGAGAGAGAGAGAGAGAGAGAGAGAGAGAGAGAGAGAGAGAGAGAGAGAGAGATGTTTCACTGCATTCTCCTTTATGCCAGCTTCCCCTCCCATCTCCTTCTCTAATGCTCTTTGGCAGAGCTCCGTCTGCCAACAGCGAACAGGATAAGTTTTCGCAGCTGCCTGGCGCTTGGAGGTGGAAGCCAGCCACGCGGCCCATTCAATTGGATTCACCAGCTTGCACTAACCACGGATGGAGCGTAAACCGAGCCAGAACCGGGAGCTCTGAGCTCCTTTCGTTTCAGTAGGTAGTTGGTTAACCTCGCCACTGTTAGGGCTCAGAGTCGGTTACGGGGGCGTTTAAAGAAAACAACCCAAAAGCATCTGGAAAGGGACTAAAAATGAAGAGGGTTGTTTGGTGACATTGTTAAAGTGCCATAACTGAGGCACAGGATTAGCTGAGGCTTGAACGTCCGGCTCCCTGGTCTCGGAAGGAGCTGTGGCTCAGTGGTACATAAGAAGATAAGAGAAGCCATGTTGGATCATGCCAATGACCCCAAACTGGAGATGCTGGGGATTGAACCTGGGTCCTTCTGCATGCCAAGCAGAGGCTCTGCCACTGAGCCACAGCCCCTGTCCAGCAATGGAACCCAGTCTGTGTCTTTCTGAATGTCTAGAACGATTTCTTTCCATTTATCTAAAGACAAAATGCATCTCAGCCATTCCTCTCTCTATATAAAAAAACCCCTTTTACCTGAGTGCCTTTCAATGTTTGCTGGATTTCTTCTCCATAGCAAAACAGGACAGCGGATTAGAATCGCCTCCTTCGAGAAACATCTTAGGGGCAAGTTTTTATCGGTGCAGCCGCAGAGACGTCTGCTGAGGAATTTTCACAGTTTCCAAACGGTTCTTGGAAAACGCAAGGAAGCAGTTGGTAACAGCCCAGCAGCTGCCAAAACATAGCCGACCCTCCGCAAGGCAATTTAATGGTGTGAATCTGGGTTCCTTGTTTCACGCAGGAGGGACTGAGCGCCAGCCCTCATCCTGCCCAGATGCTCAAGGTTAGGTGGAGGAAGGAGCTCCGTTTGATTCCTTTGATGCAGCGTGTTTATTTTATGCCTTGTCTCATTCCTACTGCCTTCTTTTCTAACTCCCGTAATCCAGTTTTTTGCACTCTGTAGGTTACGTTTTATACCATGTTTAGTGCATTGTTTTCTGACTTTGTAATCCAATCTTATTACATGGTTTATTTCTGCTGTTCCGACTGGTGGTGGAAGGTGCTGTGAAGTCACAGCAGACTTAAGTTAGGGCACCCCTGTAGGCAGGGGTCACTTCCTAGAAAAAGAGGTGCAGGAACTCATTTGCATCTGCCACACCCCTTGACAAAGGGCAGGCATGTTTAAAATGAGTTATGCAGATGAGTTTAAATCCCCCCCCCCAAGTCTCTCCGCAAAAGTGGAGAGTCTCGGGGGGAGGGGGAAGGCAGGTATGTCTGCCTCCCTGCCCTTCCCGTCTCCAGCCAACCTGCCGCTGGGGGCTGGCTGGAGACTGGAAGGGGAGGGAGGCAGTCACACCTGGGTTCCCTGCCCGATCTTCTCCAGGTGCCCCGCACTTAGTGATGTTTTCGGCTAAACATTAGGAAGAACTTCCTGACAGAGCGGTTCCACAAGTGGAACAGGCTTCCTTGGGAGGTGGTGGGCTCTCCTTCTTGGGAGGTTTCCAACAGAGGCTAGATGGCCATCTGACAGCAATGCCGATTCTGTGAACTTACAAGGGAATAGCAATCTGTGTGAAAAAGACGCTAACACAGGTTCAGTAATGACCAAAGTATCAATACAAATACAACCACAGAAGCACAACATTCAAGTAGAAAAATTTCCTATTGAGGTGAAGATGCATGAAGAATAATATAAACAAAGAATCTGGAAATTAAGAACTCCGTTTCGAAAAACTTCCTCAGTATCTGATAGACAATATATCTTCAAAAAGGTTATATGCACTCTTGTGAGTTACATCAAACGCATCTCATAAAAGGGCAGTTATTGACAACACATCTCAGGAAGAGTGCATATAACCTCTTTGAAGATATATTGTCTATCAGTTACTGAGGAAGTTCTTCGAAACGGAGTTCTTAATATCCGGATTCTTTGTTTATATTATTCTTCATGCACCTTCACCTCAAGAGGAAATTTTTCTGTTTTAATGTTGTGCTTCTACGATTGTATTTGTATTAATACTTTGCTAATTATTGAACCTGTGTTAGCGTCTTTTTCACACAGATTGCTATTCCCTTGTATACTTAGCCTGTGCGTTCCTCTTTGGTTGCTGATTCTGCGAACTTACGCAGATCCTGAGAGGGAGGGCAGGAAGGGTTGCCTCAGTGCTTAATTCCTGTGGCCCTTTTTTACACGTCCAGAGAAACGCTGAACGCCACTTTAGGGTCAGGAAGCAATCCTGGAGGTTTTTTTGTCATCTTCTGGGTGTGGAACTGCAGTCACTGCGGGTGTGGAGGGGGAGGTATTTGTGAATTCCCTGCACTGTGCAGGGGGTTGGACTAGATGACCCTGGAGGTTCCTTCCAACTCTGTGATTCTATGCTTCTGTGATGCCAGCCTCCAGGTGAGACCTGGGGATCCCCTGGAATTACAACTCATCTGCAGACTACAGCGATGAATTCCTCTGGAGGAAATGGCTGCTTTGGAGTTTGGACTCTATGGCGTTGTACCCCAGTGAGGTCCCTGTTCTCCCCAGGCTCCATCCCCAAATCCCCAGGAGTTTTGTAACCTGGATTTGGTAGCCCTCCCCCCCCAAATCTCCTGCCGGAAGCCAGAGGGAACCTGACCACCCTAACTCTGACTCAGCATGGCTTTCTTGGAGATCTTAAAGGACTTAATCTTCAGATAAATAGCTTAGCACAGTGCTAATGGGCTCAAAGTGATTACATAATGTTTGGTCTACAAACAATCTCTGTGGATCACGGAGCTTGGACTCGTTTGCCTACAGATATGGGCTACTAGCACTGAAAACTCTCAGCCAAATCCCTGCCATTTGCTTTGAGAACCATGACATGTGGGCACCTTGCATTGGAAACTTAGTTCCGGGCAGTTGCGGCATCCTACGGTAGCTCATCAGGCGGACCCCGGAAGAGAAGAGCCGTCAGTGAGAAGATTAATGAGGAGGATAGGCAGAATTTCCCAAAAGATGCATAGAATCACAGAATCATAGAGTTGGAAGGGGCCATACAGACCATCTGGTCCAATCCCCTGCCCAACGCAGGACCAGCCTCAAGCATCTCTGACAAATATTCGTCCAGCCTCTTCTTGTGCGCCGTGACTGGTCATGGATGTATAGGCACATCTTAGAGTTCCCAAACACTGCCTTGGCAAACGCTTGGAGATTTTGGGGGGTGGTGCTTGGGGAGAGTGGAGTGCGTGGGGAGGATATGACATCACTGCCAGGTGATGGTGTAGTGGAGTTGCCAACTCTGGGTTAGAAAATTCCTGGAGATTTGGGGGTGGGGCCATGGATGAGCAGGGTTTGGAAATGGGAGGGACCTCGGCGGGATAGAAGGCCACAGTGTCCAATCTCCCATTTTCTACAGGGGGACCGATATCATTTGTCATTCCAGGACAGCTCCAGGTCCCACCTGGAGGCTGTTAACCCTAGACTGCCTCCCTTACTCTCTATGGTCTTTACCACCAAGACTAGGGGAAATTCCTAGAGTATCACTGTGAACCTCTTGGGGTGTTCGCTGGGAAGGCGAATTCACGAGGGAGGCATATTTTAGCTATGATTAAAAAAAAAAAAAAAAAAAAACGTGAACTGGAAATGGTTTTTTCCCCCCTTGCGTCTGAAACATTTTGTTCTCTTTTGTTTTTTCTTCAGGAATCTGGGCATGTGTGCGAACAAGGGAGGGCACTGTGGTCTGGCTGAACGTAATACTGACTTGCCATTTCTGAATCAGTGCCTGTTCTGCAAAATGCTATTTCCCCCCCTCACAGTTTGCACACAGAGAGAAACTTGGCCTTTGTTGCCGACGGTGACTTTTTAGTGGAGGAAGAGGCAGAGATTTCTTTCCCCGTACGCAATTGATTTCACCTCTGATACGGTAACCTTTGGAAAGTTCCCTTTCTCAGCAGCAAACTTGGGGAGAAAACCACTGTGGATTATTAGATGGAATCTCAGGGCATTTCATAACTGGTTCAGAATTCACTAGAGCAGGGTTGCCACTTGCCAGCCTCCAAGCTGGGTAAAACATGGAAAAATCACCATGTAACAACAACAAAAAAGCACACAATTCTGATTTACTATTATAACTTCATTAATTAAATAAATCATATACTTATAATATGCAGTAAAGACCTTTTTAAAAAAATTTCAATTGTATTTAAAGAAGAAGTAAGCCAAAGAATATAATTCCAGTAGGTTACAGGAAGAGATAAAAGGGTAGACTTTAAAACATCAGCTGATTATTATAGTACACTAACAATGGTATAAAGTATACAGATCAATGTAAAAATATTCAATCTTAAAGGAATGTCCAAAGTTACAGAGACAAATATGCAGACAAGGTCCAGTGTTGTGGCTATCTTGCTTTCAAAAAAGAGACACAGCAAACATCATGCAACATGCCTCCCAGGCAAAAATTGCGCGTTTCGAGGAATTCTTCTTCAGGCAAATTATTTCTCCCGGAACCTAAGCTCACAAATGCTACAACGCACAAGTCAAGAAATGCTATACGTGGCTTCTCCGGTTCTCCCGGAATCTCAACTTCTCTCCCGGCTACAGAGATCAATCCCCCTGGAGAAAATAGCTGCTTGGAAGGGTGAAGTCTATGACATCACATCCCTGCTGAGCACCCTCCCCAAACCACGCCTTCCTCGAGCTCCACCCCCAAATCTCCAGGAATTTCCCAAGCCAGAGTTGGCAGCCCTGTTTCAGCCTCTGAAATTACAGTGGGTCTTTCCCTAGCTTAGCCACATGTTCTGCTCAGAGATATTGAACCCAGAAGATTACTCAACATGCAGAGAGGTACGGCAATAACAAAGCTGCATAAAACTAGCTTCGAAAAAGGACACAAATCTGGAGGGGAAAGGGATTTGGATTTTCTTTTGACAACAGCCCGGCCGGCTGTAGCGGTGGAATCGGCAGGTAGCTCCGAGCGTCTCAGCTTCAACGAGCCCAGTTTGAGTATTAAAAATTCCCCCCATTAAAACAGGGGGAAGTGGTGACATGCGACAGTGCATGCGGCGCACACACCCCGCAAGCAGCTCGGTGCTGGGCCATAAAACCGAGAGTGATTTCTTCGTTCTGCTTTCCCCACCCACGCGGTGCCATCTGGGCCTTCCGCTGTTCAGGAAGCCCGTTCGGAGTGTGCCTCAGGCTGACGGCTGTTAAATGGTTTGGGCCCCAACGGGCGTGACGAGTTCTTGGATGAAGAGGCTCTGCGCCAGAGGCTCGAGGCTGGGAGGCTGCTGAAAAGGCGCTAACCAGGTAGCTCTGTTGGCAAACGGCGGCGATAAAGGAACACAGAATTTGCCAGAACCATCCCCTCTCCCTCAGCCAAGTTATTTGACTTCATTTATCCACTGACTTTCTCCTCGGTGGGGACAAAAGGGGTCGACGTCGCCCTCCTCACCTCCATTTTATCCTAACGACAACCCTGTGAGGTAGGTTGAGCTGAGGTGGTGTGATTGGCCTAAGGTTCTCCCTCCCAGCAAGCTTCCGGGGCATTCAAATGTGGACTTCCTGATCCTAGGCCAGACACTCTCACTGCACCATCTTGCCTCTCCATCACGAGACAATTTTCATACAGAATTTCTACAAAGCTAGATTCCATTTCTCACAGTGGATTTCATTTTTTTCACAGAGCCAGCTTGGGGTCGTGGTTAAGAGCGGCAGGACTCTAATCTGGGAGAATCGGGTTTGGTTCCCCACACTCCTCCACATGCAGCCAGCTGGGTGACCTTGGGTCCGTCACAGCTCTCTCAGAGCTCTCTCAGCCCCACCTGCCTCACAGGGCGTCTGTTGTGGGGAGAGGAAGGGAAGGGGTTTGTAAGCCACTCTGAGACTCCAAGTGAAGGGCGGGGTATAAATCCAACTCCTCCTCTTCCTCCTCCTCCTTCTTGTCACAGCTGCCTTATGGGTGGTTTGCCATTCAGAGGTGGTTTGCCATTCCCTGCCTCCACATCATGGCCCTGGTATTCCTTGGAGGTCTCCCAGCCAAAGACTAGCCAGTGACAACCCTGCTTAGCTTCCAAGGTCTAACAAGATTGGGCTAGCCCTGGCTATCCAGGTGTCATGACCCCAGCGGGTTGCCACCTTCAGCTGCCACCACTCTGGGATTCAGGGTCCCTTGAGAAGGCCCAGAGTATCCTCCCCAAACCCAACTGAAATGCCCCCCTTTTAAGCCGAGAACTATAGGCGTGATGACCAGGCAGAGAATAATTAAACAAATGGTTTATTAATGCAGTAATGGGGCAAGGAAAACAACACAAGGTGTTTTAAAATATATAACAGTGTCTAAAGGCAAAATACATAAATAAACAAATCCTATTTCACTTAACTAGTTACTATTCCAAGGCCCACAGCCCTTTTTCTTCCCAGGCGTGTACTCACCCTGTCCCAAGTGAGGAATCTTTCTCTCAGTTTAACTCTGTGTGAGGGAAGAACGCAGCAGAAAAAAGAACACGGTCCCCTCAGTTTAACTGTGGGAGAGAACAGAACACAGTTTCACAGCCCACAAAGCTTAAGTTCCATCTCTTCACACAATCCCTGTACACCAATTGTTTACAACCATCGCTAAGCATTATGGGGATTGTAGGCTGTCTGCCTTCTGCTCCCGCACATGTCTCCTGGGCCTAGGCTGCTAGGCCGTGTCTCCCACTCCTACACAGATCATGACACCAGGTCAGGGCAGAAGATCTTCTAGCATGCACAGAATGAAGACTGCAGTAGCTCTAAACCATGCCACTGTGTAGTTACTGCAACTGTGACTCAGGAAGACCGCTTCTGATCCAGAAGTGTCTGGGGTTTGACTTGCATAGCGATGGAATTTGCAAGACCCTTCGGCTGGGCACTTCATCTACTTGGGAGACCCGGTTGTTAAACCCGACTAACAACCTCATATTAATCCAGTCCAATTTGTAAATTTCCATTTCCATGGAAACTGTAGTTGATGGAGCGGGGGTGGGGGGAATAATCTCCCATTCACCTTCCGTGGAATGCCAGTAACTATTCATAAGCCTTCATCCTCTTCTAATCCCAAAGGAGTTGCCATGGAAATCGTCAGAGAAGAATTCTGTAACAGCTCCCCCACCGCCCCCCATAACTGCAGATAAATGGGTCTCCGGAGGGAAACACATTTGGTTCAATTTATGAACGACATGTGGCTTCCTGTAAAAAAATAAAGCCCCACTACAGGTGCATAAATTCAAAACTGAAAAGAGAAAAGGTTGTCCGCATAGAACCCCGATGGTGTGCATTTAAAAAAAAAATCATTTCAGGAATCCAAGACTACTTTAAATCTCCTCCAGATATGTGGAAATCTCCTTTTCCAATCTAACCCATTTTTAACTAAGTTGCACCCCCACTGAAGTTAGGCATGAAATCCAAGAATGAAAGCGGCGCATAATTTCTTCGTGAGCTTTCCTCTCTTGCCGCTAAGTTTTCTACAAAAGCGTGTTACAGCTGCCATCCTAAGAACAGTTTCCTGGGAGTAAGCTCCATTGGGCTTATGTTTGAGTAGACCTGCTTAGGTCTGCTTCCTGAGAGGGGGACAAGATCATTAGCACCCCCGCTATGCTAAGATTTTATTTTGAGATATCACAATTAAGGTTTGAGTAATGCACAAGCAACGTCTTGGCTCAGACACCAGCTTTAATCCTTTTACTACACACACAGCTCTTGATTCGGCTAGTTTAACAAAGTATATTCTGGCAACACTAGCCAAACAAATGCCAATAAAACATCTTTGGAATGGAAACAAATGAGGCCCATCTTCATGGTAAACTTTGCCAGCAACGATAGTGATGGTATGTCGGCTCAGGACGCTGCGGTGCATTTGCATTCTCTCAAGCCTGCACTGCAGCATGGGCTTTGTAGTGTTTCTGAAGCAGAGCGTTACTGAAGTGTGAAAAGCTTCATTCAGGCTGCGGTCACACGAACTGAATGATCCACTTTCAGTCCACTTTCCAGGCACTTCCCAGCTGGATTTTGCCCGTTCACACAGTGCCCTGAAAGTGGATCGAAAGCGGACCGTTTAGTGTGTGTGACCGCAGCCTGACAATTGTAACGAATACACCCGGCAAGTACAATGAATCTGGTATGGGTCTTGACAGTTCTTTTCAGAATCTTTGGGGATCTCAAGACCTCGACCCCTAAACCTGGTATTTGTGAATGCAGTGGGTTAGCTGAAAATCTGCCTCCCCTACTATGAGGTGCCTTTCTATCTTTTTACAAGCGCCATGGAGGAAGAAGCATCAGTGCTTAAAATGCCATTTGCAGAAAGGCAGAGACCAAAGCACAGCTCCAGCTCTCCAAAAGGGTTCTCAGCCTCACCGAGACTTCTTTGAGAGTGCCATGGCTTCTCCTCTCTCTCTCTCTCTTCTTGCTTCAGCGGGAATAATCATAAGGATAAAAGAACCACACTCCTTTTGAACACTCCGGCACAGAGCGAAGGAAGTGTCATATCACATCGAATCAGGGGCTTTGGATAAAGGGCGCCGTTCCCTGAAGTGGCGAAACCCCCCAGTGAGAGCTGACCCACGGGGTCAACCGCAGTCCAAAAGCCCCAGCAGGTACTTTGAGTTTTGAACCAAGTGACAGCCTCTTCCACACGTCCTGGGAGCCCAAATCCTTCTTTTCCTCACAGACTCACGACCCCCTCCACTTTTTCTTGTCCGAGAGAGGCTTTTACCTGCACATCTAACATCAGATGTTTTGCCAGTCTCTTTTCAGCACACCAGAGGAAGCCAACGGCGGGGACTTATCAGCTTGGTTGCAGCCGGGAGAGACAGTGAAATAAAAACCCCAGCTTCCGGCCGGCGGAGGTGTCAAACTCACTTGTTACGAGGGCCGGATCTGATGTCAACAGATGGGAACTCTCAGTCTGGGGCAGGTGATGCACTCTATTCTTGGTGCTGGAGGGGGCAGCAGTGGGAGGGCTTCTGGTGTCCTGGCCCCACTGCTGGTATATTTTGGCTGCTGTGTGACAGAGTGTTGGACTAGATGGGCCATTGGCCTGATTCAACATTGGTTTCTCTTATGTTCTTATGTTCTTATGGGCCGTGTGTGCCATAAAACGTAGTGCCAGGTACCAGAGATAGAAACTGTATAAAGCAGAGCAGCTGGTAGACTCTGGGTCGCTGTGACCTCGCCGCAAGGCTCTATGGGCTGTGTGTGCAAAGGAAAACCCACACAGGCAGACTGGAGAGGCGGTGGTGCAGCACTGGTGGGCAGATGCTCCTACGATGCTTGAGTGCTGCAGGTGAGGTTGTTCTGCCATGCTGAAGTCGTAATGGAGTAGCTCCACCCACTCCCCCCCCAGCACTCCCTCCCTCGCACCAGTTACTTGTGGGCCATGTAAGATCCCTAGATGGCCCAGCTCTGGCCCCCAGGCCTTACGTTTGACACCCTGGAGCCAGAGGCTGGGATTGTCCCAGAATCAGGGCTATTTTGGGGCAGGAACACACAGGAATGGAGAAGTGACATCATTGGGTTGATACGATGCTCTAGGATCTGCCCCAAACTCTATGGTTGGTGAATCCTACACTGTCACGGCGAAGCATCAGAAGTGACATCACATGTCGGTGCAATGCCAAATCTCCCCCCCACCCCCAGTTTCCGGGGCCAGCTAGGGCCACCTAACCCACCTAGCTTTCATACAAGAAATCCACCAAGGTGTTAGACTGCAAATGGATACCTTCAGGGCTTGTTTTGTAGAAAAAGCCCAGCAGGAACTCATTAGCATATTAGGCCACACCCCTGACAGCACAGCTCATTAGCATAGCAGGCCACACCCCCATGCTACCAGAAGTATGGTCATCCGGCCACACCCACCTTTTGCTTCTTATTCCGTTTACCTTCTTTGTTGTCAAAACCCAGGGCTTTTTTGTAGCAGGAACTCCTTTGCATGTTAGGCCACACACCCCTCATGTAGCCAATCCTGATGAGTTTCTGCTGCTGGGTGTGGCCTGTTATGCTAATGAGTTCCTGCTGGGTGTGGCCAACTCGGGAGCCAGCCGGAACTCCGTTCCTGCACGTTCCTGCCCCAAAACAGCCCTGGATACGTTCACGGCTATGTCCACACTTGGTAAATATCCCGGCCCAAAGTGCTTCGGCGTGATATTAATGTTGCTAATTAGAAATCCATTTGGGGGAATTGGAAAAGAGCTACAGGCACTCCTATGGCTCATTAGACTTCTCAGCATCTTAAAAAAAATACAAAGAGTAACAACGACGACAACAACAACACATGTTCGCTATGATATGTTTGTTCCACTCCCTGGGCGAATGGCAAAAATACATTTTAACACTTTCGCAGTGCTTTTATCGCTGGGATGTCTCATGAGACTTGGTTGTTTCCGTCTGTCAGTCTTTAAGCAGCGGCTGGACAAACACTGGCCAGCGAGGCTCTAGGCTGATCCTGCATTGAGCAGGGGGTTGGACTAGATGACCTCGATGGTGCCTTCCCACTCTGTAATTCTCTGATTTCTCTGAGATCTCCAGCTACCACCCGGGGGTGGGCAATCCTACCCGTCAGCCAGAAAGCACCCAGTTCTTTTAAATCTCCCTCAAAGAATACCCGTCTGTCATCTCCTTCCTGCTACCGCATCAAAACGCAACATGAAGCAATTGTAGCGCTGTGTCTTTGGGCATAAGAACATAAGAGAACATAAGAGAAGCCAATGTTGAATCAGGCCAATGGCCCATCTAGTCCAACACTTTGTCACACAGTGGCCAAGAATACCAGGTGCCATCAGGAGGTCCAGCTGTGGGGCCAGGGCACTAGAAGCCCTCCCACTGCTGCCCTCCCCCCCAGCACCAAGAATAGTGTGCAGCACATGCCCCAGACTGAGAGTTCCTATCTATACCTTGTGGCAAATGATGGACTTCTGCTCCATATCTTTATCCAATTCCCTCTTGAAACTGTCCATGCTTGTAGCTGCCACCACCTCCTGTGGCAGTGAATTCCATGTGTTCATCACTCTTTGGGTGAAGAAGGACTTCCTTTTATCTGTTCTAACCCGACTGCTCAGCAATTTCATGGAGTGCCCACGAGTTCTTGTATGGTGAGAAAGGGAGAAAAAGACCTCTTTCTCAACCTGCTCTATCCCATGCATAGTCTTGTAAACCTCGATCACGTCACCCCTCAGCCGTCGTTTCTCCAAGCTAAAGAGCCCCGAGCGCTTTAACCTTTCTTCATAGGGAAGGTGTTCCAACCCTTCTATCATTCTAGTTGCCTGAGAGCACATCAAAGATGGGTTGAGGATCACCAGTCCACCTTTCCTCCTTCAGCTCCATCCATAGACCCCCCTCCGGTGGGATCTCCCTGAGGGATACCCCCCTGTAACGACCTACCTCCGCTGACACCTTCCCATTCCGGACCCAAGTTTAGCTGACGGAGCATTTTTAAGTTTCAGCTCGGGAAGGATGACCTTCGGAACGAGTAATTTTGCTTAAGGCGACGCTGGGCAGCTCAGCGTGTCCCCGGTCGGCCATTAATCACGACCAAGCGCTGGATTTGTGAGGCTCGGGTTTAATGGTGTTCCGGCAGCCCGTCCAAGACTGAAGTCAGCACTTTTGGTCACAGCGTCTTCTCGAGCAGCCTTTACTGCATTTTGCAGTTGAGGTACCGAACGGGTGGGGAATTGGGAGAGAGAGGAACAAGGCTGTCCGTTAAAGGGCCCTTTCCGGACCGCATTGGCTTTGGAGTCATCGTCATCGGTAATGGCGATGTTTGTACATCCCCCGGGGAGCACAATTCCATCTTTTGCTGGAATCCTCAACAACGCAGGCTTTTGGCGTAGCCAGTTTGGTGTCGTGTCGCCAGTTCGGTATACTTTTGGTGTGGCCAGTTTGGTATACTCTGCCACTGACTAACAGGCTTGACTTGGTGGGCGCACTTAGCACCTCCATGGTGCATGTGTTATGATTCTAACATCATGAACGTATTCAGGTATGAACTTTGGTTCAGTTGTGGCTGTTGTTTGGATGCACGATGGGAAGGGTAAAAGGCCGCAAGGACAAAATGCGAGCTTGCCATTTTTGCTGAGGCTCGGCGGCCTTGACAGCCCAGCCTAACTGCGCATGTCTGCCTAGCTGAATAGAGAACAATCATACCCTGTTCCGATATGGATACTTGTAGAGCTGCATAGCCTAAGAAGAAAAAGGCGCTTATTGTTTAACTAAAGAGAAAACACTTTTCTTGGGAAAGACCAGCCCAGAGGGTTTTCTACCAGTCAGAGATCTGTAAGGTCAGAGGGCTGATGTCTGATAGAACCGATAATCTTGTTTCATTCGTGTGCATCATCCCGAGCAGGGCGTTTTTTTGTAGAAAAAGCCCAGCAGGAGCTCATTAGCAAAATAGGCCACACGCAACAGCAGAAACTCATTCGCATATTAGGCCACATCCCTGACAGCACAGCTCATTAGCATATTAGGCCACACCCCCATGTTGCCAGAAGTGTGGTCATCCAGCCACATCCACCTTTTGCTTCTTACTCTGTTTACCTTGTTTGTTGTCAAAACCCAGGGCTTTTTTGTAGCAGGAACTCCTTTGAATGTTAGGCCACACCCCGCCCTAATGTAGCCTATCCTAAAGAGTTTCTGCTGTCGGGTGTGGCCTATTATGCGAATGAGTTCCTGCTGGGTGTGGCCAGCTCAGGAGTCAGCCAGAACTCCGTTCCTGTGCGTTCCGCCCCAAAAATAGCCCTGATCCTGAGTATAAGTTCCTGTGTCACCCTTTGTATTGCTCCAAGAGTCTGTTGGGTATTCAGGGTTCCAAAGCCTTGAGATCTATACTCTTTATTAATTAATAAATATTTCCTCTCTGCAGAACTGCTGAGTGTGTTTGTCAAATTGGGCTGGGAACAACACTGCCAGGGATACCGGTTGCGTCCCACAAATGGAGGTACCCTCGAGCCTGGTCAACTAAGCAGTACCTCCCTGCGGTGCTGCTCACCAAGGCTGAAGGCCTCTCTGAACCCGTAGCTTTCTCGCACAAATTGAAGAGGCACATTGTGTGCCAGGGTTGCCAACCTGCAGGTGGGACCTGGAGATCCCCGAACCAGGCGTCTTGCTTCTGATGTATACAGGCTACTGTTCCTTTGAATTACTGGGGGAAAGGTCTTTGATCTGTATTCCTTCTTCAGTTTGGCAGGCATGAACGATTAGGCATTGGGCATTAATTTTTCGGTGGCCGGGCTCACAGTTAGAACCGGTGTGGCACGGTAGTTATAGTACCAGAATAGGATCTGAGAGACTCAGGTTCGAGTCCCCGCTTTGCCATGGAAACTCACTGGGTGGCCTTGGGCCAGTCACTCTCCCTCAACTGAAACTACCTTACAGGGTTGTTGTTGCAAGGATAAAAGGGGACAAGAGGAGAATAGTGCATGCTGCTCAGAAAAGTTTGGTGTAGAGATTAGAAGCGGCACCACGCTAATGCGGAGAACCGGGTTTGATTCCCAACTCCCCCATATGAAGGCTGGACTAGATGACCTGCAAGGTCCCTTCCAACTCTAACATTCTATGATTCTGTGAAGCCAGCTGGGTGACCATGGGTCAGTCACAAGTTCTCTCACACAAGTTCTCTCAAGGGCATTTCTCTCAGAGCTCTCTCAGCCTCACCTACCTCACAGGGTGTCTGTTGTGGGGAGAGGAAGAGAAGGAGA
The DNA here is from genome assembly GCA_029375565.1 of Gekko gecko. Taxonomy (NCBI): domain Eukaryota; kingdom Metazoa; phylum Chordata; class Lepidosauria; order Squamata; family Gekkonidae; genus Gekko; species Gekko gecko. Next base: position 40,613,256 of record JAPDNY010000017.1, on the reverse strand, counting down.
TTGTACGCCGCTCTGAGACTCCAAGTGAAGGGCAGGGTATAAATCCAATTTCTCCTCCTCCTCCTCCTCCTCCTCCTCCTCATTGAAATAAATATTCTACCCAAAGAAACTCCCCTAGCTGCTCCCCTGATCAATAGGTGAAACCACTTTCCAATTCAGCAGTTATTCCGAGACCACTTGGCATTCGTAAAATAAAGGATGAAGACATACCTATGAAGCCGCCTTGTACTGAATCAAACCATCTAGGTCAGACTGACCGCGGCTCTCCAGGGCCTCAGATAGAGGCCTTTCACACCCCTTATTGCCTGGACTTTTAAACCAGTAATGCCAGAGACTGAACCTGGGACCGTCTGCACGCCAAGCAGGTGCTGTGCCTCAGAGCTAAGGACCTGGGAACTGAACACATGCAGTATCCTGAATCAGGCCACTGCTCCATCATGGTTGGTATTCAGATTGGCAGCCGCTCTCTGGGGTCTCAGGCAGAGGTCTTTCGCATCACCTACTGCCTGGTTCTTTTAACTGGAAATGCCAGGGCTTTAACCTGCACGCCAAGCAGAGGCTCGGCCCTTTCGTTCATGCAGCATATTAATAACATTTCACAATCCTTAGGACATACCTGTAAGCAGGGCTATTTCGGGGCAGGAACGCGCAGGAACGGAGTTCCGGCTGGCTCCCGAGTTGGCCACGCCCAGCAGGAACTCATTAGCATAACAGGCCACACCAAACAGCAGAAACTCAGTAGGATTGGCTACATGAGGGGTGTGTGGCCTAACAGGCAAAGGAGTTCCTGCCAATGTTCCCTCTAAGCTGTAGAGTCTTGTGAGCAAAAATTCTACTTGGTGAGCTACTGCCATTAAAGTTGTGAGCAAGCGATTTGGCTGCTGCGTAAATCAGTTGGCCCTGAAGCCATCCTTCCTGAGCTAAGACAAAATTGTGTGAGCCGGTGGCTAAAAAACTGTGAGCTAGCTCGCACTAACTCAGCTTAGAGGGAACACTGGACTTCCTGCTATAAAAAAAGCCCTGGCTTGTGACAACAAACAAGGTAAACAGAATAAGAAGCAAAAGGTGGGTGTGGCTGGATGACCACACTTCTGGCAGCATGGGGTGTGGCCTAATATGCTAATGAGCGGCGCTGTCAGGGGTGTGGCCTAATATGCTGATGAGTTCCTGCTGTTGGCTGTGGCCTGTTATGATAATGAGTTTCTGCTGGACTTTTTCTACCAAAAAAAAAGCCCTGCCTGTAAGGTAGGCCACTTTGGTCCCACCCAGACTGCAAATAAGAGAAAGTGGCTTGTGGGAGGCTACTGAGAGAATTGGTAGCAGGTGGGCAATTCGGACGTCCCAGCTGAAAACGCAGTTGCTAACCCGAGTGATCAGTTAAGGATATTTCAGAGCACGTCTGTTCTACCCCCTTCGTTTCTGAATCCCGTGAAAATGCAAACAAACAGGAAAAGAAGACGCCTTGTGAGACTTTGCTGTCTTTCACCAGGGCTTTGCTTTTTTGGAACCTTTATCGAGGCCTTCCTTTCCATATCCCATAAATTACAGTCTCCAAGGATGTGAGCTGTGCCGTATTTTGCAGCTTATTTTTAGAAGCAGAAGACGGGGCCGTGAAAAGATTGACTTTGCTCCGGGCCCTGTCGCTCTGAGGCTTGGGAATGCAGCAGCCCGGGATGGATTTTTATTCCAAATGAAATGGTTTATTCAACGGGTCTGATAGCGTGCCCTTAGAAGGCTGGGAGACTCCCAGATAAAATTAACACTCCGAAAGGAAAGGGGGGGCACGTGAGGGTAGAGGCTGGAAATTATTTACTTCATTCATGCCTCGCTTTTCTCCCTATCGGAAGAGAAGAGAAGAAGAGAAGAGACTTATGCTTTGTTTCTTTGTAGATTTCTGATTGGTTCCAGACCGCCCCAGAGCTCTGAGAGAACTTGTGACTGACCCAAGGTTACCCAGCCGGCTTCATGTGGAGGAGTAGGGAATCAAACCCGGTTCTCCTAGATTAAAGTCCGTGCTCCTAAGCACCACACCAAAATGGCTGCCTTCAAAGCTCTCTTCGTCAGGAAACCAAGCAAAGGGATGCCAACGATGACTCGGGTGTTCTCAAGGGATGGGCGAATTCGTTCCCCTCCCTCCTTGGCACCTCATTGTGTTGAAATTAGAGGCCTGAAAATAGACAGGAACAGCGAGAGATGAATTGCCTGTTCCCCTCAAAGCCTGTCTGGGAAACTGATAAAAAGAATGATTTCTCAGTGCATCTCTCCATAATGGAATCCATTACCCAGAAGAGAAAGCACCGCCCTGCTTAGAAATGTCAGGGGAAGGTGCCAAACAGGAACCAGGGTGGCTAGGGTTGCCAATCTCCAGGTGGGGCCAGGAGAGATCCCAGAATTTCAATTTATCTCCAGATTACAGAGGCCAGTTCCCCCGGAGAAAATGGATGCTTGGGAAGGGGGACCCTGTGGTATTATACCTTGTTAATATCCCGCCCCTTCCCTCCATAGGCTCCACCCCCCAAATCTCTTGGGATTTCTCTTTTTAAGATAGAATATTCCAATATTTTGGAGTGCCCCGGCTTAGAAGCTAAGGGCTAGACTACATTTTATAGTTTTGATCAGGGCTATTTTTGGGCAGGAACGCACAGGAACGGAGTTCGGGCTGGCTCCCGAGTTGGCCATGCCCAGCAGGAACTCATTAGCATAACAGGCCACACCCGACAGCAGAAACTCATTAGGACTGGCCACATTAGGGGTGTGTGGCCTAACATGCAAAGGAGTTCCTGCTCCAAAAAAAAGCCCTGGCTGGTTTTGACAACAAACAAGGTCAACAGAATACGAAGCAAAAGGGTGTGGCTAGTTGACCACACTTCTGGCAACATGGGGGTGTGGCCTAATAGGTTAATGAGTTTCTGCTGTTGGGTGTGGCCTGTTACTCTAATAAGTTCCTGCTGGGCTTTTTCTACAAAAAAAGCCCTGCATATAGCCAGACTCTGTAGGTGCTTTTCCATCTGAATGAATGTAAAAACAGCTGCTTCGGAAGGTGGAATCTAGGGCTTTATACCCTGCCAAGGTCTCTCCCCTCCCCAAACCCCACCCTCCTCAGGCTCCACCCCCAAAATCTCCAGGCATTTCCCTACTTGGATCTGGCAACCCTACCTAATGAGGAAAACTTACAGGCACCCATTTGCCGGCTCCTCCCTGGCCACCGGTGGGGGGTAGGTTTGCCAGATCCAGGTTGGGAAATTCTTGGAGATTTGAAGATGGAGCCCGGGGAGGACAGGGGACCTCAGAGTCCACCCTTCAAAGCAGCCCTTTTCTCCAGGGAAACTGATCCCTGCAGTCTGGGGATGAGCTGTAATTCCGGGCGATCCCCAGGTCCCACCTGGAGGCTGGCATCCCTAACCGACATCTATTTTCATAAGAACATAAGAACATAAGAGAAGCCAATGTTGAATCAGGCCAATGGCCCATCTAGTCCAACACTCTGTCACACAGCAGCCAAAATATACCAGGTGCCATCAGGAGGTCCAGCAGTGGGGCCAGGACACTAGAAGCCCTCCCACTGCTGCCCCCTCCAGCACCAAGAATAGAGTGCATCACCTGCCCCAGACTGAGAGTCCCCATCTATACCCTGTGGCTAATAGCCACTGATGGACTTCTGCTCCATATGTTTATCCAATTCCCTCTTGAAACTGTCCATGCTTGTAGCTGCCACCACCTCCTGTGGCAGTGAATTCCATACGTTAATCACTCTTTGGGTGAAGAAGGACTTCCTTTTATCTGTTCTAACCCGACTGCTCAGCAATTTCATGGAGTGCCCACGAGGTCTTGTATGGTGAGAGAGGGAGAAAAGGACTTCTTTCTCAACCTGCTCAATCCCATTCATAATCTTATAAACCTCGATCATGTCACCCCTCAGCCGTCGTTTCTCCAAGCAGGGGTAAAAGGTGGCATGGGAGAAACTAGCAGGCGGTGCCTGATCCTGGGTATTTCTCCATAAGTCCGCTGTAAGTTTGCAGTTTCGCCCCTCCTCAACCCCACCAGCTCCAGTTTGGTGTAGTGGTTAGGAGTGGCAGACTCTAATCTGGGAGAACCGGGTTTGATTCCCTATTCCTCCACGTGCAGCCAGCTGGGTGACCTTGGGTCAGTCAAACGTTCTCTCAGAGCTGTTCTCTCAGAGCTCTCTCAGCCCCACCTACAGCACAGGGTAACTGTTGTGGGGAGGGGAAGGGAAGGGAGATTGTAAGCTGCTCTGAGACTCCTTCGGGTAGTGAAGGGCAGGGTATAAACCCAATCTCCTCCTCCTCCTCTTCCTCCTCTTCCTCCTCCTTCTCCTCCTTCTTCCATTCCTCAATCCTGTGTCAATGGCTGCATCTATTCCCAAAGACAAACTGCTGTGCTCAGCCCGGGGAGAACGGATCTGTGGGGTGATGGGGGTGTGGGGCTGAGGAAAAGATGGGGAAACTCCATTCCTTTGTGGTACTCGCCGTGCCTTTCCATAGCTGTAGTTGCCGGCGCCAGATTTTCGGAGAGGACACAGGCAAGGCAGGCCGGGTTAACCTTGCCGTCATGGGCTTCGTGTTTTCTCTTATCGGGGAAGACAGAGGAGGAAGTCCCCGTGAGAGGATTCGGAGAAGGCAAGGTCCTCCATGATAATTGTTTTCCCGCCGAAGAAGAAAGAAGGAAACTCTCCGTATTGTCCTCATTCGTTTGGCAACGCCGGAGAAATTGAAATGGAAGAACCACTTAAAAGGATAGATAATAAAGTGCTCTTGGCAGCTAGCGGGGCCTCTGAATCCTGCCAAGGTTATGAATAAAGATAGCCTGATTTACATATTTATTAGATACCATTTTTTTTTGTTTTGCATGGATGCTGGCATGCTAGGTAGCTGACAAGGGCTCCGGGCCAGGGAAGGTCATTTGGAAGGGGGGAAAGCATCGGAATTGCCTTGCTGGATCAGATTATGGTGCATCTGGGTCTCCGTCCTCCGACCTGCAAGGCTTTTTTTTTTGTAGAAGAAGTCCAGCAGGAACTCATTAGCATAATAGGCCATGCCCAGCAGCAGCAACTCATTAGCCTATTAGGCCACACCCTGACAGTGCAGCTCATTAGCCTATTTGGCCACAACCCCATGTTGCCAGAAGTGTGGTCATCCAGCCACACCCACCTTTTGCTTCTTATTCTGTTTACCTTGTTTGTTGTCAAAACCCAGGGCTTTTCTTGTAGCAGGAACTCCTTTGGATGTTAGGCCACACACCCCTAATGTAGCCAATCCTAATGAGTTTTTGCTGTTGGGTGTGGCCTATTATGCTAATGAGTTCCTGCTGGGTGTGGCCCACTCGGGAGCCAGCTGGAACTCCATTCCTGTGCATTCCTGCCCAAAAATAGCCATGGAGACCAGGGTTCCTTGATGGAGGCCACCTGAACACACCAAGCAGCCTTCTGTCGAGTCCAACTCTTGGTCTGTCAAGGTCGGTGTTGTGTGGGAGGTGATGGGAAAGACCTCTGTCTGCCAGTAGCTTTTTCAGGTTGTCTGGCCGTGGTCTTGGCATTGTAGGACCTGACGTCTCGCCAGTCGCTGTGACTGGCATCCTCAGAGGTATAACACAGAAAGATGGAGGACTCTCTGTGTCAAGGTGAGGGGAAAAATGGTAGGCAGGTCATTTATATCTACCCTGGAAGGTGGGGTAGGGCTGAGTCGTTATCTTGTAGGAGTTCCCCAGGCTATGAACATGCTAATGGGGGAGCTTTCCTGAGGAGGTTCTTTTGTCTATGGATTGTTACCTGAGGAGGTTTCCTGAGGAGGTTCTTTTGTGTGTGGAATGGCTATTGAAACTCTGATCTTATCTGTAGTGCTATTGTCAGCTGTGGAGCTTTTTGTGTTTTTCAGGACAGGAAACCATGCCCTATTTATTTTTAAACTCTCTGTCTTTCCAGTTGAAATTGCGTTTATGTTTGTGAATTTCGATGGCTTCCCTGTGTAATCTGACATGGTAATTGGAAATGTTGTCCAGCCTTTCAGTGTCTTGGAACCAAATGCTGTGTCCTGTTACCTGACAGTTTGAGCCAGAGATGCCGGGGATTGAACTTCTGCATGCAAAGCGGATGCTTTACCATGTGGCCATGACCCCCCCACCCCCCCATTTAAAAGGTATTCAGGTAAACACAGGAAGCTGCTATATCCAGTGGGCCCCAGTGGAGTGCCAAGTCAGGTTCAAAGTTCTGGTACTGACCGTGAAGGCCTTGAGTGGTCTGGGACCCACATATCTTTGGGACCGCCTCCTCAGGTATGTCACCCTCTAACTCAGCACTTTGTTGGAAGGGCTGTGGAGAAGTTGGCACTTTTGCCCATTGCTGGTGGAAGTGCCCACATCTAAACGAATTCTGGTCCAAGATACTTCAACAAACCAACTATAAAGCCAACAGTCGTGAGAGCCTGACTCAAACAGTCATCAAGACTTGCAAAGAAAATACTGTGTATTCTAATCTGAAGCACTACAACATCATAAACGTGAGAAAATCCTTGAACGAAGGTACATAATCCCACGTCGTCTCCGGATGACATAACAACGTTTCAATAATACATCTTCTTCAGGAGATATTATACAAGTGCAAAAGCACTCTCTGTTTCATGAGTACTAGACAACAAGTCTTGAGGAATATTATTTTAAGACTGTGACTCTCCTCCTCCTCCATCATCGTCATCGTCATCCTCATCATCGACCCACACGTTTCCCTTGCAGAAAGTTCCTGACCAGCACTGGAGTCACGTGTTCAGCTGGCTGCTTTTGGCTGTGCCCTGTGCTCTGTCCATGGTCCTGACACCTTCTTTATGGACAAACGTAAACTGCTGACCATGGTCCATCAAGATCAAAATCCTCTGCTCAGACCGGCAGCAGCAGCTCTCCAGGATCTCTGAGGTCTTTCCCATCACCTCTTACCTCATCCTTAGCTGGAGATGCCAGGGGTTGAACCTGGGGGGCCTTCTGTATGCCAAGCAGACCCTCTACCACTGACCCACAGGCCCTCTGCTATGATTGCCAGTGTGATAGAGCACCGGACTCAAATTCAAATCCCTGTGCTATGAAAATCACTGGGTGACCCTGGGCCAGCCACTGTATTTTAACCTAAGCTACCTCACAAGGGTGTGGTAAAATGGAGAGGGAAGAACCGCACACAGCACTCTGAGCTCTTGGGGCTGGGGAACGCAGGATAAAAACGTGATAGACGTCAAAAAAAATATGGCCATGATTCATGAACCATTTTCTGAATCTTCTCCCAGTCGAAAGATCTCAGACTCTATCTCTTTCCTGGAGCATTCTGCACTGTGTTCGAGTCTCCACGCTTGCTAGTGGGCTGGGCAAGGGTTACTTTGGGACAGATCTGCAAGTTCTTCCCTTACCTGTAGACAGGCAACCAGACAAAGAGTTTCTTGATCTCTCAAATCAGCCTGGGCCACCGTTATTAAGAACATAATAACATAAGAGAAGCCAATGTTGAATCAGTCCAATGGCCCATCTAGTCCAACACTGTCATACAGCGGCCAAAAATACCAGGTGCCATCAGGAGGTCCACCAGTGGGGCCAGGACACTAGAAGCCCTCCCACTGCTGCCCCCCTCCAGCACCAAGAATAGAGTGCATCACCTGCCCCAGACTGAGAGTTCCCATCTATACCCTGTGGCTAATAGCCACTGATGAACCTCTGCTCCATATGTTTATCTAATTCCCTCTTGAAACTGTCTATGCTTGTAGCTGCCACCACCTCTTGTGGCAGTGAATTCCACGTGTTAATCACTCTTTGGGTGCAGAAAGACTTCCTTTTACCTCTTCTAACCCGACTGCTCAGCAATTTCATTGCGTGCCCACAGGTTCTTGTATTGTGAGAAAGGGAGAAAAGGACTTCTTTCTCAACCTGCTCTATCCCATGCATAATCTTATAAACCTCGACCATGTCACCCCTCAGCCGTCATTTCTCCAAGCTAAAGAGCCCCGAGCGTTTTAACTTTTCTTCATAGGGAAAGTGTTCCAACCCTTTTATCATTCTAGTTGCCCTTCTCTGCACTTTTTCCAATGCTATAATATCCTTTTTGAGGTGTGGCGACCAGAACTGTTCTCCAGGGTATGAACATGCTAATGGAGGAGCTTTCCTGAGGAGGATCTTTTGTCTATGGATTGTTTCCTGAGGAGGTTTCCTGTTTCCTGAGGAGGTTCTTTTGTGTGTGGAATGGCTATTGAAACTCTAATCTTACCTGTAGTGCTACTACAAGATAAGACCTCAGCCCTACCCCCATCTTCCAGGGTAGATATAAATTACCCGCCTACCATTTTTTCTGCTCACCTTGACACAGAGAGTGCTCCATCTTCCTGTGTTATACCTCTGAGGATGCCAGTCACAGCTACTGGCGAAACGTCGGGTCCTACGATGCCAAGACCACAGCCAGGCAACCCGGGAAATCTACAGCAACTAACGAACTCCGGCCGTGAAAGCCTTCGACAACATCTTGTCCTTTATATCGTTTCTATTTCTGGTACCTGACACTACGTTTATGGCACACACAGCCTGTCCCGACAAAGTGAAATTTATGTCAGATCTGGCCCTCGTAACAAATGAGTTTGACGCCTCTGATGTAGACTGTCCACAGATTCCTCAGAGAGACATGCAGATCTCTCAGCTGTGTGCCCTGGATTTGCCCTCTCCTCAGCTGGCTAAGTACCCTGTTCTTGTTATCAGAATTGTCGTCAAAAAAGAAGACAGATCCGAAGGATCGTGGTGAACACGATGCTCCCATTCGCAGGCAAGAGAGTGATCGATACCTTTCCCTTCTGGTGGAACAAAATGGACCCAGATTAGCCCAGAAAAGAGGTATTTAAACTGGTAGTGTCTCCACGACCTGTCAAGGGAGACGTGGACGACCCTTGAAATGAATGCTCATCGCTTCTCGATAAAACAGAGGGTGACAGAGCCGTGAGCACTCTCACGCTTCTGCCCTTCCATTCTCTTTAAAGAAGCAATCATGGAAATGACATAATATCGCACCGTCGATAGAAAGTGTTGCGCTTAGTTAGACCCTCCGTACTCAGCACTTCCAAAGTCAAATGCTGGAGCTACGCTCATCAGAATCTGGGGCCAAGAATAACCGACTGTAACAAATTATGCAAAGGGAGCAAACGATGCTTCCTTTGCATAATGTATTCGCTTTTTGATATTTATGGGATTGATTTAAGACAGTACACAGCAACAGTACACAGAAGCTACAGGTCCTGGATTTTGAGTCTGTGCGGTTTCTGAAGGGTAGCTAGACCCTTCAGGTTCTTTGAAACTTGGTTTCACAACTTTGAAGGCTGGGGAGTTGTTTTTTTAAAAAAGCAAAGCGATATTATCATCAAGTTCTGGACCCAGTACCAATTTGCCGAACTTATATTTGATAACTGCAGAATAAAGGGAATATACATACTTGTTTTTGTAGTATTGCTCCCATAGGACTAGAGTAATTATTAGGAACGAACCAGAAGGGGTTTAGTTTTCTTCCAACCTTTTCTAAAAAAGTGAAATGAAGCCTCATTTCATTTTTGCTAATTAAATTATGTTTCGCTTCTTGTAGGCATCGAGTTTTATCTCAGCACTTATTTCGTTCCAAGGATATCAGAACAGCGTTCAAAGTGGCACCCTCTTTCACCCTCACGACACCCATACGAGGCAGACAACCTAGAAATCAAAGCTGTGCGTGACCTTTTCCTAAACAACAACCAAAACAGCACAAAATTGTCTATGAGCTTTTGGATTCCCTTGTTGATTGCTTGGTCTTGATCAAAGGGACGACCTGGCTTTCCTCCTTATGTTAAGAGGTGACCAGTGTATCAAGCAGTTACCCACGTATCTTGTTACTGTCTGGTCAAAGGTCATCCATATACTCTCAGAGTTTGAAAGGGACCAAAAACAAGACCGGCCTTACTAGGAAGAGACAAAGCCCACAATCTCCCCTGTCATGGCTGTGCCTGGAAGAAATTAATGTAGTGAAAGCGAGTTGATACATTACATCAATGCAGCCTGCATGCACACATCCTTTTATAGCTACTTAAGTTCATGTTTTGGGGGGAGAGAAATTATGAGCAACAAGCTTTAATTAAATTTGATTTCCCTGCTCTCTGATAATGTACATTCCTCCACAGACTTCAGTTAACAGAAATAATGAAGACTTGTCAGATTCTGTAAATGGTTTCTCTCCACTGCCATAATTTATGACGAGCGGCACATTCCTCTCCAAGCCTGGCCCGCCGTTTCTCTAGCCAAGAGGGCAATCTTCTGGGCTTGGAATGGAGTGACTCTCCCTAGAATGGCCCTAGAACACAGCAGGAGTCCAACGGCACCTTAAAGACTATTTGGTAGGTTATGAGCTTTCACAAAAGCTCACGGAAACTCCTACCCTGCCCCAAGGTGCAACTGGGCTCTGTAGCTGTTTTCTGCTGCTACAGACAGACTGACACGATGACCCATCTTCATCTATTAGAATGGCCCTGTACGTTTCTGACTTTCAGCAGAATTCCCAACAAATTTGCCTGATTCGAAGCCGCCTGTGAAAAATAAGATCTGCTCATTGAATGTAACTTCCCCAGCTGTGATTGCTCTGGATTTCAGAGGTTTTTTTTGTGTGTGGGGGGGGAGAACGCCCAAATAATTGAATTTGGTAAATGGCTACTTAATACTATTGCACAACAGTAACCTTATTCGACAGTAAGATTAACATTTGCCCCCTAGTTCTAGACAGGATTTCACTGGAAGCTGGTTTTCCCTGGGTGCAATGGGGCAGGTTTTGAAATCCAGATTCTAAAAAAATCACCGGATTTCAACTCGGTACACGTTTTTATTCCATCTCTACCTTTCCGGAGGGCTCTGGGAACGTGGGAGAAAACATCAAGCATCAGAACAGTAGCTCATTTTCTGTAAAACTTATCTCTGACAGTGGAGGTCCGGGCATGGTGTACTTGGTTGAAGGAGTGGATCGGGAAGGGACCCAGAAAGAAGGGTCTAGTGCTTAACAGTCATTGGGAGGGGCGGCGGCTCAGTGGCAGAGCATCTGCTTGGCATGCAGAAGGTCCCCAGTTCAATCCCCGGCATGTCCAGTTAAAAAATCTGGCAGTATGTTATATGAAAGACCTCAGCTTGAGACCCTGGGGAGCACTGCCAGTCTGATGGACCAAGGGTCAGATTCAGTATAAGGCCGCTTCATTTGTATCCATTGGTAAAACACTCTCAGTCATTCAGAGCATTTCACATACAACAGATCTCTCAAGAATGTCGGTATTATGAAGCCTATATTGCTGATGAGGGAGGGGAGGCAGAGGCAGAATGCCTGTGATTCAGGGGCAGAGCATCTGCCTGGCACGCAGAAGGTCCCTAGTTCAATCCCTGGCATCTCCAGTTTAAAAATATGCTCATATGAAGGCCTCTGCCCCTCTGCCCTGTTGTTGGCCCTCCAGAGGAACTGGTTGGCCACTGCGTGAGACAGGATGCTGGACTAGATAGACCCTCACTGGTCCGATCCAGCAGGGCCCTTCCTGTGTTCTTACATCCTTATAAGTTTATTGCAGAGGTGAGATTCAAGCTGGGCACATCCTGGTTAGCAGATGGCTCTCTGATCATCTCTTGCAAAAGCAATACGCTGGACATGTGCGGGACCAAGGGGAACCATCAAGTAAGGCTTCTATTTATGCAGAACGAGGCATGTTTAATTCATGAGCAGAGAAAGCAGGGATGTATTAAAGGAGTTATTTAAGGGAGTTATTTAATCAGCTGGAATCTCAGACATTGTTTTCGAAGCGGAGGCTATTTATAGTGCCAGGCAGTCCTACCTCTTTTTAAAAATACTGTTTGAACTTGGAGCTACTGAAGGCCGGGATTGATCCCTGTGTGTTTCATGAAAGAGACAGGATGGGTTCAGTCACTTGGCACACAAAGCCTTTGAAAAGCAAACTGAGTCAAGGTATGTCCTTTACATCAGGGAGTGGAACTGCTACTTCTACGGGCAGTGAAGTCCATAATTTAATCACTCATTGGGAGGAGGAGGAGAAGAAGATGAGGAGGAGGAGGCGGAGGAGGAGGAGATTGGATTTATACCCCGTCCTTCACTACCCAAAGGAGTCTCAGAGTGGCTTACCATCTCCTTTCACTTCCCCACAACAGACACCCTGTGAGGTAGGTGGGGCTGAGACAGCTCTCCCAAGAACTGCTCTTGAGAGAACAGCTCTGAGAGAACTTGTGACTGATGCAAGGTCACACCAGCAGCTACATGTGGAGGAGTGGGGGATCAAACCCGGCTCTCCCAGATCAGAGTCCGCGCTCCTGACCACGACACCACACTGGCCCTCAAACTTCCTTTTCCCCCCATTCTGACTCCATCACCCGTCACCTTCGTTGGGTGCCCAAGTTCTAGCATAATAGGAGGTGCTACTCAGTGTAGGGTTGCCTGCCCTAGGTAGGGAAATTCCTGGAGATTTGGGGGATGGAGCCTGGGTGGGTGTGGTTTGGGGAGGGGAGGGGTATAATGCCAACAGAGTCTTCCCCCTCAAAGCAGTTCTTTTCTCCAGGGGAACGGATTTCTGTCATCTGGTGATCCGCTGAAGTTCCAGGAGAACTCCAGGGTCCACCGAGAGACTGCCAGCTGTAATCGAGATACTGTTAGCTTTGTGAGTTCCTGTTGGGGACCCCTGAAGTTTGCCCAGGATAAGGAACTGCTGCCCAAAGGTCTTGGAAAGACCGCAGAGGGGCCATATTCTTCCTGAGTTTCTGGGAGGACCAATGTACGCCGAGATGAATTAGACATATTTCTTCTCAAGCTGTTGCATTCCCCCACTGGTTGTTCTTTAGCGGTCCCTCTGTCCTTTCGCTCACTCCCCTGTTTCTTCCATTATTGTCACAATCACCATCCAACATTCGAAATGAATTTGGTGCTGCGAACTCTGTCGGAAGCATTGCCCGGGGACAGAGAGAAGGCCCAGGTTGCATTGAGCAGTCGGGTTAGAACGGATAAGAGGAAGTCCTTCTTCACCCAAAGAGTGATTAACAGGTTGAATTCACTGCCACAGGAGGTGGTGGCAGCTACAAGCATGGACGGCTTCAAGAGGGGATTAGATAAACATATGGAGCAGAAGTCCATCAGTGGCTATTAGCCACAAGGTATAGATAGGAACTCTCGGTTTGGGGCAGGTGATGCATTCTATTCCTGATGCTGGGGGGGGGGGCAGCAGTGGGAGAGCTTCTAGTGTCCTGGCCCCACTGCTGGACCTCCTGATGGCCCCTGGTATTTTTGGCCACTGTGTGACAGCGTGTTGGACTGGATGGGCCATTGGCCTGATCCAACTTTGGCTTCTCTTATGTTCTTATAGGAACTCTCAGTCTGGGGCAAGGGATGCTCTGTATTCTTGGTGCTTGGGGGGGCAACAGTGGGAGGGCTTCTAGTGTCCTGGCCCCACTGCTGGACCTCCTGATGGCCCCTGGTATTTTTGGCCACTGTGTGACAGCGTGTTGGACTGGATGGGCCATTGGCCTGATCCAACTTTGGCTTCTCTTATGTTCTTATAGGAACTCTCAGTCTGGGGCAAGGGATGCTCTGTATTCTTGGTGCTTGGGGGGCAACAGTGGGAGGGCTTCTAGTGTCCTGGCCCCAATGCTGGACCTCCTGATGGCCCCTGGTATTTTTGGCCACTGTGTGACAGCGTGTTGTACTGGATGGGCCATTGGCCTGATTCAACATTGGCTTCTCTTACGTTCTTAGGAGGCAAAGAGCTCTATCCCTATGACCAGCGTTCCCTCTAAGCTGAGTCAGTGTGAGGCAGCTCACAGGTTTGTAGCCTCCGGCTCACACCTTTTTGTCTCAGCTCAGGAAGGGACGGCTCCAGAGCAAACTAATCTATGCAGCAGCCAAATCGCTCGCTCGCAAGTTTAACGCCGGCAGCTCAGAAAGGAGAATTTTTGCTCGCAAGACTCCACAGCTTAGAGGGAGCATTACCTAGGACTCATTGCCCAGGGCTCAGAAGATCTGCCCCATTTGGGATGAAGTCCCCCTTGTAGGAATAGCTCACCTGACACCTTTTTAAAAGTGGTCAATTACACACAATATTGATTCTTGCGTAATATGGCTTGGGGGTCCAGATCTGGTGAGCCTTTTCCCTGGTTATTTCCTAAACTTCTCTCTCTCTCTCTCTCTCTCTCTCTCTCTCTCTCTCTCCCTCCCTCCCTCCCTCCCTCCCTCCCTCCCTCCCTCCCTCTGTCTGCCTCTGAGCCCTTCCAGAACTGGCAGACTTATTTTGATGAACGGATCCTTTAATTCAATTCAGTGTCTCGAGTATGTTTGCGCAGCCAGTGAGAGAATTCGGCTTGGCTATGTTTAATGAGCCCCATTCCTCAATGAAGCTGAAAATCGCATCCCCCCCCCTGTCTGTTTAAGTGGTTAAGCAACTGGGCTAATCCCTCCCGAAACGTCAGCCAGCCAAAGACAATACAATCAAAGCACCTGGAGATTGCCGCGGCAACCGACTGACAGCTGTCAAAAGTCATTCCTCGGTGCCCGTGGACTGCCGAGTCAGCCTCCAAAGTGCCGCAGGCAGACCCCGAGACAATTTGAGAGCCCTGTAGGAGACACGGAGAGGAAGGGTGCTGGCTGTGCCCAGAGATTCCTGGAGTAAGGAGCATGAAACCAAAGCGCCACCCCATTGCAAGGTCAGTCCTCCTCTAGCAAAGTCTCAGCAAGGGGGACACCTGAAGGTCACTCAGCCAAGGCGGGAATACAGACCTCCAAGTCAGGGCTCTGCGGACTCTCCGCTAAGAGGAAGTCCCTCTCAGTTTAAGTGCTACGTGGAGGGGCCGTGGCTCAGTGGTAGAACACCTGCTTGGTGCACAGAAGGACCCTGGTTCGATCCCAGGCATCGCCAGGTAAAAAAAGGGTTATGTAGGAGGTGAGGCGAAAGACCTTCGCCTGAGATCCGGGACAGCTGCTGCCAGTCTGAGTTGGCAATACTGACCACCAGGGCTCTTGTTGTAGCAGGAACTCCTTGGCGTTTTAGGTGACACACCCCTAATGTAGCCAATACTCCAAGAGCTTGGGGGAGGGTCAACAGTGGGAGGGCTTCTAGCGTCCTGGCCCCACTGGTGGACCTCCTGATGGCACCTGGTATTTTTGGCCGCTGTGTGACAGAGTGTTGGACTAGATGGGCCATTGGCCTGAATCTCAGGGCTCTTTTTGTAGCAGGAACTCCTTTACATATCAGGCGACCACTGTTCCCTCTAAGCTGAGCTAGGGTGAGCTAGCTCACCGTTTTTTAGTCTCCAGCTCACTCATCTTCGTTTTAGCTCAGGAAGCGCGGCTCCAGAGCAAACTAATTTATGCAGCAGCCAAATTACTTGCTCACAAAGTAGAATTTTTGCTCACAAGACCCCACAGCTTAGAGTGAGCATTGCAGGCGACACACCTCTAATGTGGCCAATCCTCCAAGAGCTTACAGTAGCCCCTGCAAGAAGAGCTCTGTAAGCTCTTGGAAGATTGGCTAAATTAGGGGGTGTGTCACCTAATATGCAAAGGAGTTCCTGCTACAAAAGGAGCTCTGGGCCGCCTGATCCAACATTGGCTTCTCTTATGTTCTTATAAGCTTACAGTAGCCCCTGTAAGAAGAGCTCTGTAGGCTCTTGGAGGATTGGCTACCTTAGGGGTGTGTCGCCCAATCTGCAAAGGAGTTCCTGCTACAAAAAGAGCCCTGCTGACGACAATGGACCAATGGAGTGGTTCGGTACAAGGCAGCTTTGTTTGTATCCATTGATAAAGCACTCTCGGTTGTTCAGAGCATTTCATGTCCAACAAGCCTCTCAAGAAGGTCAGTATTATAAATCCTGTCTTGCTGATGAGGGAGGGGAGGCAGCGGTTGAACAGCCTGTGGCTCAGAGGTGGAGCCTCTGCTTTGCATGCAGAAGGTCCCCGGTTCAGTCCCGGGCACCTCCAATTAAAAGGATCCGGTGGCAGGTGATGGGAAAGACCTCCGCCTGAGACCCTGCAGAGCTGCTGCCGGTCTGAGCAGACAATACTGACCATGACGGACAAAGGGGCTGATTCAGCATAACGCAGCCCCAGGTGTGTTCATTTGTACACATGAAGCCACTGTGTCCCCTTGACAACCCAACAGTTTGAAAGCAAGAAATTGCAAGTAGATAAATAGGTACCACTTTGGTGGGAAGGTAACGGTGTTCCGTGCGCCTCGGTGTCTAGTCATGCCAGCCACATGACCATGGAAAACGTCTTTGGACAGTGCTGGCTCTTCGGCTCGGAAATGGAGATGAGCACCGCGCCCCTAGAGTCGGATTCGACTGGCTTTCGAGCAAGGGAAACCTTTACCTTTACCTTTTGCCACTGTGTACAGAGTCGGATAACTTGATCGCTCTAAAGAAGGTGAGCAGTGACTCACAAATGTCGTTAGTCTTTAAAGTGCTCCTGGAAGAGGAGGAGGAGGAGGAAGAAGAAGAAGAAGAAGTAGAGGAGGAGGAGGAGGAGGAGGAGGAGATTGGATTTATATCCTGCCCTTCACTCGGAGTCTCAGAGCGGCTTACAAACTCCTTTCCCTTCCCCTCCCCACAATAGACACCCTGTGAGGTAGGCGGGGCTGAGAGAGCTCTCTCCAGAACTGCCCTTGAGAGAACAGCTCTGAAAGAATTTGTGACTGACCCAACGTCACACCAGCAGCTGCATGTGGAGGAGGAGTGGGAGAATCAAACCTGGTTCTCCCAGATTAGAGTCCACGCTCTTAAATACTACACCAAACTGGCTGTCTTGACGCTTGCTCTTTTCTACCGATCCCTCTAGCTCACGATGGCAGCAGGCTACGTAGCCCAGTCGAGTCTGAATTAGCCAGGCCTTGGAAGCTGTGTGGACCGTTCAGCAAGGTTAGCCATGGTCAGCACCCTGACAGAAGGCCGCTGCAAAAGACTGGGGCTGCTCTGCAGAGGAAGGCAATGGCCAACCATCTCTGCTTATTGGGGGGTGGAGGGGCAGGGTTGCCAGCTCCAGGTGGGAAAACTCCTGGAGATTTGGGGAGGGAGGCTGGGGAGGACAGGGGACCTCAGTGGGGTGCAATGCCACAGAGTCCACCGTCCAAAGCACCCCCTTTCCTCCAGGCGAATTGATTTCTGTGGTCTGGAGCGCTGTTCCCTCTAAGCTGAGCTAGTGTGAGCTAGCTCACAGATTTTTAGCCTCCAGCTCACACATTTTTTGTCTTAACTCAGGAAGGGATGGCTCCAGAGCAAACTAATGTATGCAGCAGCCAAATCGCTCGCTCACAACTTTAATGCTGGTAGCTCACAGAGTAGAATTTTTGCTCACAAGACTCCACAGCTTAGAGGGAACATTGGTCTGGAGATCATCTGTCTATAAATCAAAATAAATAAATAAAGTCTCTGATCAATATTTTAAGGACATAAACAAACATAAAAGGGGGAAAAAAATTTCTTTCGGTTTCTTCCTTGACGAACTCATACCTAAATTTCTCATACATTTCATACATTTCACCTTATATCATTAAGAATACCGCTTGCAAATATATCCAGTTTGCACTTTATAGGTCCTTAACAAGTTTTCAGTGTCTGTATTATTTACTGAGTATAGTCTTCAAGCCACCTATAAAATCTTGTCCGTGTATTCTCAAATATATTCTCTGGTTGTCCTTTCAAAATTAGAGGTAGTTTGTCCATTTCCACCGTTTCCAATTTTTTCCCCTTAAAATAAATAAATAAATCAAATCAAATCTCTAACCCCCCCCCCGGGGGATCCCCAGTTCCCTAGGGATAACGCCGGTTTCCCCTGAATTGAAATCCGTGGGGCGCAGGGAGAAAAACGAACCGCATGCAACAAATGGGCATTGACTTGAAATGGGTAGCCTGCCTTTCCGTCGTGTACAGTCGATGGGAACCATACATTACAGAGCAAATCGATCGTAAGCGAACATCGCATTCATAAAAGAGAAATCACAGTATAGAAGCGCAACAATGATCCGGCGCCAGCCGTTACCCCCAAGGCTTTTGCAAAGCAAAGCCGCGTTATGAGCCCTGCGGGAGGCGAGCGATGACGGGGCCGTGGGGACCCATTTCAAAGAGTGGGAATTCTTGTAGAGGAGACACATGGTCTCACCGTGCGGGCTGCTTTTGCGGGCTTTATGGTGGTGGTGGTCACATTTTAAACTGCGAAGTGTGCTTTTACACAGAGAGTCGATTGTTTGAGTGAAAACATTATCTCCCCCTCCTGTTCCCGAATGTGGGTGCTGCATTTTAGAACAACCAAAGAACTGCAATTGTTGAATGTTCTGACGTATTGAAAAGACGTCGTGCTGCTACAGAATTGGGGAGGCAAGAATGGGTGGAAAACCTCTGTGCACAGAGCGCTATGCCGTGGGTGGGGCTAGATGACCTTCGGTGTGCCCCTCCTACTGTTACCACTTATAATGTGTTTTCATCCAGGGAGGGGGCCCTGTGACTTGCGACAGGTACATTAACCTGCTGGCTGGCAAGGAGCCGGCATCCGTGGCTGAATTCCTTTGACAGAGCCTTCTAACTCAGAGGAGAATGCATCAGAGAGCCAGTGGAGTGTGGTGAGTTAGTGTTGGATCTGGGGACGCTGGGTTCAAATCCCTGCTCTGCCTTGGGGGTTCGCTGGGTGATCTTGGGCTGCCCACGTACTTTCAGCCTAGCCTACCTCACAGGGTTGTTGTGAGGATAAAATGGGAGGGCGAAGAACGATGTAGGCCGCTTTGGGTCCCAAAACAGATAAACCCTGCTCAGGTGCAGAGTTCCAATCCCAATGAGAGGAAGCAGGTAACTTTGCCAGCTTTTTCATACAAAAGTGTTGTGTGTTGTTTTTTTTTTAAATGAGGCTGATGCTGTGGCTGAACTCAAAAGAGTAAGGTCACCGTGAGCATTAAAGGGCTTGGCTGTCACATGAACGCATAAAGCTGCCTTCTACTGAATCAGACCTTCAGTCCATCAAGATCAGTATTGTCTACTCAGACTGGCAGCCGCCCTCCAGGGTCTCAGGCGGAGGTCTTTCCCATCACCTCCTGACTGGTCCTTTTGACAGGAGATGGCAGGAATTGAACCTGGGACCTTCTGCATGACAAACAGGTGCTCTGCCACTGAGCCATGGCCCCTTTTCATTTTCACTTGCAGATAACTGGCATGCTGAGATGTGGGACCCCCATACCCCCCCATGGAAGCCAGTTTGGTGTAGTGGTTAGGAGCGCGGACTGTAATCTGGGAGAACTGGGTTTGATCCCCCACGCCTCCACATGCAGCTGCTGGGGTGACCTTGGGTCAGTCACAAGTTCTTTCAGAGCTGTTCTCTCATGAGCAGTCCTCAAAAGAACTCTCTCAGCCCTGCCTACCTCACAGGGTGTCTGTTGTGGGGAGGGGAAGGGAAAAGAAGATCGTAAACTGCTCTGAGACTCCAAGTGAAGGGCGGGGTATAAATCCAATGTCCTCCTCCTCCTCCTCCTCCTCCTCCTCCTTCTCCTTCTTCTTCTCCTTCTTCCTGATGGGGGCTCTGGAACGAACCCCTGCCAACTCACTAACCTGCCCCTAGATTTTTCTGCATATCTGAGCAGATGCCACTGAACGTTCTACATTTCAGATGATCCGGAAGTCCTACCGTGCGTGATCTATTAACGCATGCAAATTAGTCCTCGATCTTTGGAATCACTGCAGGAGGAAGGTGCGTGCACAAAATTAATATTCATTTATTCACTGTTTATACCCCGCCTTTCCTCTTGGCTCGGGACAGCTGTAACTGCAGATTTAGTGTGGGTAAGGGGGAGAGGGAGAGGGTCGCCATCACATTACCAGGCCAGCAAGGGGACACCAAATCCTCATAATGAAGGGAAGCTCTGCCGGGAAATCTTCTCATAGAATCATAGAGTTGGAAGGGACCTCCAGGATCATCTAGTCCAACCCCGGCACAATGCAGGAAATTCACAAATACCTCCCCCCCGCACACACACCCAGTGACCCCTGCTTCATGCCCAGAAGATGACAAAAAACCTCCAGGATCCCCGGCCAAACTGGCCCGGAGGAAAATTACTTCCTGACCAAAAGTGGCGATCAGCATTTCCCCGGGCGTGTCAGAAAGGGCCACGAGAACTGAGCACTGAGGCAACCCTTCCCGCCCTCCCTTCTCGTGATCTGCCCAAGTTCACAGAATCAGCATTGCTGTCAGATGGCCATCGAGCCTCATGCCAAAGGGGGTGGTGGCAGCTACAAGCATGGACAGTTTCAAGAGGGAGTTAGATAAACATATGGAGCAGAAGTCCATCAGTGGCTATTAGCCACAGGGTATAGATGGGAACTCTCAGTCTGGGGCAGGTGATGCACTCTATTCTTGTGCTGGAGGGGGCAGCAGTGGGGAGGGCTTCTGGTGTCCTGGCCCCACTGCTGGACCTCCTGATGGCACCTGGTATTTTTTGGCCGCTGTATGACAGAGTGTTGGACTAGATGGGCCATTGGCCTGATTCAACATTGGCTTCTCTTATGTTCTTATGTTCTTATGTTATGTTCTTGAGCCTCTGCTTGGAAACCTCCACAGAAGGAGAGCCCGCCACCTCCCGAGGAAGCCTGTTCCACCGAGGAACCGCTCTAACTATGAGGAAGTTCTTCTCTGTCGTGTTTCCAGGCTCTGCTTCTCCAGGGCAGGCAGGCAGGCAGGCAGAGGCTGACGTACAGAACCACCTTTCAGCAGGCAAGCTTGTTCCAGATGTGTGGGAACCTCGCCCAGCCCGCCTTTTGTTCCCCGCACAAAAGCTGCTCTGTTTGTCCTCATGCTAATCCTGACGCACTTGCCCTGGGCGGTTGGAACGCTCTACTGAAGTAGCTCAGCCATTAGCAAAGGGCGCCTCGCAGGCCAACAAGTCAGGCCAGTTCCAGCCTATGGGCTTCCTTGCTGCTCATCAGAGCTGCTTTCGATTGGCTTGTGGCCTCCCACCCAGGGACTCCGGAGGGGGGGCGCTGCTGCTGCTGACGGGCCCCACCCACACAGATCCCTTGCCCCCCCCCGTCTTTAGGCACATTCCCAACTTCCCAGTCATCGAAGAAGGGCACGAGGGTAATTAATTATCCTACGGCCTTGTGTGTCGTATAGCCAGGAGATCCAAAGATTGTCTGGCAGCCAGAAGCTCTAGCCCTTTTAGCATTACACACTGCTAGGTGGTGAGCGAGACTTGTTTTTGAGGCAAGAGATGTTTCAGAGGTGAATTGCCATTGCCTGCCTCGGCGTCACGACCCTGGGATCCCTCGGAGGACGCCCAACCGAATACTAGCCAGGCCTGACCCTGGTTAACTTCCAAGACCTGACGGGATCGGGCTAACCTGGGCTATCCAGGTCAGGGTGGCTGCTTTCTCTAGAGTGGTCCTCGGAAGAGCTCTCCCAGCCCCACCCACCTCACAGGGTGTCTGTTGTGGGGAGGGGGAGGGAAAGGAGTTTGTAAGCCACCCTGAGACTCCTTTGGGTAGTGAAGGGCGGGGTATAAATCAAGTCTCTTTTTCTCTTTCTTCTCTTCTTCATCTGAAGATCCAGGACCAGTGGCCAACCAGTTCCTCTGGAGGTCCAATACCAGGGCACAGAGGAGGAGGAGGAGGAGGAGGAGGAGGAGGAGAAGAAGAAGAAGAAGAAGAAGAAGAAGAAGAAGAAGAAGAAGAAGAAGAAGAAGAAGAAGAAGAAGAGATTGGATTCATACCCCACCCTTCACTACCCAAAGGTGTCTCGGAGTGGCTGACAAACTCCTTTTCCCTCCCCCTCCCCACAAGAGACACCCTGTGAGGCAGGTGGGGCTGAGAGAGCTCTGACAGAAACTGCTCTTTTTCAAGAACAGCTGTGCCAGAACTATGGCTTGCCCAAGGTCATCCAGCCAGGTGCAAGTGGAGGAGTGGGGAAACAAACTCGGTTCTCCCAGATTAGAGTCTGCACACTTAACCACGACGCCAAACTGGCTCTTCCCCTAATGTTACCTCCCGGCACTGAGATTCAAATGTTAAGTACTTCTGAACATTGACGTTCCCCATAGTCACCACAGCTAGCTGCCGCTCCATGGGTCTGCCTGATCCCCTTTTGAAGCAATCTGCTCGAGGCCATCACTAGGTCCTCATCAAAGCGGAGAGGTCTGGTTCTTCTCCACTTCACTGGAGCCAGGCGTCCTTCAGAAGAACCTGGGAGCCGTGACCTTTGAGTCTGCAGAGAGCATCCATTCCAAAACAGCTCAAAACCACCCCCACCCCCAGAATCATACTGGCCTCTAAGTTGGTACTGGACTTGAATCTACCAGAACACCAACATCAATAGTAACATCAATATCAATAGTATTGTACCACCAACAGCCTGACGCAACCCAGGCCAGCTGTCTGCATATTGCGATTGCTGCCAACGCCGGCCATCGTTGCATGAGTTGTACTAGCGCTTTATAATCTATTCTATTTAGGACTGTGTTGTGATTTATCCAATCTTCTTGTTTTAGTGTTTTTGTACAGTTTGTAAGCCCCTCTGAGACTGCTTTGCAGGGCGGGCGGGATATGTCAAATAAATAAAATAAAAAATAAATAAATACTCTTAGGGGCAATTTCCTCTGCTTTCGCTCCCCCGCTCTTCTCTCACACTCTCTTCTCTCTTGCACGCACACGAAGAAGGGGCTTGATCTCCGTCTTGCAACCACGGGGGCCAGGCATGCGTCCAGCATCCGACGCCATCTAGCTAGTTAGAATAGGTCATCTATACCTACCTCTTACCTGGATGCTCAAGCATGCATTTCCTTTAATAAAAGTTACTTATTAGTTTTTGGAACTGACGGCTGACTCCGTGTAACTTTGTAATTCCGTCGCCACACCAAGCCCCAAAGCTTTGCTGTGCTAAAGTCTGTGAGCACGCTGCTATTTTTCTGTGGTTTTCCGGCAATACTAAGTCCAGAGAATCCAACAGGGTTCTCTGTAGGTCAGTCTGGCCAGCTCTTCCGCGGCTTCCCATCAGGCGGAGAACATTACCGGCTGACTCAGTTTCTGGCTCTCGGGAAAACTGGAAGCGTGAGCTCTCTCATACAGCAGTGCAAGCCACACGGTCAGCTTTCAGGTCCTTGTAAACGCCTGTCGCGGTTTGGCCGGGATAAATTCTGCATCGGCCTCCGGTCCAGCCTCAAGCGCTTCCCTTCCAGATGTCGAAAGAATGTGGGCCACAGATACTGGAGAGAAGACAGCCTGTTTCCAGTTTCTCCTTGAAAAATCTCTCCGGCTAGCGAATGGAGGGGGAAGAGACCTTGGATCAGCCGGAGAAATCCTTCAGAGTCGAGCCTGAGGAATTCTGACAATTTGCAGGGAGGATGGGGCAGCCGCAACTCGAGGAAGGAGAGAGGAAATTGCCTGCAGTGGCTAGGCCGTGCCCGACAGATGGCTGTTAGGTAGCCTGTGGTCTTTGGATCGGTGCCGAGGGCCAGCGTCAGGATTGGCCGGGCGAGCCAGGGACCACCAGTCAATCCCGGGAAAGAGCCAGCGGGCTTTGGGCCCGGTGCTTGGTGCATCGACACGTGCAGCATAGAGGGACAGCTGAGGTTCTTCCAAGGGATTAGCGTCATCTGATTAACTCGCGGACTCGGGCTTTTCCGAGGGAGGGCGGCCTCCCCCTCCCTCTGTACGTCCAGAAATCTGTTTACACGTAACACCAAGTAATCCAATTTGTCCTGCAACCACAGCTTGCATGCCATCTGCAGACATAGCTCTGCGGTACTGGGCCTGAGTCAGGTTGCCAAGCTCCAGGGGGGGCCTGGAGACCTCCTGGAATGACAGGTGATCTCCGGGTAAGAGAGATCAGTCCCCCCTGGAGAAAATGGCTGCTTTGGAAGGCGGACTCTATGGTATTGTGCAGGGCTAATTTTGGGGCAGGAACGCACAGGAACGGAGTTCCGGCTGGCTCCTGAGTTGGCCACGCCCAGCAGGAACTCATTAGCATACTAGGCCACACCCAGCAGCAGAAACTCATTCGGATTGGCTACATGAGGGGTGCGTGGCCTAACATGCAAAGGAGTTCCTGCTACAAAAAGAGCCCTGGGTTTTGACAACAAACAAGGCAAACAGAATAAGAAGGCTGGATGACCACACGTCTGGAAACATGGGGGTGTGGCCTAATATGCGAATGAGTTCCTGCTGGGCTTTTTCTAGAAAGAAAGCCCTGGTATTGTGCCCTGTGGAGGTTTTGGGACATTCTGTTCAGTCCAGGGTGTTTTTTTTTTTTACTTTTGGGCCATCTTTTCAGAGAGGGAGGGGGAAGAAGAAGAGGAGGA
Organism: Gekko gecko; assembly: GCA_029375565.1. Lineage (NCBI taxonomy): Eukaryota > Metazoa > Chordata > Lepidosauria > Squamata > Gekkonidae > Gekko > Gekko gecko. The sequence goes on along the minus strand of JAPDNY010000017.1, from coordinate 40,588,921 downwards.
GGAGGAGGAGGAGGAGGAGGAGGAGGAGGAGATTGGATTCATTCCTCGCCCTTCACTGCCCGAAGGAATCCCAGAGCTGCTTACAATCTCCTTTCCCTTCCCCTCCCCACAACAGACACCTTGTGAGGTAGGTGGGGCTGAGAGAGCTCTTTCCAGAACTGCCCTTGAGAGAACAGCTATGAAACAACTTGTAATTGACCCAAGGTCACACCAGCAGGCTGCATGTGCAGGAGTGGGGAATAAAACCTGCTTCTCCCAGATTAGAGTCCACACTCATAAGCACTACTCCAAACTGGCTCTGGGGTTTGCTGTTTTCCTCCTCCTCCTCCGCCTCTAACCATTATTGTAAGCAGTGTTCCCTCTAAGCTGAGTTAGTGTGAGCTAGCTCACAGTTTTTCAGCCTCCGGCTCACACATTTTTGTCTCCGCTCGGGAAAGGACGGCTCCAGAGGAAACGAATCTATGCAGCAGCCAAATCGCTCGCTCGCAACTTTCATGCCAGCCGCTCACAAAGTAGACGTTTTGCTCACAAGGCTCCGCAGCTTAGAGGGAGCACTGATTGTAAGCTGTCTTGAATCACAAGGAAAGAGGGGATATACTTGCTTTAACGAAAACAAACAAACAAATAAGCGCTACCTGCATTTTTGGGTGTCAGAAGCGGGCCACGTCAGCTGCTCTGAGCCCCGCAGTCCGGGACAAAAGCAGGGGAAATATTTTAATACACGCATCTGGTTTCAACCCCTGTAGATTTATCAATCCGGGCATTCAGATTGATATGCCTGGCTTCTCCCTACGACACAACAACCCTACAAGGTAGGCTAGGCCAATCAGCCCAAGGTCAACTAGGCAGTATCGTGGAAAAGCAGGGTTCTGAACCGGGCTCTGGCCTGACGTTTGATTAAGGAATTAATTTATTTACTGTATTTATGGAGTGCCACTCTCATTGAGACTCAAGGTGGAGTATACAGGCAACAAAACAGCGCAATTGGTCTTGGCCTTGTAACCACATGCCTGCAGGGTCGGGTTGCCATCCTCCAGGTGAGCAGACGGAAATGAGCAGAAGCAACCGTGATATATTGTGCCCAAAGAAAAAAATACGCAGGCTTATAAGTTCTTATCCACTATTCACTTTACCGTAGAAAGTCCATTTCTCAGAAATCATGCATAGTGACGCCATCGACAACCAAGTGTGTAGCGTTGAAATTGCAATATAATTCATTCGCTTAGAAAGCACTGTGGCCAAATCGCTTAGAATCATTCACCAGTTCCAATGACGTTATATGCAGATCTCATACATGCTTACCTAAAGCCGAATAATATATCACGGCTTGTTTCTGCTCACCTCTACCTTCCTTCGCAGGATCTCTTTTTTTGCAGTTTGCATCCTCCAGGTGGGGCCTGGAGACCTCGCAGAATTAGAACCCATCTCCAGATGGCAGAGGTCAGTTCCCCTGGAGAGAAACAGGTGCTTTGGAGGGTGGATTCTCTGGCATTCATACCCTGCTGAGGGTCCATCCCTCCCCGACCCCCCAGCCTCCTTAGTCTCCATCCCCAAATCTCCAGGAATTGCCCAACCCAGAGCTGGCAACCGTACAGGGGCCGCCTCTCTCACTGTGCTTTGCTGCCGCAGCACCACCCATTTGAACAAGGCCTTCTAAAAGCATGGATGTGTTATGTGCCACTGAATTGCTTGCACCCTATGGATGAAGACCTCTAAAATGTCCCCTTGTGAACAGAATTGGGTGCGTAGCCGTGTTGGTCTGAAGCAACGGAACCCAGTTTGAGTCCAGGGGCACCTTTAAGACCAGCCAAGTTCAGCTCTGCCTACTCCGACCGGCCGCGGTTTGCCGGTGTCCCAAGGTGAGGTCTTTCACATCACCGGTCACCAACGTTCCCTCCAAGTTGGGGAGTCTTGTGAGCAAAGATTCTACTTTGTCAGCCACCGGCATTAAAGTTGTGAGCGAGCGATTATGCCGCCATCTGGAGCCATCCTTCCTGAGCTAAGATGGAAAGGGGTGAGCCGGAGGCTGAAAAACCCCTGTGAGCTAGCTCACGCTAACTCAGCTTAGAGGGAACACTGCCTGTCGCCTGATCTTTATAAGTGCCGACGTCAGGCATCGAACCACGGACCTTCCGCATCCGGATCAGGTGCTCTGCCACTGAACCGTGACCCACTGTGAAACTTGAGTCCAGCGGCACCTTTCAGACCAACATCATTTAATTCTGGATATAAGCTTCCACGGGCACACTTCCTCAGATACATGCATGCGCATGAAAGATACATGCACACACGCAGAATTGAACTTTGTTGGTCTCGAAGGTGCCGCTGAGCTCAAACTTTGTTCTGTCATTAACAGTCTTGCTCAGGTCTTGCCAATGGACGGCTGCGGGTCCCTGGATCGAGTCGATCCATCCCCTTTTCCTCCTGCCTTCAAGTTTTCTTAGAAAGATTGTCTTTGCCAGCGACTCTTGGTGCCGCTCTGCAAAGGGGTACGGTCGGCGGCTGTCCGTTCTCAGAACTTCTCTGTACTGACTTCCGGCTTGTGGAGCGGCCTGCTTGACCCGCCCCCTCCCTTAATATCATTCTGCAGAATGCGCAAAACAGAAATGTTTTAATAAGGGGATTTGTACTGTAATACAGTGGAGCTGTGGTGGCTCAAGTGGTTAAGGCGCTGAACTGCAGGCTGTGGAAGGTCAGTAGTTCAGCAGTTCGAGACCCGAGAGTGCTGCATATGACAGGGTGAGCTCCCGTCTCTAGTTCCAGCTCCTGCCAACCTAGCAGTTCGAAAGCAAGAAATTGCAAGTAGATAAATAGGTACCACTTCGGTGGGAAGGGAACAGTGTTCCGTGCGCCTTGGTGTTTAGTCATGCCGGCCACATGATCACGGAAACGTCTTCGGACAGTGCTGGCTCTTCGGCTTTGAAACGGAGATAAGCACCGCAACCCTAAAGTCGGATTAGACTGGCTTTCGAGCAAGGGAACCTTTACCTTTACTGTAATACAGTCCCTCCCCGAGGGTGCCTTTATATTGGAATAGGGCCTTATTCTACCCAGTGGTTATTCAAGGTCTCATCGGCTTCTACCGTTGTGTTTCAGGGCGTGCCCGTGTGGATCTGCAACAGAACAGCCAGATCGGAGTCCAGCGCCACCTTAGAGACCCACAAAATTTCCAGGGTAGGACATTTCCGGAATCTAAATCTCTGACAAAGGGACCTTTGACTCTTGAAAGCTTTGAGAGACAGTTTGGTGTAATGGTGAAGTGCGTGGACTCTAACCTGGGAGAACTGGGTTTGATTCCCCACTCCTCCATGTGCCGCTGCTGGTGTGACCTTGGGTCAGCCACAAGTTCTCTCAGAGCTGTTCTCTCAGGCGCAGTTCTCAAGAGAGCTCTCTCAGCCTTCACCTACCTCACAGGGTGTCTGTTGTGGGGAAGGGAAGGGAAAGGAGATTGTAAGCCGCTCTGAGACTCTGAGTGAAGGGCCGGGTATAAATCCAATCTCCTCCTTCTAGCCCCCAAATCTTGGTCTCTAAGGTGCTTCCAAACTCAGATCTAGCGGCTCTACTGCCTTGTCATCCACTTTCTATATTGTTTTATCGTCTGCCTTAACTTAGGTTGTTTGCATTGGTCTCCGGTTTGGTAACAAAACAGCCCTGTAAGGCAGGCGAGGCTGAGAGCAACTGGCCCCGGGTCACCCAGAGAGCTACCCTGGCAGAGCGGAGATCTGAACCTGGACCTCACAGGTCTTCGTGTGAAACTCCAACCATGAGGGGGGGAATCGAACCCGCTTCCATGGCAGAAGGGGGATTCGAACCTGCGTCCAAGCTGATTTATTGTCCATGGTAGTGGGGGGATTTGAACCAGAGTCCATGGCAGAGAGGGGATTTGAACCTGCGTCCAAGTTGATTCAAGGTCCATGGTGGAGGGGGCATTTGAACCCCCGTCCATGGCAGAGGGGAATTTGAATGCGCATCCATGGCAGAGGGGGGGATTTGAACCCACATCCAAGCTGATCCACGGTCCATTTTGGAGGGGATTTGAACCCACCTTCATGGCAGAGGGGGATTCGAACCCGCGCCCACGGCAGAGGGGGAGATTCGAACCCACATCCGAACTGATCCACGGTCCATTTTAGAGGGGATTCGAACCCGCGTCCATGGCAGAGGGGGGGATTCGAACCCGCATCCGAGCTGATCCAGGGTCCATTTTAGTGAGGATTCGAACCCGCGTCCATGGCAGAGGGGGAGATTTGAACCCACATCCGGGCTGATCCACGCACGGTCCATTTTAGAGGGGATTCGAACCCGCGTCCCAGTCGCTCCCCTGCTGCTCCCCCACTTCCCAGCCTGAAGCGCCACGCCTCTCCCGCCTCTCCCCGGTCCAGCGCCCGGCCCGGAGCAGCAGCGCCGTATCCCTCCGGCGGCCCGGCCCGGCCTCCTGGTCTCCTCCCCGCCGAGCGCCGCCGGCCCCGCTTGGCTCCAGCCCAGCAGCAGCAGCAGCAGGAAGAGGCGGAGGCGGCGGCGGCGGCGGCGGCCGGGAGAGGGAGCGCGCGGGCGGCGCGAGCAGGCGGGACTGCCGAGAGCAGCGGCGGCGGCGGCGACGGAGGGAGCCGGCCGGCCGGCCATGGCAGCGCACCGTGCAGCAGCAGCAGCAGCAGCGGCACTGGCAGGAGGAGCCGGCGGCGGCCGGCGAAGCGGGCGAGGGCAGCCGCCGCGGAGCGCCTGAGAGCGGCACCGACCCGGGAGCCGCCGCCACCGCCGCCACCGCCGCCGCCGCCGCCGCGCCCGTGGAGCTGGTGGCCGGGCGGAGCGGGCGGCTGGCGGGCCGGGCGGGCCGGAGGCATGCAGGGCAAGAAGCCGGGCAGCGGCGGCGGCGGCGGGGAGCGGCAGGCGGAGGAGGCGCCGCCGGGCGCCAAGAAGCGCCGGAAGAAGGGCTCGTCCTGCTTCTCCAGCATCCAGGTCTTCCTGGTCTCCGAGTGCGCCCTCATGCTGGCGCAGGGCACGGTGGGCGCCTACCTGGTGAGTCGGGGCCGGGGGATCGGGGCCGCGCCGGCGCCGGGGGGGGGAGGAGGGGGGGCTGCTCGACCGCCCGGGCAGAGGGCAAGTCCGGCGGGTGGAGGGGGCAGGTGGGGAAGCTGCGCCGGTTGGATGGAGACCCCCGTAAGGCTGGCTCCGCTCCCTCCGTTCACGTGGAGCCTCCGGGCCGCTCTGGCGCACGAGATGGGGAGGATCGGCCTGCCTGGTTCCCCGATGCGGCTTCGGGAGGGCTGCCGGCTGTCACTCGGCCGGGAAAGAGCATTCCCGGGAAGGAGACATGCAGCGCGCCTGCCCCTCTGCAGCCAGAGGAATTCTGCAGCGGCTGGGCTGCAGGCACGGGGGGGGGGTATAACAGCCCAGGATCTGGGGTATGTGTGTGTGTGTGAGAGATTCACTCGATTCACCTTCCTCCTCTGCAGTGGGGCAGAGACGCTGGCCCACCTTGCAGTGGTGTCGTAAAGAGGTGCTTTGAACACTGAAAGGTGCTAGGCAGAGTCCTTCCTTTCCAGGACTGAAATGAGGCCTGTACTCCCTTCTTCTCCCCATTCCTTCTGTCCCCCCATCAGATAAGCAGGGTTGCCCCCAGACCAGGAAATCTCACCCTGGTTTATTCCCCTGGCTTTGAATGGCAAGTCGATGTGGGGAAATCAGTTAGGGGAGCCTTTTCTAGCTTGCGGCAGGCCTGCAGCCAGGACTTTTTTGTTGGGGGGGGGCATTTACATTTTTAAGGGAGCGGTTAAACGAGAGTTAATTAAATTAATCTGATTGCCTGTCTTCAAAGGGGGAGGCTCCTAGCCTGTTTCTGGCCTTTCCTTTCAAGGGACGGGGCAGCCGGTGCGTCAGTTCCTAGGGGGGGAAACCCAGCTCAGAGGGCATTTAATTGCCTTCAGAAGGCATTTAGATGCCTTTTAAGTTCCCTTCTGCAAGTCAAGGAAGCTTAGAAGGGCACCTTCAATACATCTCCAACAATCCCCTTTTCTGCTAGCCTGGTACCGCCTAGGCCATGGTCCAAAATAAGATTTCTGGCACGGCTATTTGTGGGGTGGGGCTTTTGATTGAGGGGGCATGGCCCCCAAATGCCCCCTCTGTTGCGACCGGCCTGGTGGATGGGTGTGCGGCATCGCCTTGTGAACACCTGCCGGCTGCTGTGCGAAGGCCAGGAGAGCAGAGGCCCGTGACATCATTGGCGGCTCAATCCGAACGCGCCTCTCTTTGCTCCGGGTTCCTCCCCGAAAGGCCAAGGACGTCCAGCGCTGCCACTTCTCCTGGCAATGATGGGGGCACCGGCCTCTTTCGCCCCCCCTTCCGATCCTCAGAGTCGTTAGCAGAGGACAGTGACTGCGGACGGTTCCTGGCACGGCTGATGAAGCACAATCCCGCTCTCTGGGGGTCAGCGTTTAAGGAGACGTTTCCTCCAAGGGTGACCCTGTCAGACTCTGACTGAGCGGCCTGAAGAGACGCGCGGGCAGGCCCCGTGCGAGGAGAACAGTGGCTTCGCGTGCCCCCTCCGGGGACCGACCTTGCGATGGGAGAGGGGGCTTTGCACCCTTCAAGCTGCTCTGAAGTGACTCAGCATTAGCTCTCTTGAGTTCTCTTCTTTCGCCTTTTTTTCCTGGCGCGGAGCAGGAACACAGGGAGGAAAGACAAGGCCCCCTTTTGGAACCTGAGAGGCAAGGGCTGGCTGGTGCATGGTGACCAGCTGCCTCGCTCCGTGATCGGATGTCAGGGTACCTGAATCCCGGCGGGCAAACTGGAAGAGGGCAGGGAGAACGGCGTCGTGCCTCTCCCGGAAATCTTCTGCCGGCTTTCCTCGCTGGGGAGCGAGTGTACGGTGGAGAAACAACCGAGCATCCAAGTTTTGGTGGCTTGGGGGCAAAGGCCGGTGGAGACCACCCGCTTGTGCGCAGGAGTCATGTGTGGGCCTGCTTTATAATCAGGCTGGCAGAGGCAGTTGCCACCTGCAAGAAATTGGGAACAAAGTCCTGTCTGCCGTCCTCCTCTTCTCCCTCGCCTCTCCGTACCCGCCGCCTTGCCTGCTGGGTCCACGACCCGGAACTAGAGCCGCCAACCGCCCTCGATCTCCGAGGCCTCTTGGAAAACAGTATGGCTGAGCTAATGTTTAAAAAGCTGGTTGGGGGGGACGGGGACAGAGGAGTATCAGCCACCCTTGCTCAGAGCTGGTGGCAGCACCCCGAATGGAGTTGACCCTGAGTGGCCTTAGAAGCAGCAGGCTGGTCTGCTGGGTGCTGTCGGGCAGATCGAACCCCCAGATTGGAAGGAGCTGGAAAGGCCTGCTTCAAGATGTGCATTGACGTCTGAGCCTTCTTTTCAGTCTTGCTTCCAAACTGGAGGGCCAGTTTGGTGTAGTGGTTAGGAGCATGGACTCTAATCTGGGAGAACTGGGTTTTGATTCTCCACTCCTCTACCTGCAGCTGCTGGTGCGACCTTGGGTCAGTCACAAGTTCTCTCAGAACCAGGGCTATTTCTGGGCAGGAACGCACAGGAACAGAGTTCCGGCTGGCTCCTGAGTTGGCCACGCTGAGAAGGAACTCATTAGCATAATAGGCCACACCCAAAAGCAGAAACTCATTAGGACTGGCTACATTTGGGGTGTGTGGCCTAACATGCAAAGGAGTTCCTGCTACAAAAAAAGCCCTGGGTTTTGACAATAAGGTAAACTGAATAAGAAGTAAAAGGTAGGTGTGGCTGGATGACCACACTTCTGGTAACATGGGGGTGTGGTCTAATATGCTAATCAGTTTCTACTGTTGGGTCTACCAAAAAAGCCCTGCTCAGAACTGTTCTCTCGTGAGCAGTCCTCGAAAGAGCTCTCTCAGCCCCACCTACCTCACAGGGTGTCTGTTGTGGGGAGGGGAAGGGAAAAGGAGATTGTGAGCCGCTCTGAGACTCCTTCAGTTAGTGAAGGGCGGGATATAAATCCAATCTTCCTCCTCCTCCTCCTCCTCCCTCCTCCTCCTCCTCCTCCTCCTCCTCCTCCTCCTCCTCCTCCTCTTCTTCTTCTTCTTCTTCTTCTTCTTCTTCTTCTTCTTCTTCTTCTTCTTCTTCTTCTTCTTCTTCTTCTTCTTCTTCTTCTTCTTCTTCCAGGAGTGACTGAACAGGAAACTGCCTGGCAGGCCACTGGTTGGCCAAAGTGAGCTAGGCCAAGGGACCCCTGTGGGGCCGGCAGTGACCCAAGGGTTGTTCTCTTTGGACCTGGTGGGTCTGAGGCAGTGGCAGCAGTATCAGGTATTGGCTTAGCTGGCAGGCAGGCCTGCACCACTTGCTGTTGTTGTTGTGGCCAGGGTTTGAACTGATTGGAGACCGTGGTGCTAATGGCCCTGCAGGGCACCAAGCGATGGAGGCCCAGCCGGAGAGATTTAGCCTGTCACTCTGGAGATGTAAAATTTGTGCATCTCGATGTCAGGAGCCGGGAGGTGTGTCTTGCAGCACTAAAGGATGCGTGGCTAAACGGCTTCCGGTCGGGTTGTGGGATCTGCTAGGTCCCGCATTGGGCGGGGGGTTGGACTAGATGGTCTGTACGGCCCCTTCCAGCTCTATGATTCTAGGACCGGTCTCACTCGGCTCCATCCCCAGCTGGAAGTGGGTCACTTCTTTGCTCCCTTATCTAGGAAGGTTTGTCTTTTCGCCCCGGGTAACAAAAAGCATGCCGGACGGAAGAGTTGTTTCCACCGCTTTATTTATTTCTGCGTCGTAAACGCCATCGAGTCATTTCTGGCCCGCGGCGACCCTACGGATTAGTAATTAAACTTATTTATCGAGGATGACTTAAAGTCCACTTCCCCCCACTCCCTGCCAAGTCAAAGCAGCGCACCTCATGAGAGACCCCCGAAACGACAAACCATCAAATGCAACGGATTACCTGCCATCGGCAGATTAACGCAGAAGGGGGCAGAGTGGGTCTCTCCCCAGGCATTTCAGATGGGGTGAGTCGTGCTGTCCGACTCCATGTTGGGGCCTGGGGGTCTCCTAGAATTACACCTGACCTCCGGGGATCAGTTCCCCTGGAGAAAACAGTAGCTTTGGAGGGTGGGCTCCAGTGTTCCCTCTAAGCTGAGTTAGTGTGAGCTAGCTCACAGTTTTTTAGCCTCCGGCTCACGCCTTTTTGTTTTAGCTCAGGAAGGGATGGCTCCAGAGCAGACCGATTTATGCGGCAGCCAGATCGCCGGCTCACAACTTGAATGCCAGGAGTTTGCAAAGCAGAATTTTTGCTCACGGGACTCCACAGCTTAGCGGGGGCATTGGTGGGCCCTATATGGTATACCTTACTGAGCTTCCGCCCCAAACCCTGCCCGCCCTGGGCTCCACCCCCCCAAATCCCCAGGAATTCCCAAACACAGACTGAGCAACCTCGGTGAACATGCAGGGTGATTCTTTTTTCAAAAACCGTAAGGTTGCAGGAACTCTCCTTTCTCATCAGTGGCAAACAAAGAATACCCATAGCAGGTGTCCCCCCCCCCCAGGTTTGGACTACCCCCGTTCTCCCCTCTGCCACCTGAAGCTTCACAGGAGCTGAGTGGGAAAGCAAAAGCTGTTATTGAGCACCTTTTCTTAAAAGAAGAAGAAGAGATTGGATTTATACCCCGCCCTTCACTACCCAAAGGCGTCTCAGAGTGGCTTACAAACGTCTTTCCCTTCCCCTCCCCACAACAGACACCCTGTGAGGTAGAAGAAGAAGAAGAGATTGGATTTATACCCCACCCTTCACTACTCAAAGGTGTCTCAGAGCGGCTTACAAACTCCTTTCCCTTCCCCTCCCCACAACAGACACCCTGTGAGGTAGGTGGGGCTGAGAGAGCTCCTGACAGAAACGGCTCTTTTTCAAGAACAGCTCTTGTCAGAACTACGGCTTGCCCAAGGTCGTCCAGCCAGGTGCAAGTGGAGGAGTGGGGAATCAAACCCGGTTCTCCCAGATTAGAGTCCACACACTTCACCACTACACCAAACTGGCCCTCGCCCCAGATGACACAACACAGCTGTCTCGAGTTCTCCAGAACTCTGTTGTTGCTTAATACCCTGCTGTGGACAGAGGGTTGCCAGGCTGCAGCCGGAAACCCGCAGGGGAAATTTGGGGTGTGTGTGTGCGCAACAGATGCAACAGTTTCCATGCTCCCTCCCACGCCCTTCCATTGGCGCCCGGCAGCCCTACATGGACACCTTTACCCGAAAGCGGTTGAATTGTTTTGCAGACATTCTGTGATGTCACAGCAAGCATCAGCAGTCAGGTGGGGGGTGTCGGCCGATAAGCGGAAGCAGCAGGGTTGCCCACCTCCGCGTGAGGCCTGGAGAGCTCCCAGAACAACTGCTGGCCTTCAGATTACAGAGATCCATTCCCCCTGGAGAAAGGGGCTCCATTTATGGGTAGACTCTATGGCAGGCCCCTAGCAAGGATTTTTAAATTGGGGGGACCTTAAATAAGTTGGGGGGCACCCCGCACACACCCCTCCCAAGGGAGTGCCGCAAATAAAATAAAAAAATCAGAAGTCGGGGGGCCTGGGCTGGATGGGAAGTTGCGGGGGGGGGCTTGGCAGTAAGTTGGGGGGCTGGGCCCCGAGATGGCCCGCTGTAGCTACAGGCTTGCTCTGTGGCTTTATACCCCACTGAGGTCCCTTTCCAAACCCCATCCTCCCCTGGCTTTGGGCCCCAGATCCCCAGGAACGTCCCAACCTGGAGTTGGCAACGCTAGGCAGCAGTCATTTGGACTAAGGGCTGGCTTACAAGGCCGATTTCACTGCTGGCCGTATAATCCCTCATCTGACCTCGTGCCGTGTGTTTCTGTCAAACCGGGTGGTGGAAAAAAAGACCTTTTTTACAAAACGGGTTTTCAGGGCAGGCTGCTTCATGTGAACGCGAGCTAGTATTCACACCGGGCTTTCCAAACCGATCATTTCTAGCTTTTTACTGTGTTCCGTAGCTCCTACTAGCTTCAGAGGGACAAAATTCAGTAGCAGAGCAGCTGGTTTGCACGTGTACGATCCGAGGTTGGATACCTTGCGTGCAGAAGATCTTGGTTTTGGGTCATGGTGTCCCCCAGTTGCAACTGATTTCCGGCAGCAGCCCTGGGCAAGGCAAAAACAGGTTGTGGTGGTTGCTAAAAGACAAAGGTCTCCCATCTCCTTCTCCTGTAACGTTTTGCAAAGCAAGTGACTCGGGGTCCCCATGGGGCGAGTTTACCTGTCCCCGCAGAAGCCAATGAGGCCGAGCCACAGGTGATAACAACGATGCCGTGTCCCAATTCATTCATCGTCACGGGCCAGAGTGGAGAAGAGGCGCTGTGGCTCAGTGGTAGAGCCTCTGCTTGGCATGCAGAAGGTCCCAGGTTCAATCCCTGGCATCTCTAGTTAAAAGGACCAGGCTGGGGGTGATGGGAAGGACCTGAGACACCCCCCCCCCGAGAGCTGCTGCCAACCTGAGCAGACAATTCTGACCTTGATGGACCAAGTGTGATTCAGTTTGAGGTAGCTTTGTGTGATGTGACCTTGAATAGACAGATCAGAGGATATTATTTTATAGAAATGGAATCAATGAAAATTATGTACAATTGCATCCGACTAGATGGAAGCACTCCCTTTCCCTTCCCTCCTCTCTTTTCTTCTCACTTATTCATGTTTTGATAGTACTGGAAAAAGTGCAGAGAAGGGCAACTAGAATGATAAAAGGGTTGGGACACTGTCCCTACGAAGAAAGGTTAAAACGCTTGGGGCTCTTTAGCTTGCAGAAACGACGGCTGAGGGGTGACATGATCGAGGTTCATAAGATTATGAATGGGATTGAGCAGGTTGAGAAAGAAGTCCTTTTCTCCCTTTCTCACAATACAAGAACTCGTGGGCACTCCATGAAATTGCTGAGCAGTCGGGTTAGAACAGATAAAAGGAAGTCCTTCTTCACCCAAAGAGTGATTATCACATGGAATTCACTGCCACAGGAGGTGGTGGTGGCTACAAGCATGGACGGCTTCAAGAGGGAATTAGATAAACATATGGAGCAGAAGTCCATCAGTGGCTATTAGCCACAGGGTATAGATGGGAGCTCTCAGTCTGGGGCAGGTGATGCACTCTATTCTTGGTGATGGAGGGGGCAGCAGTGTGAGGGCTTCTAGTGTCCTGGCCCCACTGCTGGACCTCCTGATGGCACCTGGTATATTTTGGCCACTGTGTGACCCAGAGTGTTGGACTGGATGGGCCATTGGCCTGATTCAACATTGGCTTCTCTTATGTTCTTATGTTCTTATGATGTTTCATTGTTAGTGTTTTTGTGTTTGTTTGTTTTTTGTTGGAACATTTCCTTCATAAGATGGCATTGTTTTTCGATTGGATATGAGGCAACGGATGGTTTTGTTGGTTGGTTTTGTTGTTGATATTTGTTTGGTGCATGTCTAAAATAATAACAATAATAATTTTAAAAAGCAATCCTCGGTATGCCGGTTGCAATCTGTGACTTCAGTGTAGTGTTGCAGAATCTGCCCCCTGTATTGAAAGAAGCATTCTTGGACTTTCTGTTTAATTAAAAATAAAAACCCTACCGCAAGCATATATTTGAGGTTTTCCCTGCTGGTGCCAGAATTAAATTCACGGCCGCCTCTGGCAACCCGCTTCGGGCCCTCATCCATAACCTAAAATATGATCTGAGCGGATTAAATGAATTCGTGACTCGACAGAGCATGCATAAGGAGGACGTTGGCCTCACGGCGGTTCCCAGAGATGCCCTTGCAGTCTTCGGTGGTCACTGTAGGTCCTTTCCATGGAGCGGGTTACCAACCTGGAGTTCTCCTGCAATTATAAGAGCTCTCTGGATAACAGGAATTAGCTCCCCTGGAGAAAATGGCAGCATCGGAAGGTACTAGACTCTGTGCCAGGGGTCTTCGACCTTTTTGAGCCTGGGGGCACCTTTGGCATTCTGACAGGCATGGTGGGCCACAAAATGGCTGCTGAAGGAGGCGGAGCCAGCCACAAAATGATTGCCATGGCTTAATTTCAGTCAGGCGCTGCAGGTCTGTGTGCTGCAATGGCTGCCATTGCCAAAGCACCTTTTTTAAAAAATCTGCACAACCAATCAAATCTCCAGTAATCTATCAGGAGCCTTGCTGAGCAAAAGAAGAAGAAGAAGAAGAGATTGGATTTATACCCCTTGCCCTTCACTCGGAGTCTCAGAGCAGCTTACAAACTCCTTTCCCTTCCCCTCCCCACAACAGACACCCTGTGAGGTGGGCGGGGCTGAGAGAGCTCTTTCGAGGACTGCTCGTGAGAAAACAGCTCTGACAGAACTATGGCTTGCCCAAGGTCACCCAGCAGCCGCAAGTGGAGGAGTGGGGAAATCAAACCCGGTTCTCCCAGATTAGAGTCCGCGCACTTAACCACTACACCAGACAGGCTCCTACGTGGCTCTGCCTACTTCTTAAAAGCACTTGGCGGGCACCAGAAGAGGTGTCGGCAAGCGCAAATGGTGCCCATGGGCACCGAGTTGGGGAATCCCTTCTCTCTGCATTGTATCCTGCTGAGCTTCCCCCATCCTCAGACTCCAGGATCTGCCCCCAAGCCTCTGGGATCTTCCCAACCTGTAACTGGCAGCCCTGGAACACCAAACACCACTCCATTTAATCAAAGACTTTCCGAGGGAGCAAGCTATGGGAGAATTCCCCCTCGGCATTTAAAGTTGCCTCTTTTCTAGAAACGCAAACACCTAGAACAATCCCTTGTGGCTGCTGGTGCCTGGTCAAATCCTACTTACCTAAAGGACTGCCTTTCCCCATATGTTCCCCAGAGAGCACTAAGATTGGGGTCCTGAAGCCAGGCCCTAAAGAAGCCAGGCTAGCTGTGACGAGGGCCAGGGCCTTTTCTGTGGTGGCCCCGCACTGGTGGTGAAGAAGAAGAAGAAGAAGAAGAAGAAGAAGAGGAGGAGGAGGAGACTGGATTTATACCCCAATCTTCACTGCCCAAAGGCGTCTCAGAGCAGCTTACAAACTCCTTTCCCTTCCCCTCCCCACAACAGACACCCTGTGAGTTAGGTGGGGCTGAGAGAACTTCTGACAGAAACTGTCCTTGAGAGAACAGCTGTGCCAGAGCTTGTGACTGACCCAAGGTCATATCAGCAGGTGCAAGTGGAGGAGTGGGGAATCAAACCCAGTTCTCCCAGATTAGAGTCCGCGTACTTAACCACTACACCAAACTGGCTCACTTCCACCAAACTGGTGGAATAAGCTCCTGGATAACCCCAGGGCCCTGTGGGACCTGTTACAGTTCCGTAGGGCCTGTCAAATGGAGCTCTCCCACCAGACTTTCGGATAGGGTGCCGCCTCCCAATACTGTGGCCCTGGCCCCAATATCAGTACTAACTTGATAACTAACAGCCTGACTAGACTATGGTAGTAGTTAACTATCTGGATGCCAGAAGAATGCCGCCACCACTTATTAGCACCTATGTTTACTAGCATTTATGATTTGTATTGCGTGGTTTTATTTAAAGCTTGTGTTTTAACATATCTTATTGTTTTATTATATATCTATATCCAGGGCTATTTTGGGGCAGGAACGCGCAGGAACGGAGATCTGACTGGCTCCCAAGTTGGCCACGCCCAGCAGGAACTCATTAGCATAATAGGCCACACCCAACAGCAGAAACTCATTAGGATTGGCTACATGAGGGGTGTGTGGTCTAACACATGCAAAGGAGTTCCTGCTTCCAAAAAAAGCCCTGGGTTTTGACAACAAACAAGATAAACAGAATAAGGAGCAAAAGGTGGGTGTGGCTGGATGACCACACTTCTGCTGACGTGGGGGTGTGGCCTAATAGGCTAATGAGTTTCTGCTGTTGGGTTTGGCCTGTTATGCTAATGAGTTCCTGCTGGGCTTTTTCTACAAAAAAAGCCCTGTCTATAGCTATCTATATCTATCTGTCTGTCTGTCTATTTATCTATGTCTATATTCTGTAAGCCACCCTGAGTCTGCCTTGGCAGGAAGGGTGGGATACAAATTAAACAAATAAATAAACAAACAAAAAGAGCCCCCCCCAACAGTGTTAGATATCTAATATTGGATATCAGTATCGGATGCCCGTATTAGGTATCAAAACTGGCTTTCCAATGAAGCGTGTGGAACAGAGGTTCTTTTCTGCACGTGCAGCGAGTTGTCTCGATAATCGGTAACTATAGATTTTGACATTCTGTACCTGGCATATTGAATTTCTGTT
>JAPDNY010000017.1:38463684-38616184 GCA_029375565.1 Gekko gecko | reverse complement strand
GTTATAGGTCTTCTGAATCTTGGCTGTCATACCATTCGTTTCGAGCACCTACTCTTGTGCAGCTAGAATGAGTCCTTCCGTTTCTTTCTTCAAGTGCCCATTCAGGGCCACTTACAGGTGCTTTCACGATCAAATTTGTTCTGCCTTCCAAATATTGCCCATGGCAGTACTTTTCCTTCCATTTGTCAAAGTGAGTTTTGATTTCAGTCTTTTTGGTAATCTCCTCTGGTTTCTGTAACCTTAAATAAGTCCACCTTGTACAACTAGAAGCTTCTCTTTACTTTTCTCGGTGTAGTCATTCAGTGCTCATTTTTCTTCTTCAGCTGCTTGCTTAACTTTCAGGAGACCTCTTCCCCCCTAAGAAGTGGTACACATGGTGAGAGAGAGAGAGAGAGAGAGAGTTGCTTTGCCTAGCAGAAAGGCCTATCTGCCCCACCGCTTAATGGGGAAGAACCATCTTTGCCCAATGTCCTATTTTTTTTTTAAAAAAAACTTCACTATTTTGCATGCTAATACAACAAGCCACCTTGTATATATATATACACGTATGATCCGTAATTCCATTTCGTCTGACGAAGCGTACGTGCCCACGAAAGCTCACACCTTGAATAAAACTTTGTTGGTCTTAAAGGTGCCTGCCTGACTGGACTCTAATGTCAACTTATTCAGTAAGTTACTCCGCTGCCCAAACTCAATACGAAGCACCGTCGATGGGTGTAATGTTCAAGGGCTCAGAGAAACTCCTCATGAACCCAACCACACTCTTGGCTGTCTCTGGGAAGGATCTTTACTTGGAGAAGCACAACTTCCAAGTGTCAACTGTTAAAACACTGGGCCTCTCATACCTATCAGGTTGTAAACAGACATGCCCTCTTCCTGATATGATCCACCCCCCCGCCCCGTCTCTGCCTCCCCTCTTCTCTCTCCACCATCACTCCTTTGTTTAAAGTCCGCTGACCACACGCTGACCTCTCCTAACCCCTCGGTCGAAAATTACAACCAGCCACACAAACAAGCGGCTCCGGGTCAGGAGGAGCCAAGTCTGCTAAAAGTTAGTAATCATACATTAATTCCCTGACATAATTAATCAAAACGAAGCCGCCCCTTATCTAGCCCTGGAACCTTTAACCCGTTACAAAGGAGTCAATTAGCAAACCACTTGAGCCGGGGAGTTGGGTACAAATAGCTTCGGCCTCTCTCATCCCGGAACGGGCCCGGAGTCGAGGGAGAAAATGCCTTTGAAGTCCCCCCATCTCCCGGACTGAGATATAATTTCATCCATCAAGTTAAAAGACTGCTCTGCTTTAAAAGGAAAAAAAAAAGAGGGAGGGGGGGAGAAAGTACCATGTGTGCCTGTATATATATATCTGTCATCCCACTACATTGGGTGGGTGACTGAAAAGCCGTTTGTTACCTTCTTTTTGGCAGGATGGAGTGGGCTGCAGTGGACCCGACCTGTCAAAAGCACCCAAAGTTTATCAAAGCGGAGGGCTAAGGGGTTTGATTTGTGGGAGAACCAGCCCGCTGGCCCGCTAAGGG
This sequence comes from Gekko gecko, assembly GCA_029375565.1. Taxonomy (NCBI): domain Eukaryota; kingdom Metazoa; phylum Chordata; class Lepidosauria; order Squamata; family Gekkonidae; genus Gekko; species Gekko gecko. Next base: position 38,614,645 of record JAPDNY010000017.1, on the reverse strand, counting down.
AGCCAGTAAATCTCTGCTTTGTTATGCCGATAAGATGATGATACTTCAATTCCGGGGCTTAACGATGCATGCCAGCCAGCTTTCATTTGGGGTCTGTGTATAATTATATCTCCAGCATATGCGACAATTCATATCGAATTATAGAGACCGAGGCCCGCCCCCCCCCACCGCCGATAGGCCCAAGTTCAAGCTCCTTGAAACCAAAGGCACGCAACTCCCCCGAGGCCTGTCTAATCTTGTTTAATATGTATGGAAACAAACAGGCCAGGGTGTATGTATATTAAATGTGTTTATTTATTGCGCAGGGCGGAGGGGGTTGGGGAGGGAAACGATCCCAGGGAAGGTTGTCAGCAGTGCCGTCAATCAATCAGCCGAGTGGATCTCGGGGGAGTCGCGGATGGCACCCAGACCCCCCCCTTCCCTTGGAATTTGTTCTCTCTCTCTCTAAATGCATCGCACAACAGCGCATGTGTTACACGGCACCGTCAATTTCTTCGGCACAGGTCTGCAAAGCTTTGCTCCTGAAGAGTCCCCTGGACATCACTGGGATGCCTAAAGGGGGACTGGTGGTCCTCGGGTTGCCGACCTCCAGGTGGGCCCTGGAGATATCCCAGAATTTAGACAGGTCTCCAGACTAGGGAGATCCATTTCCCAGGAGGAAATGGCTGCTCTGGAGGGTGGGGCCTAAGGGATTAAACCCTATCCTTCCCTGGCTCCACCACCCTCCCAAATCTCCAGGTTATGTCCCAACCCAGAGTTGGCAACTATACAAGGGAGAAGAGTCTGCAGATTTTGTTTGGCTTTGGAGCTTGATATGCCTCCCCCTGGAACTTCCTGGGTGTTATGGTAATCTGAGAGCAAGATCAAATGTTGCCAAGGTCACATTTTGTTGTTTTTATTTCTTTGGGTAGTTCTGCCCCAACCCTTTCCTCTTTGGTTGAAGGTGGCTTTGAACTCTGTGCTTGCGTCGCAAAGCTAAGGCAGACCAAGGGTATGCTGATGTGTCAGAGAGGATGCTGGACCCTTACCCCAGCCTCAAATTCTCCCCTATGTGTGGCAGGCCTGGCTTTTTATAATCTATTTTTCCCCCAGCTGGGCTCAGAAGCATGGAAAAGACAAAGAATGGTGCAGTGGCTGGAGCAGGGTGGTGCCTCATCCCTTCCCTGGAACCACCAAGTGTTCTTAAAAAGGGGTGGTAGGGCCACCTTCTTGCTCAGCAGGGCTTCTGATTGGCCACTGGAAATCTGACTGGCCACGTAGATTAATTCCTGCCCCCCCCCCCAGTGGCAACTGTCACTACTGAATTGGATTACTCTCACTCTTCCTTAGAATCATGGAGCTGGAAGGGACCTCCAGGGTCATCTAGTCCAACCCGCTGCACAGTGCAGGAAATTCACAATGACCTACTCCCCATACCCCCAGTGACCCCTGCTCCATGCCCAGAAGATGGCAAAAAACCTCCAGGATCCAGGGTTGCCAGATCCCCCAGGGGGGCAGAGCCCTCACTTTAGGGGCCCCCAATCCACCAGCCCAGATCCAGCCGGTGGGGGGAACCACACCCCCAAAGTGCCTGGATTGGGCCAATGTGCCTGGCACGATGGCGTCACCCGGAGGTGACATCATCACACTGGGCATGTTGCCAGGGGGACGCTCTAGCATTTGGCCTGAAAACTCTACAATATCATAGAGTTTCTAGTCAAATGCTAGAGTGTCCCCCCCAGCGACGTCCCTAGAGTGATGATGTCACTTCTGAGTGATGTCATTGCAGTGCGCCCGCTATGTGTGCGTACCAGAAGTTCTGGGAAGAGGAGCTTCTCCCCACCCCGGCAAAAGATAGGGACCCGGCGACCCTACTAGGATCCCTGGCCAAACTGGCTTGGAGGAAAATTGCTCCCTGACTCCAGAGTGGTGATTGGCATTTCCCTGAGCGTGTCAGAAAGGGCCAGGAGAACTAAGCACCATGGCAACCCCTCCTGCCCTCCCTCCCATACCTTTCCCAACGTATCTTAAATATACCCCTCTTTTCCCCTGTGTCTGGACTGCCTCGGTGTTACTGACTCCACCTCCCGCAACAATCATTTTGTGGTGGGTTCCGCCTCCTGCAGCAGCCATTTTGTAGCTGCACCCACCACCCTGTGATAAAATTGCAAAGGCTCAAAATGGTTATGGACCCCAGGGTTAGTGTCAGACTAAGATCTGAGAGGCCCAGGTTGAGATCCTCCACTGTGCCCTGGGAGCTTGCTGGGTGACTTTGAGCCAATCACTCTCAGCATAGCCTACCTCACAAGGCTGTTGTGAGGATGACATAGAGGAGGGGAGAATGATGTTGGGCCTTTTTTTGGAGGAAAGCGGGATACAAGTATACAGGGCATTTTTTTCTGGGGGAACTCGCTGAAACGGAGTTCCGGAAACTCTTCAACAAATTTGTTTTTTAAATGTTTAAAAATTCTCAGGTTTTCAGTATACAGACTGAAAACGTCATTTCCCTCTTGAGAGTTCTGGCACCTCTTTTTTTTAAAAAAAAACAAAAACAACCGAACCAACCCTTCAAGCTATGCTCCCTCTAAGCTGTGGTGCCTTGTGGCAGTGAGTTCCATGTGTTAATCACTTTTTGGGTGAAGAAGGACTTCCTTTTATCCGTTCTAACCCGACTGCTCAGCAATTTCATGGAGTGCCCACGAGCTCTTGTATGGTGAGAAAGGGAGAAAAGTACTTCTTTCTCAGCCTGCTGTACCCCACGCATAATCTTGTAAACCTTGATCATGTCACCCCTCAGCAGGCGAAACTGGAACTACAAATCCCAAAATGCACATGGCAGAGACAAGGGTGACTTAGTAAATGAAAAAAAAAGAGAGAGAGAGAGAGAGAGAGAGGAAAAGTTATGATTTATCACCCGGCTGCTGGACCAAAGGCTTATGAGTTCCTGGTGTCTGAATGATTATGACACTTTTAAAGTATATTCTCCTATTACGGCTCACTCATTGCCACAGTCCATATTGTGATGTGACAGATATTTTAAATGCAATTCTACTTATTTATATTTATTCCAAGCTTAGTGACAGGCAAAAAGCATCTACAAATCATAGCAATTTCCTCCTCCCCCTCCCCCTCCCCAGCAAACCCCCCCTTCAAAGTAGTCAGGACAAAGATTTATTCCTTGCACTGTTGATATGCACTATGGTGGGTATTAGGAAGACAGATTCCCACCTGGAGAACTGTTACTTAGGCACATTTAATTAATATAAAGCAGGGGGGACAGAACGACAACAAAAGCAAGAACAAAAGCAGAAGCGTTGTCTGTGCAAAGGGGAGCCTTTGGAAAACTGACCCAGGCAGGGCTTTTTTTTTGTAGAAAAAGCCCAGCAGGAATTCATTAGCATAATAGGCCACACCCACCAGCAGAAACACATTAGCATATTAGGCCACACCCCTGACAGTGCAGCTGCTTCGCATATTAGACCACACCCCCATGCAGCCAGAAGTGTGGTCATCCAGCCACACCCACCTTTTGCTTCTTATTCTGTTTGCCTTGTTTGTTGTCAAGACCCAGGGCTTTCTTTGTAGCAGGAACTCCTTGCATGTTAGGCCACACAGCCCTAATGTAGCCAGTCCTAATGAGTTTCTGCTGTTGGGGTGTGGCCTATTATGCTAATAAATTCCTGCCGGGCATGGCCAACTCAGGAACCAGCTGGAACTCCGTTCCTGTGCGTTCCTGCCCAAAAATAGCCCCGGATACAGGTATGGACCGTTCAAGAAAATCACATTAGCCCTGACCTGGATAGCTCAGGGAAGCCCAATCTCGTCAGACCTTGGGAGCTAAGCAGGGCACTTGGAGTACTTGGAAGGGAGTTCTTGCAGACCTCCAAGGAATGCCAGGGCTGGGATGCAGAGGCAGGCGATCTCAAGCCGCCTCTCTGAAAAACGTCCTAGCCCCACTAGGGGTCACCAGAAGTCACCATTACTTCCAGGCTTGCAAGCACATACACACCCACACCCAAATACTCACCAAAAGGGAGGGGGGGAGAGAAAATCACATTAGACTACACAGGAAATGGTATGAACCTTGGGACCAATACAGATACTGCCTTTCCAGCGGTGTCAAAGGCTGTGATCCTAAAGACACTCTCCTGGGAGTAAGCCCCATTGAACAACACGGGACTTACTTCTAAGTAGACCTGACTGAGTGGGCTTGCTTCCATAATAACCAAGACCTCCCAATGCTGGATCAGACCAAGGGGAGCCCAACGAGTCCAGCCTCCTGTTTACCGTAATGGCTATAGAATCCAGCCGGTGGGGGTAAAGGTTTCCCTTGCTCAAAAGCTAGTCAGATCCAACTCTAGGGGGTAGCGATCATCTCCGTTCCCAAGCTGAAGAGCCAGCGCTGTCCGAAGACATTTTCGTAATCATGTGGTTGGCATGACTGAAGGCCAAGGTGCACGGAACACTGTTACCTTCCCACCGAGGTGGTACCTATTTATCTACTTGCAGTTTCTTGCTTTCAAACTGCTAGGTTGGCAGGAGCTGGGGCCAGAGACAGGAGCTCATTCCATCATGCGGCACTCAGGTCTCGAACTGCTGAACTACAGACCTTCCAGTATGCAGCTTCAGCGTCTTAACCTCTTGAGCCATGAGAGGTAGGGAGATTCAAATGCCTTTCCCTCTTCTCCAATAAACCCCTCCTGCATTAAAAGGTAAATTCCCTGGTTAAAAAGGTAAAGGTTTCCTTTTGCCAGAAAGCCAGTCGAATCCGACTCTAGAGGACGGTGCTCATCTCTGTTTCCAAGCTGAAGAGCCAGCGCTGTCTGAAGACATTTCAGTGGTTATATGGCCGGCATGACTAAACATGACTGGTAGGTCAGTATAAAACCAGGGCCATCCTCTATGTATATTTCCCATAATGGGGACATCTTTGCTAAGGAAGTACCAACTGGAATACCAGTCCAAAGCTGAGCAAACCCAGTCTGCAGAGATTCTACCAAATATAAAAGACACCCCCAACCCAAATCTGCAACTACGTGGTAATCAAAGAACAAGATAATCTTTCGTATCCCAAAAATTCTCCCTATTTTTTAACTTTTTCCCTACGAAGGGGTCTCACACCCTAAGACAGGGTCCCTTTTCTACAATGATGGGTTGAAAAGGAGAGACTGGCGCATGGGGGGAAACTCTGCAGTAAAGGAAATCTAAAATTATACATATTCTCAAGGAAGATAACAGATCTAGGGCAGATGAAGATTGCTCACTCCAAAATACTCTCCGGAACTGCTCTGGTGTACCCTTTGGAGGTATTTATTCCTAGCTTGAGAGGGGCGGGTAGGATTTGACAATTAAAAGACGAAAGGAGAGGTCAGCCCTAGTCAGAGTCGAAACTTATTTGACCCAGTTTGATTAATTATGGGATTTTTTTTTACGTCCTTCAGAAATAAAAGGGTATGAAAGAAGTCAGCTTTTTTCCCTTTGTTCACTAATTCTTAGGACTTCACTAATGCACTATGTTTTTTTTACCAGCATACACCTAAGGGGCAAAGTCAGTGTGATGCTGAGACTAGGGTTGCCAACTCCCAGGTGAGTTCTGGAGATCTCCCAGAATTACAACTGATTTCAAGACAACAGACATTACTTCCCCTGGAGAAGAAGGCTGCTTTGGAGGGTGGACTCTAGGGCAGGGGTGTCGAACTCATTTGTTACGAGGGCCGGATCTGACATAAATGAGACCTTGCTGGGCCGGGCCACGTGTGTCATAAAATGTAATATCAGGTAGGTAAAGTAAAGGTAAAGGCTCCCTTGCTCGAAAGCCAGTCGAATCCGACTCTAGGGTTGCGGTGCTCATCTCCGTTTCAAAGCCAAAGAGCCAGCGCTGTCTGAAGATGTTTCCGTGGTCATGTGGCCGGCATGACTAAACGCCAAGGCACACGGAACGCTGTTACCTTCCCACCGAAGTGGTACCTATTTATCTACTTGCAATTTCTTGCTTTCGAACTGCTAGGTTGGCAGGAGCTGGAACCAGAGATGGGAGCTCACTCCATCATGTGGCACTCTTGGGTCTCAAACTGCTGAACTACTGACCTTCCACAGCCTGCAGTTCAGCGTCTTAACCACTTGAGCCACCAGGTAGTGGAGATATAAACTTTATAAAGCAGGGGTCTTTTGGGGGAAGCGCACTGGAGCGCAGCTCCGGCAGCTTCAGAGGGCAGAAAGGCTCCCGCATGTCAGTTTCGGCCCTACAAGGGATTTAGAAGTCTTTGGGACAGCCGAATGTCAATTTCAGCTCCATTATATCCTATGGGCCATTGAAGTCAATGGTGAAAACATAGGGTATATTCTGGGGGCTGGAGAGGAGGGGGTTTGAGGAAGAGGCTCTGAGCTCACAGGGTAGCTGTTGGAGACTCTCCCCAAGATACCCACCACGTTTCAAGAACATTGGACCAGTGGGTCCAATTCTATGGGCCCCCAAACAGGTTGCCCCCATTCCCTCCATTGTTCCCTATGGTGGGGAAAAAGTTATTTTTTTCCCACGGTGCTGTTAGTAGCTCTGGGGGGGAGGGGGTTTGAGGGAGAGGCTCCAAATTTTCAGGGTAGCTTCGGGAGCCTCTCCCCACATACACTCCCACGTCTCAAAGCAATTGGACCAATGGGCCTAATTCTATGGGCACCCAAACAGGTTACCCCCATTACCTCCATTGTTTCCAATGGGGAAACCCAGCCAGCAGCACTTAAGGCAGGCAAAGCAGGCAGCCACCCGGCAGTCAGACTCTCCCAGAGAATCTCAGGGAAAGTGAACTGGGGAAGGGAAGGGGAGGCTTTCAAAGATGCCTCCCCTGCCTTTTGTTTCCCCTTCTGACATCACTTCTGGTGATGTCAGGGGGCGTGGCATATGCTAATAGCCTAGTAGATCATTAGCATATCATATGCTAATGAGCTCCTGCAGCTCTTTTTCTACGAAAAGACCCCTGTTATAAAGGATACAGACACAAAGGGGTGTTAACAACATGCTTAAAACATTAGCCCTCTTGCAATATTTTCTTTCTGGAGCTGCGGTGGCTCAAGTGGTTAAGATGCTGAACTGCAGGCTGTGGAAGGTCAGTAGTTCAGCAGTTCGAGACCCGGGTGCTGCATGACGGAGTGAGCTCCCGTCTCTAGTTCCAGCTCCTGCCAACCTAGCAGTTCGAAAGCAAGAAATTGCAAGTAGATAAATAGGTACCACTTCGGTGAGAAGGTAACAGTGTTCTATGCGCCTTGGTGTTTAGTCATGCCGGCCACATGACCATGGAAATGTCTTCGGACAGTGCTGGCTCTTCGGCTTTGAAACGGAGATGATCTCTCATTCATTAGGAAATTCTGTGAGTCTCATCCTGTATCCTGACATGTGCCCATGGCCCTGTAGCATAAGAAGCAATGTGCAGGAAAGTCTGTGGAAACAGCTACCTTGGCACAACATCTACTCAGATGTGGCATTCGGTATCAAACCACATGTAGTGTATCCAGTGAGCAACTCAACTCACGTGAACAGTTTTATTACAGCAAATTCACACAAAATGCTTATCCGGTGTTATGCATGAGGATGATTCACACATAAGTATAACATATGCATGGGCATTTTCACGCTGCATCATGGGAACTGTAGTTATTTTTTGAGGAAAGACCCATCATTCCCCAGTCAACCCTTTGTGTTTTCTCCTGCATCTTAAAAAAGATTCCTACACCCCGTTTTGGTCTGCTGCTACAGACAAGCACAATTAGTGTTGCCAACCTCCAGGGGGGCCTGGATATATCCAGGAATTACAACTGATCTCAGGAAGACAAAGATCAATTTCTCCAGGAGAAAATAGTTGCTTTGGAGGGTGGACTCTATTGCATTATACCCCATCGAAGGCCCTTCTCACCCAAACCCTGCCCTCAGCAGGGCAGGGCTTTTTGTAGAAAAAGGCCAGCAGGAACTCATTAGCATATTAGGCCACACCCCTGACAGGACAGCTCTTTAGCATATTAGGCCACACCCCCATGTTACCAGAAGTGTGCTCATCCAGCCACACCCAATTTTTGCTTCTTATTCTGTTTACCTTGTTTGTTGTCAAAACCCCGGGCTTTTTTTGGAACAGGAACTCCTTTGCATGTTAGGCCACACACCCCTCATGTAGCCAATCCTAATGAGTTTCTGCTGTTGGGTGTGGCCTATTATGCTAATGAGTTCCTGCTGGGCGTGGCCAACTCGGGAGCCAGCTTGAACTCTGTTCCTGCACGTTCCTGCACCAAAATAGCCCTGCAGCAGGCTGTACCCCTAAACCTGAAGCACAGCTATCCCTTGGTGAATTTACATGTCAGTCGCATTTGTCGTGAAGTTCCCAGGACCTCTGCACTTTGCCCGTCTCCTTGTACCCACGATTTTAGCATAACCAGGTGAATGGGGCAAAGTCAGGACTTGCCATCCCTGCACTTGAGAAGCCATCGAGGGCTCACCGACCCCACCACGAGAAAGGGGGGGGAAAGAGCTCTGTTGTAGAGAGCTTTTCATACTCAGCAATAAACCGCAGGTGGACTCGGCAGAATCGGGATGCATTTCTTTTATTTGGAAGAACTAGTTCTCAGCGTGTTCTTTCAGGACACAACAATGCTCCAGGTGTGTGCTGAGCAGAAGGCGGGGGGGGGCAGGAGAGGTAAAGCCTATCCGATAATTCTCCCCGGGGATTGGCGCCTATTGATATCGGCAGCTTTTCCTTCTCTGCCTTTCTCTCTGCTCCTGACCCCAAATTTACTTTCCCACACCAGGCACTGATCCCTGCCGGCAGAGGTGGCCGAACGTCTAATGGAAGGGCTGCTCGGCCGGAACACCAGGGCCAGGTCACCGCCATCGGCCCCTGCGATGGCACCACGAAATATTTTGTAGGTGTCATGGTATCTGTTAGACCAAATTACCACCCCCGAGGCTCAATTTCACCCAAGCTTCTTATGGCTGATGAAGCAGGACGTCTCCGGCAACCACACTTTCAGGACTTTTAGCACACCATCGTTGTTCCTTCGTGTTCAGTTTTAGGCTGGATCTAGCAAACCTAAGCTGGTGGTAGAATTGCAAGGTAGTAGACGTTACCCTTGTCCTGACTGCTAGGCCTGCCAACCTCCAGGTGGGGCCCAGAGAGCTCGTGGAATTACAGCTAACCTCCAGATTAAAGACACTGGAAGACCAAGCCAAAATCCTAACTATATATGTACGTTGACGGGATCCTAACTGGCAGTAACTGACCAGGAGAGAGATCTTGGAATCGTGGCAGATAACTCACTGAGAATGTCAACTCAGTGTGTGACTGCATTAGAAATGGCAAATGCTGCGCTGGGGATTCTGAGGAAGGGGACTGAGAACAAATCAGCCAGTACCATAATGCCTCCGTATAAATCTAGGGTGTCGCCTCATTTGGAATATTGTGTACAGTTTTGGGCCCCAAACGCCAAAAAAGAAATTATAGCATTGGAAAAAGGGCAGCTGAGACGATTAAGGAGATGGAACACCTTCCCTGTGAAGAAAGGTTAAAGAGGTCACAGCTCTTTAGCTCGGAGAGATGACATGAAAAAGGTTTACAAAATTATGCATGGGATAGAGAAGGTAGAGAAAGAAGTCATTTCCTCCCTTTCTCACAATACAAGAACTCGTGGGCACTCCACGAAATTGATGAGCAGTAGGCTTAGAAGAGACAGAAGGAAGCACTTTGTCACCCAAAGAGTAATTAACCTGTGGAATTCATTGCCACAGGAAGTGGTGGCAGCTACAAGCAGAGACAGTTTCAAGAGGAGACTGGATAAACTTACGGAGCAGAAGTCCATCAGTTGCTATTGGACACAAGGTATGGATAGAACACTGTGTCTGGGGCAGTGATGCTCTGTATCCTTGGTACTTGGGGAGCCACAGTGGGAGGGTTTCTGGAGTTCTGGCCCCAACTGGTGGACCTCCTGATGGCACCTGGTTTTTGGCCACTGTGTGACACAGAGTGTTGGACTGGATGGGCCACTGGTTTGATCCAACATGGCTTATGTTCTCTTATGTTCTTATGCCTGCCTCTGCACAGCAAACCTGGACTTCCTTGGTGGTCTTCCATCCAAGTACTAACCAGGGCTGATCCTGCTACCTTCTGAGATCTGGCAAGATTGGGCTAACCTAGGCTACCTGGATAAGGGTGTACCACTGCTGTTGAGATTGACAGCCTCCAAATGGAGGCTGGAGATCCGCTGGAATTACAACTAATCCCGAAACTACAGAGAACAGTTTTCCTGGGCAAAAAATGGCTGCTTTGGAGAGAGGAGTCTATGGCATTATACCCCCCACCCCAGGTCTCTCCCCTCCTCAAACCACACCTCCACAGGATCCACCCCCCAGATTTTCAGGAATTTGATGTCAAACCTATGATTGCTACTAATTCTGAAGGGGAGAAAAATAAAACATTGCAAGGAGACAAAACATTGAGGTAGGGGTAAGATTATCCACTGTTCCAGAGAGGGTGTAGCCCAGTTATGAGTCAGCTTACCAGCTCTGGGTTGAAAAATACCTGGAGAATTTGGGAGCGGATTCCGGGGAGGGTGGTCTCTGGGGACAGCAGGGTGCTCAGCAGGGTGCAATGCTACAGAGTCCATCCTCCAAAGCAGCCATTTTCTCCAGGAGAACTGGTCCCTATTGTCTAAAGATCAGTGGTAGTAGCAGAAAACTACTGAGGCAAGTAAGGTTCTGTAAAGGAAGATCTTGTCTCACTAACCTGTTAGTGTTCTTTGAGGGAGTGAACAAACATGTGGACAAGGGGGACCCAATAGATGTTGTTTACCTTGACTTCCAGAAAGCTTCTGATAAACTTCCTCATCAAAGGCTCCTAAGTAAGCACAATAGTCACGGGATAAAAGGACAAGTCCTCTTGGGGATCAAAACTGGCTAATTAATAGGAAACAGAGAGTGAGTATAAATGGGCAATTTTCTCAGTGGAGGGTGGTAAGCAGTGGGGTACCGCAGGGATCAGTACTGGGTCCGATGCTTTTTAACTTGTTCATTAATGATTTGGAGTTGGGAGTAAGCAGTGAAGTGGCTAAATTTGCAGATGACATGAAGTTGTTCAGGGTGGTGAGAACCAGGGAGGATTGTGAGGCACTCCAAAGGGATCTGTCGAGGATGGGTGAGTGGGCGTCAACATGGCAAATGGGGTTCAGTGTGGCCAAGTGCAAAGTGATGCACATTGTGGCCAAAAAGCCTAACTATAAATACATGTTGATGGGGTCTGAACTGGCAGAGACTGACCAAGAGAGAGATCTTGGAGTCATAGTAGATAACTCACTGAAAATGTCTAGACAGTGTGTGACTGCAATAAAAAAAAAGGCTAAAGCTATGTTGGGGATTATTAGGAAGGGAATTGAAAACAAATCAGCTAGTATCATAATGACCCTGTATAAATCAATGGTGTGACCTCATTTGAAGTAGTGTGTACAGTCCTGGTCACCATACCTCAAAAAGGATATTATAGCATTGGAAAAAGTGCAGAAAAGGGCAACTAGAATGATAAAAGGGATGGAACACTTTACCTGTGAAGAAAGGTTAAAGCGCTTGGGGCTCTTTAGCTTGGAGAAATGACGACTGAGGGATGACATGATCGAGGTTTATAAGATTATGCATGGAACAGAGCAGATATAGATAGATAGACTTTTCTTCCTTTCTCACAATACAAGAATTCGCGGGCACTCAGTGAAATTGCTGAGCAGTCGGGTTAGAACAGATAAAAGGAAGTCCTTCTTCACCCAAAGAGTGATTAACACATGGAATTCACGGCCACAGAAGGTGGCTGCGGCTACAAGCGTGGTCAGCTTCAAGAGGGAACTGGATAAACATATGGAGCAGAAGTCCATCCAGTGGCTATTAGCCACAAGGTATAGATAGGAACTCTCAGTCTGGGGCAAGTGATGCACTGTATTCTTGGTGTTGGGGGTAGGCAACAGTGGGAGGGCTTCTAGTGTCCTGGCCCCTCTGGTGGACCTCCTGATGGTATTTTTGGCCACTGTGTGACAGAGTGTTGGACTGGATGGGCCATTGGCCTGATTCAACATTGGCTTCTCTTACATTCTTATGTTCTTAAGATCTCCAGGCCCCATCTGGAGGTTGGCAACCCTAGTCACCCAAGACAGGCTTCGTATCTTAGCAAGGAGGGCAGATTTCTTTCTTCCCCAGACACCAAGGCCTTCCCTTTATTCTTTTCTTAGCTCCCTTACAAAGAACAACAGGCACCTTAGGGAAGAAGCAACCAATTTGCTTGCAATGTTCTCCTTCAGGATCTAAAGGCCCATAGTGCTGGGGGGAGGGGGGAGACTGGGGCATATCTGCGAAGGCCTGGGAGCAGATGAAATCTCAGCAAGATCTGTTATCTCCCCCTGCTCCAGAGGTCTTCCAGTGGGAGATTAAAGAGCAAGGTTACTGTGACAATTTGTTTACATGCAGGGAGAGATTAAGATCTCGTTGAAAAGGAATAAAAATAACATCATTTCGAGCTGTCACAGCGTGAGACCCATTGTAATCAACACTGGTCTGATTTCAGGGATAATTTAAGACCAATTTATTATCTTAATTAAAAAAAAGAGAGGGGAGGGGAAGGAGGGAGGAGAAGGAATCCAGCCTTTCAGATGCCGATCTGTTAGCGATCAGATAATGCTTCCAGATGACCCCAAAAAGAGTGCTCGAATGAAGACATAGTAGGAGGGGCAGAAAAATCTCTGAGCAATTCAGCAATGAATTGTTGGAAGCCGCCCTGAGCCCTGCTTGGCAGGGAAAGGAGCAAGATATAAATCTAATAAATAACATCTATATACTAATAGTCAAGGTGCCCCCTGCGGGCGGTTATCTAAAACCACACATCGGGGGCACCTAGGGGGCAAAGATATTTTCCCACACATTTGGGGCAACCCCCAGATGTGCAGAAAAATCTAAAATCTATAAAAAAACTATAGGGGGGATACTTAAATCCCCCCAAAGTAAAGGAGTGTTCCCTGTGCATGCACAGGGAACACTCTGAGAACTGCCTTGCCACTGCCAGGGAATGGGAGGGGCGGGAGGGAGAAAGCTTGGCGGGCCAGCTAGGTCTCGCTGCTGCCTCTAGGGGAGGGGGAGGGGAAGGAGAAAGCTTGGTGGGCTGAGCTGGGGGGAGGAGGGAGAAAGTTTGGTGGGGCGAGGGCCTCGCCATTGGTGCCAGGGGGGCAGGGGAGAAGGCTCACCTGTGGCTGCTTCCTTCTTCCATGGAGCTTCTCCTCCCGCCGCGAGTATCGCGGGTCCCCCTCCTTGTCATAAATAATTTCCGATAAATAATTTCTGAAAACATAATAAATAATTTTATTTTTTTTAAAAAAAGAAGCCAACAACAGCTGATTTTTTTTTAAAAAAAATGCCTGCTCCAGAGGTATTATTACCCCATTTGATCCATCATCCAAAACTGGTTGATTTAAATATTTATACCCCACTTTTTCTCTCTTATGGGGGTCCAAAGTGGTTTATAACATCATTCTCCTGGGCTGGGAAATACTTGGAGATCTTGGGGGTGAGGCCTGGGGAAGGCATGGTTTGGGGAAGGCAGGGTTCGGGGAGGGGAGGGGAGGGACCTCATTAGGTTACCATGCCATAGAGCCCTCCTTCCAAAGCAGCTCTTTTTTCCTCTTGGGGAACTAATCTCGGTCGTCTGAAGATCAATTGTAATAACAGGAGTTCCCCAGGTGCCACCTCTGGATGTTGGCAACCCTAATTGGGCAGGTAGAATGCTAACGTTTCGAGAGCAGCGAAAATGCGCGGAAGGGCTGCTGAAGGGGGTGAGACAAAATGTTGGACATCTTTCCCCAGAACCTCTCCCTTTGGCCCAACCTCCCCACTTTTGGCCAATCCCTTTCTTGAAAGACACCGATGTGAAGTAAAGTTTAAGAAGCAACGGAAAGAGGGCGAGGTGGTTTTACTTTTTCACAAAGCCATTTTGCTTACATCGAGACAGCACAGTGTCTTTCATGTTTTGGGAAGGAGGGAATGAGCACAAACAATTGCCTCCTTTAAAGCAGTGACTGCTTTTTTTTTTAAGAGAAGAAGAAAAGTTTCAGAGCAAAGTTTGTTGTTACTCTGTGGGGAGGTCTCCTCCTCCGCAGGAATTTTTTGCCTCTGTTAATGTCACCACAATGTAAAGCAGCCCTCTGAGAAATTCTGCGCGGTCCATGTAATGTAGACAATTTAAAGTGCCTCTGTGCATGTGCAGAGTGCTTTTCCTCCCTGGTGAAGTACTGCATTCACACTTGTAAAGATGCTTTCTATTTTGGGGGTTTCCGCGTCCTGCAACTTTTAGCTGTTGCTTTTGTTGAATTGTTCGTTGTGTACATTTGTTGAACGGTCATTTCTGCATATATGGTACATGCAATATATAATATTGGTTTATTGGGAGACAGATAATATTGAAAATGTGTACATAGCCCAGAAAAAAAAATCAAGGGAAAGAAACTAGGAATGTTAACGTTGTTGAACAATCATGAATTTGATCTGCGCAAATAAGAAGCAAAATCCAAACCAGGCCAAAAAATCACGGGGGATGAATTCAAAATCCCCTCTGTATACTTAAGGTACAAGCAGACAGGCCCCTGCCAGTTCAATGAATGTGCTCCTATGTGAGGACCTGATTCATAGAGTTCACAGAGATTCCTAGAGCTGCCCATTGTCACTTCTGGGTTGTACCAGGAAGTGACATCAGTATTGTCACAAATGTCACACACACTCCATGTCCCTGCCCCCCAACCTTCCCACTGGTCGCCAAGCTTGGCCTGGAGACTCTCGTCTCTAGCCTCCCTCTCTCCCCTCAAAAAAAACCCCCTTTAACTTAACAAAACACTTTTAGCTTTCTGCAACATCTCTACATTCCTGCCTCATTTGGAATGAAGAGACGGACACCAGTATGGATTTAACAAGGGCCACTTTATTAATTAATCTATAAACAAACAACTGGCAGGGGATTGCTAGAATGGACTGAGGAATATAACAGGTGTCAAACTCCTGACCGCCTTCATTTCCTTCTGGGCGATGCACCTGCCCCGATCTCAAGCCACCGAAGGTAGCTTTTGACCAGCGGCTTGGCGTATTCAAAAGAACCCCTAACCCACCACCCCAGAAGCCTCAAAGGCCAGCTAAGGTAGGCCGGACCAGATTGCTCCCAGGAAGATCACCCCTCCCCGGCCTTGAGCCGCCAAGGCCCGGAAGCCGTTCCTGGAGGACCCTTTAATTCCTTAATAACAATGCCCAGGTTCACATCCTGATCGCATTACCCCGCCAACACAAAGTGATCATCCTATTTAACAGCAGAGAAGGGGTGAGCTTAGAAGGCCAAAATTACTTGCAGTAAGAGGCCCCTCCTCCACTTATCCACTCACGTGGCATCATTTTTTTCTACTTCGTCCACCCCATTTTCAGCAACACCTGGGTTCTTTCCACAATAAGCAAACTGGCTCTTCAGAATGTAGGGGTGCCAACCTCCAGGTGGCTCCTGGAGATATCCCCAATATTACAATTTACGTCCAGATGATCAAGATCAGTTCCCTTTGAGAAAAGGGCTGCTCTGGAGGGTGGACTTTATGGCATTATATCCTAATGAGGCCCCTCCCCTCCCCAAACCCCTCCCTCCCCAGGCTCCACCCCCCAAATCTCCAGGTATCTCCCAACCTGGAGCTGGCAACCCCATCAGAATGCAAGCAGAGAGCCCATTTGTGTGTTCCCCTGGGGGAGCCCAGTGAAAAGGAAGCATTTGTCTTTCCATAACAACACACTGTGTGGAGGGCAATGTTCCCTCTAAGCTGAGTTAGTGTGGGCTGGCTCACAGCTTTTCAGCCTCTCCGACTCATACGTTTTTGTCTTCGCTCTGGAAAAACTGCTCCAGAGCAAACTAATTGGTGCAGCAGCCAAATCGCTCGCTCACAACTTTAATGCCGGTAGCTCACAGAATAGAATTTTTGCTCACAAGACTCCACAGCTTAGAGGGAGCGTTGGTTGCGGGGTAAAGAAGAGACATCCTGGATGGGTTCGAACCCATAGCCTATCCTCCCCAGGCCAACGCGCCTCCCCCCCTCTTCCCTCCCTCTTTGTTTACAAACATGTTTACAACTACTCCATAGGTGACCTTATTTTCTTAGCAACCTGTGGATTCATCTGTCTTGAAATTAGCAGGTAATGAAGTGGAAAACTCCAACAACCCTCCCACTAATTAACATGATAATGGGATTGTTTTGCTCTAGGAGTACAATTAGCATGGAGGAGCTGGAGGGGGTGGGTGGGAGCAGAAGAGAAGAAAATGCCAATAAAGTGCCTGAAGGGTATGAGAACCGAAGGGAAGACCTTTGTGGGTGAACAGCCACAGGGGAAAGTTGTTGCCTCCATTGCTGGTGGATTGCGTAGGCAGAAGTAGGAAACAGCATTACCCAGAAGCCTGAAGAGAAGACATTTCAGAGTTACAAAGCCCTTCATGTACTGTATCTTGGTAATCCTCTCTGTCTGGGGCAAGTGATGCTCTGTAGTCTTGGTGCTTGGAGGGGAGTCAACAGTGTCCTGTTGGAGGGGGCTTCTAGTGTCCTGGCCCCACTGGTGGACCTCCTGATGGCACCTGGTATTTCTGGCCACTGTGTGACACAGAGTGTTGGACTGGATGGGCCATTGGCCTGATCAAACATTGGCTTCTCTTATGTTCTTATAGATGGAACTCTCGGTCTGGGGCAAGTGAGGCTCTGCATTCTTGGTGCGTGGGGGGGGGGCAACAGTGGGAGGGCTTCTAGTGTTCTAGCCCCACTGCTGGACCTCCTGATGGCACCTGGTATTTCTGGCCACTGTGTGACAGAGTGTTGGACTGGATGGGCCATTGGCTGTTCTCTCATGTTATTATGAGGCTTGGAAGATGGTGCTGATGGAAAGCATTGCCAAGTCTCAGATGACTTATGGTGATTCCGTATGGCTTTCAAGGCAAGATATTTATTTACTAAATTAGACTTTTAGGCCACTCAGCGCAGCGGACAACACGATAAAAACCCCAATACAATTCACGAACCATAGCTAAAGATTCCCAGAATTAAAATATTAAAAAATACCTTAAAAATGTTTAACACAATCTAATCCATCTGATGGCAAAAGTTTACAGAAGATGCCGCTGCCTAGTGGTGGAGGGAGACTGGAGGAGATGGAAAGGGGGGAGGGGGAAGAGTGCCAGACAATTTGATAGCCATCGCTGTCCTCAACCAAACTCCTGGTGGAACATCTCTGCCTTACATGCCCTGTGGAAAGGTAACAAATCCTACAGGGCATGGATGTTATCTGGCAAGGAGTTCCACCAGGTAGGGGTCAGGGCAGAAAAAGCCCTGTCCCTGGCTGAGGACAGCTGGATCTCTCTTGGGCTGAGGACCACCAGGAGGTTCTTATCTCCTGGGCGTAAAGCTCTTCTGGGGGTATATGGGGAGAAGCAGTCCCAAAGGAGAACAGGGTTAGTTTGCCGTTGCCTGCCTGATCTCTCATCCAAATATTAACTTGGGTCAGCCCTGCTCAGCTTCCAAGGTGCTAGCCTGAGCCATCCAGGTTGTGGTGAAAATGATGATCAAAAGTGCCTTCAAATTGCGGCTGACTCTGACCTCTGTTTATCTCTTGCCTTCAAAACCCCATGAGAGGTCATCATAAGTCGGCTGCAACTCGATGGCGCTTCCCACCACCGTTCAAGCCCAGCCTAGCCCAGTCTCATCACAGCTCAGCCACTAGGCAGGGTTGGCCCTAGTTGGGACATGGAGACCACCTAGGAAGTTCAAGGTTCGCTACGCACAGTCAGGTAGTGGCAAACCACCTCTGAGTGTGTCTTGTCTTGAAAACCCGACAGGGTCGCCATCCGTCAGCCACAACTTGATGATGCAGGGTTGCTTGAACACCCACCAGTTCGACTATTGTTCCACTCGCCAGAAGTGCTGAAGCGCTTTGGCTGCTTGCAAGCCAATTGAACCTGTTCAGTGGGTTACTTTCCATGTATTCAGACAGTGCAGAGTTTCATACATGCTCCACCTCCACCCAAGAAACTGTTGTCACTGTATACTGTTTGGCATCATTTTTTTTTTTTTTAGTGAGCAAACCAAGGTTTGCCAGTCTCTTCTCTAAATTACATAAACTGATTATTTATTTATTTGTATGAAATATTTATTCCACTTCTCTGGGAGAAAATGGCTGCATGGTCTTATGCCCTACTGAGTTCCCTCCCCTCCCTAAACCCAACTCTCCCAGGCACCACCCTCCAATCTCCAGGTATTTCTGAATTGGCAACCTGGAACCCATCAGCCAGCCAGCCAGTGGTTATAAAGAGCCCCTTTTCAAGAAAGCCTTACCATTTGATGTTCATTAAATCCATGTGATTGTTGAACTTACTTTGCCCATGTGAGTTCTCTCACAGCTTGATGAGAGTCGTAGACCCCTCCTGCAATTTATTTACCTGATCTGACCATAGATTGCACCCACTGTGCAGGTACAAAAGCAGACACAATGCAGATGAAATTCCACCACCACATTTACTGCGCAGCCGCAAAGCTGCTTGGCCGCTGCTTCAGCTGCATGGTGTCGAGGCAGAGATCTGGTGCTACGTCATGTCTGAGGAAAACCCGGAAGAGACATAGGGTAACTGTAAGAATCACTGAAAACAATCTCTGCAAGCTGTAAAATGTACATATAGCTATGCAGGACTTTTTTTGTAGAAAAAGCCCAGCAGGAACTCATTAGCATAGCAGGCCACACCTAACAGCAGAAACTCATTAGCATGGTAGGCCAAACCTCTGACAGCACAGCTTATCGGCATATTAGGCCACCCCCCCATGTTGCCAGAAGTGTGGTCATCCAGCCACACCCACCTTTTGCTTCTTATTCTGTTTACCTTGTTTGTTATCAAAACCCAGGGCTTTTTTTGTAGCAGGAACTCCTTTGCATGTTAGGCCACACACACCCTAATGTAGCCAATCCTAATGAGTTTCTGCTGTTGGGTGTGGCCTATTATGCTAATGAGTTCCTGCTGGCCGTGGCCAACTCAGGAGCCAGCCGGAACTCTGTTCCTGTGTGTTCCTGCCCAGAAATAGCCCCGTACCTATGAACACAACTCTGTTCCTGACTTAAATGGCTTTTGAACAGATGTCTATTGATGTTTGGGAAATGTACATCATTTATTTCTTGGCACGCCAGTTATTTTGTCTATACAGCAATGTTCTGTCGAATCGGATGATTTATCATTCTCGCTGTCAGAATATTTGTTCCCTTTCCCGTTGAAAACTTAGCTGAAATGCTCTTCTTTGTATCTTGAGAAACTCCACAGTGTGCAAAGCATCAATGAAGCAGGGAGATGACATTTCCATCCGTCCAATACCTTTTCAGTATGGCATTTGCCAATGAGCTGAGAGAATGCCCTGGGGCATGAGCACTCCCATGGAGGCAAGAGAGGGGACATCAGCTGTGGTGGAGGAACTGCTAGCTTTGTGATGGAACCCCACGTGGGTGGATTGCTACCCTCTTCCAGAAAGAGCGGACATCTCCAGTTCTGGCTCACATACCAAAGGGATGAGTTTGACCAGGCATGAATCTACTGAAACAGAGCCAGCTGGCCTTCACTGTGGCCCTGGGAAGGGCTGTGGTTCAGCGGGAGTTCCTCTCCTTGGCATGCATCAGGTCCTAGGTTCGATCCCCGGGATCTCCAGTTAAAAGCCCCCAGGCAGCAGGTGATGTGACTTCTTCCTGAGACCCCGGAGAATCACTGCCAGTCTGAGTAAACAATATTAATCTCGAAGGACCATGGCCTGATTCGGTAGAAGGCACCTTCATGTGTTCATGTGAGAGGAGACAGCATGCCGCTGGGTCTGTGGCAGGACTTGGGGGAGGGAGATGGAGAGGGCTCGCAATGGACACCTTTAAGTCGCTGTGAAAATGGTGGGTTTTTTCAAACTTCAATAATGTGGTGAATTGCATGGAAAGACAGAACGGTGATGTCTGAAGGGGGCGACCTGCAGGAAGGCAGTAGAGAAGCATGCACGCACATTTGGATCCTGAGCACAAATCAGCCGGTTCCAACTGTTCAAACATGGGTAAACAGTTTGCCAAATGTTCCACTGTTCTTATCACAACTGGCAGGCAGACTGCTAGCTGAACTGCTGGATGATCGGTGCATGTGTTAAGTACATTGAAGTTCTTTCCGACTCATGGCGGCCCCGTGAATTAATGACCTCCCAAACATCCCATTGTTAACACCCTTGCTCAGGTCTTGCAAACTGAGGGTTGTGGCTTCCTCAACTGAGCCAATCCATCTCACGTTGGGCTTTCCTCTGATCTGATAACCTGGTATATCAATGGCTTTCATACTATGCTTGTGGGTCCTCTCTGAAACTTATCATGGGTTCTTTAGTAAGAACTTCAACTCGGCCAGACAGGTATCGCAGAAAGACTGTCTGCAGCCACAGGAGAGTCTTGGGTGCATTCTAGAGAACAATCCAAGCTTGTGAGGCAATAGTAAAGACATTGGCCCATTTGAATTGAATACAGATCCCAGAATATTCCCAGAATTCTCTACAAATCAGATGGGTTCCATGGCAGGTGTAATGGGTTTTATCGGTGTAAAATCATTCTATGGGGAACCTTGAAGATCTTCACATGGACATCTTGTCCGCAGAACCTCTTGATTTCAATGGATTTAGAAGGGTGCAACTCTGCTTCAGATTGCACAGCCGTATCCTAGCATTCCAGAGCCAGTTTGGTGTGATGGTTAAGAGCAGCGGGCTCTTACCTGGAGAACTGGGCTTGATTCCCAACTCCTCTACATTCAGGCAGCTGGATGACCTTGGGTCAGTCACAGTTCTCTCAGAGCTGTTCTCAAAAGAGCAGTTCTCGAAAAAGCTCTCAACCCCTCAACGTTCTCCCCCTTCCTATTTTATTCTCACAAGAACTCTGTGAGATAGGTCAGATTGAGAATGTCATCCAGTGATGACTCATAGCAAATTGTGGGTTTGAACCTGAGGCTTCCTGATCCTGGTCCAACCACTACACCAGACTGGCAAAGCAGATGTTCTACTACTGAGTCATGATCCACATCCAAGTAGGCTCTTGTCCATGAAGGCTGATGCTGGAATAAAAACTTGGTAGTCTTTGCAGCTGGAATGATCAACTCAGGAAAATGGAAACTAGATGGCCGTCCACACTTAGAAGAATGGGAAAATAAACTTGCTGAATATGCAGTAATGGCAAAATTAACAACTTATTTGAGAAACAGCTCAATTGTGGAATTTGAGGAGAGATGGAATGTGCATTATGCAAGTAGGAGACAAATTTAAAATGAGAAGCAGTTCAAAAAAGTTGTACACAAATGCATTGCTATGTAGAAGCAGAATGAGAATAAGTTTTAAATGTAACATCTTGAATATAAATGTATAAGGGAGTGAATTTTGAGCAGACACACCTTTTATTTTCTTATTATGAGATATATAATAGACTTCCCATTTGTATTTTGATATATTACCTGTTTTTTAAAAGTTATATTGAATATGTAGAAGTGAGGAAAATATTGTATATGTAGTAATGATGAAATCAATAATGTAGATGCAAAACAGATTAATGATGAAATGTTGAATACAAATGTACCCCCACAGATGTGAGTACCATTTTATTTTATAGACAGTGTCTTAAAAATTATAATGAAGGGAATGTTGGGGGAAAATATTTTCTGTATTATATACTCTGTTATATATAATTATTTCTGTCATACACAATTATGTTACAATTATGTGTTCCATGGCAGGTGTAATGGGTTTTATCAGAGTAAAATCATTCTATGGGGAACCTTGAAGATTATCACATGGACATCTTGTCCCCAAAACCTCTTGATTTCAATGGATTTAGATGGGTGCAACTCTGCTTTGGATTGCACAGAGGGGATTGTATCCCCTCTATACTATCACTTTGTTTTGATAGATAGATGATAGATAGATAGATAGATAGATAGATAGATAGATAGATAGATAGATAGATAGATGATGATAGATAGATAGATAGATAGATAGATAGATAGATATACACACATATATATGCATACATATGCATATACACACACTAGTAGCAAAGCCCACTGTAAAATCAATACAACGAGCTATAGCAAGATGTGACATGTTGGCATGTACACAGCACACACCCTGCCACTCCGGTTTCTCCCCCCCGTCCCCAGGCTTGAGGGCTGACAGAAGGCCCACCACCGTCTCCCCATTTGGCCAGCTCTGGCAGCCTTCCAGCTGCCTCTACCACCCTCTGCCCCAGCGGCTTACGCAGGGGAGTTCAGTGAATCATTGCTCGGGACCATGCCACTCCTGGAGGTTGGCATCACCCTCCTCCTTGTTGGCTGCCTTCTTCTCCCTGGCACCGTCAGCCATTGGCTCATCACCCACTTGGCCACCTGTAGGCAGCCACAGCTGATGATGACCACTGCGGCGCCGCCATGATCTACCTCGGCCTGATCGACCTCCACCCACTGGAGTGTCCCCTTGTCCAGCCACCTCTACAGCCCTCCGCCCCAGCAGCTCACACAGTGGAAGTTGGTGAATTGCCGCTTGGACCCATGCAGCTCTTGGATGTCAGCCTCACCATCCTTGTTGGCCACTTTGCCCTATGGTGCCAGTGCCCATCTGCTCATCACCTGCCCGGCTACCTGCAGCCAGCCACAGCTGATGATGACCACTGAGGTGCTGCCATGATCGGGCTCAGCCTCAGGACCCTCCAAAGCATCCAGCCCGTCCATCGCCTCCCAGCATACTGAGGCTGAGACTCTGGCCGCCGGTTCTGTGGGCGGGACTAAGGCAACACAGCCACCAATGGATAGAGACACCTTGTAATTGATGCATCAAGGAGCCAACTGATTTGGGAGTGTGTGGAATGTTCTGGAGAAGTGCCACCTGAAAACACAATTATATATATATATATTTTCTACCTTCCACACTAAGACAGTTACTCCTCTCAGGATTACAAAATTACCTCTCTAGAACATAGGAAGATGAGTTCCAAGCCAATGGATGTGGTTGCTTTCCAGTGAGAAACGGCCACCCAGCCATGTTTCCTGTTTAAAATCTATGGCTCATTTGCAATTCCTCGCCCCCCCCCACAAAAAAATGAACCCCCAATGAAGAACACCCAATGCCACCATCTACTGATTTGAATTATCCCCCCCAAGTACGATTCCAGAGCAGTCAGTGTGGCTATTTCGTTAAATGAATTTGCACAGGATAGCAAATAACGACGCTTAATAAATTGGAGGGAACGATAATGATTTTCATTTTGGCGATTGAATTGATAAAAGCAAAGACTACTCATTTAATAGCTTCATTAAGGAACTACCATGGGAGGTTACAGGGGGGGGAAGACTCCTCTCCTTTTTCTCCTGAAGGAAGAAGAAGAAGAAGAGATTGGATTTATACCCCGCCCTTCACTACCCGAAGGAATCTCAGAGCAGCTGCCAATCTCCTTTCCCTTCCCCTCCCCACAACAGACACCCTGTGAGGTAGAAGAAGAAGAAGAGATTGGATTTATACCCTGCCCTTCACTACCCAAAGGAATATCAGAACAGCTGACAATCTCCTTTCCCTTCCCCTCCCCACAACAGACACCCTGTGAGGTAGAAGAAGAAGAAGAGATTGGATTTATACCCTGCCCTTCACTACCCAAAAGGAATATCAGAACAGCTGACAATCTCCTTTCCCTTCCCCTCCCCACAACAGACACCCTGTGAGGTAGAAGAAGAAGAAGAGATTGGATTTATACCCCACCCTTCACCACCCAAAGGAATCTCAGAGCATCTGAAAATCTCCTTTCCCTTCCCCTCCCCACAACAGACACCCTGTGAGGTAGGTGGGGCTGAGAGGGCTCTTTCGAGGACTGCTTGTGAGAGAACAGCTCTGAGAGAACTTGTGACTGACCCCAAAGTCATACCAGCAGCTGCATGTGGAGGGGTGGGGATTTTCCTTTGAAGAGTTTACTGTTTATGACAAGCCGAAATGGAACGCTTCAGAAGCTCCTTGTACCTCAAATGAAAACCTTCAAGAAGGAATTTTTCAGAACTTCTCAATGGTCTGTACCTGATACCGTTTCTGCCCACTGCTTCTAGCATATGTGTGTGTTCACCAGATGTTCCACAAAGTCAGGGATACTTTGTAGTTTACAGAAGGCTGAGCAGCGAAGAATAGATTCTTTTGAATTATGGTGCCGGAGAAGACTCTTGAGAGTCCCTTGGGCTGCAAGGAGATCAAATCAGTCAATCCTAAAAGAAATCAACCCTGACTGTTCCCTGGAGGGCCAGATCCTGAAGCTGAAGCTCAACTACTTTGGCCAGCAAATGAGAAAGGGGCACTCACTGGAGAAGACCCTGATGCTGAGAAAGATTGAAGGTCAAAGAAGAAGAGGACGACAAAGGTTGAGGTGGTTAGACAGTGTTATAGATGCAACAAACATGAAATTATGCAAACTCTGGAGGACGATGGAAGACAGGATGGTCTGGCATGATGTGGTCAGTGGGGCCACAAAGAGTTGGGCTCGATTGTGTGACTGAACAACAACAACAAATATTTTATCTTGGACAGTCAAACTTCAGGGAAGCCAGGCATCATCTCTGGTTCGCACCAGGCTACTCAAACACCTGCCAAAAAAAACCCAGTAGCCATGAACTTTGCTACAGTGGACTTCAACGAACACAGGATGATATCCCCCCCACCCAAATATAGAATATGTTTATAACTGGTTTAACCATCTATTTAAACCCTTGCCTGTCAAATGCAGCAGGGTGAGGTAGGGGAATTAGAATTCCGAGTAAGCCATTTAAGAATCCACAGGCACAAAATGT
The DNA here is from genome assembly GCA_029375565.1 of Gekko gecko. Taxonomy (NCBI): domain Eukaryota; kingdom Metazoa; phylum Chordata; class Lepidosauria; order Squamata; family Gekkonidae; genus Gekko; species Gekko gecko. Next base: position 38,589,758 of record JAPDNY010000017.1, on the reverse strand, counting down.
CTATTGCAGTGAATTGTACTGGTCCTATCAGATCTGGGGAACTGAGCAGGGACAGTACTTTGATGGGAGACCACCAAGGAAGACTCTACAGAGGAAGGCAATGGCAAACCACCTCTGCTTCCCTCTTGCCTTGAAAGCCTCTTGCTGGGATCGCTGTAAGTTGGTTGCGACTTGGTGGAACAAATGTACATATATAAAACTGCCAGTCCACTCTTGGTATGTCTTGAATCACTGGGGCCGCCCTTCCTTCCTGGCTTATGCTGCTCTGTAAAAATGCCATGCACTCCTAAGGAGACACTGCCTCAGCAAAAGCAGGGAGATTTGGGGGTGGGGTGTGCCTGGGGATGTGAGGTCACTTCTGGGTAATGCTCTAGGCTGCCTCCCCGAGTCTCTATTGTCTTTACCACAGAGAACTGGGGAAATCCCTAGACTGTCACTGCTTAAAGACCATTTTTCTCTTAGTTCGCAACTGGGGGTGAAAATTTGGGGCTGGGGTGGGCAATTCCCCACCCGGAGGTTGTAAATGGCGGGGGGGGGGTAAATGGGAGGGCTACACACATTACTTGGATTGTCGAAATGAATGATATCTGCTTTCTGTGAGGAGATGGAAGGTAAAACTGCAATGTAAATGACTAAAATGTACATTCCAGGATGCTCCCTCCTCTACAGGAAGCTTAAACATGAGGTTCTGTGGTTGTGATAAGACAACTGGCAGAATAACAATGAAGCTGTGGGGTGTCTCTCTGTGTATGTGTGTGTCACTGTGAGTGCCTGCCTGCCTACCATTTTTCCTTTCCAAGGGGAACTCTCAAAGGACTGGCTTAAACCAGAGTTTGTATTGGGGTAATGGAAAATATGACCTCATTAGCACCAAGTTTGTCATTTGTTCCATAACAAAAAAGTAAATTAGAGTGTATTAATGCAGTTTGTGTTGTTTTTAATGTGCGCGGAGACACAATAAAACTTTTTTATGGGGGAAGTGCAATGACATGTTCACACTCCGGGACTACCACCGGGCCCTGATCGGGAGCACCAATTGGATGGCTCGGTGGAACACTCTAATAATGATGTAGTAAAATTTGACTCTGATGTAGTAAAATTCTGTTTATGGCAATGCAGCTTTTTCACAGCATCCTGTCGGGCAAGGGTGTGGGTGGAAATCTCTCAAGCTGTATTTCGGAAAGGAAAAAAAAAAACACTTGGATGAAATTTCTAAAAATCTTACTTATTCGGGTTGCTGAGAACCGTCTAAAACTTAACTCCAGCTCTGCTAACAGGGATGCTACGTACAGCTCCAAAATGACCCAAAACCCGGGTCATTTCAGCTCAGGAAAAGTGTTTTTTTTTTTGGGGGGGGGGGGAGTAGGATTTTCTCTTCCGTTATGGTTGCCAACTCCTGGTTAGGAGATTTGGGGGTGGATCCTATGGAGGGCAAGGTTTGGGAAGGAAGGAACCTCGGCAAGGTATAAGATATAAAGTCCACCCTCCAGAGCACCTGTCTTCTCCGGGGAAACTGGTCTCTGTTGTCTGGAAATCAGCTGTAATTCTGGACATCTCCAGGCCCTGTTCCCTGCTTTTGCGATGTTTCAGTTGCCTCTTTTAATGTTTCCATTCACATGGACAGAGCCTGCCCATGTACACAGTCAATACTCACAGGAATACTCACACTCACAATATACTTCATACTCACACTCAGGTGATCATCCATAACTGGGGGTGGGGTCTGCACATTCGTCCCCCCCCCCGCAATGCTGCCCGGAGAGGGCTGATATACGGCAGCTTCCTGTGTCCATCTACTCTCCATAGGAAGTTTGAAAAGCATGCTAAAATTTCTGCCTTGCCCATAAATGGGACGGTGGTTCCCCAGCAGCAGGTAGCACAGAAATGGTCCCTGGCAAACAAATGGATCATACGTTGATACACATTTCCCTTTCCTCTGTGTGTACGTTTTCTCCTTTCACAGATCCAGTCTGGTAAAGCAGTTAGGTGTGCAGACTCTAATCAGGAAGTATTGGGTTTGATTCCCCACTCCCTTCACATGCAGCTGCTGGTGTAACCTTAGGTCAGTCTCAGAGCTGTTCTCTCAGAGCTGTTCTCTCAAGAGCAGTCCTCGGAAGAGCTCTCTCAACTCCACCTACCTCACAGAGTGTCTGTTGTGGGGAGGGGAAGGAAAAGGGATTGTAAACCTCTCTGAGACTCCTTTGGGTAGGTGAAGGGCAGGGGTAAATCCAATCTCCTCCTCCTCCTCCCCTCCCTCCCCTCCCCCCTCCTTCTCCTCCTCCTCTTTCATCTTCTTCTCTCAACTACACTCAGACATCCGTGCTTCCTAGAGCATGCTCAGTCTTCATCGGGGTATTATCTCCCCCCCTTATGAAAAACCTGAAGTCATATTTTCTTCTGTGTATCTGGGGGTAGCCTCTTCTTTGTTCATTCCATGATAGGTGATGGAGGCTAACCACTTTACTATTAGATTTACTAGTTCAGTGGAGGGAGTTAAGTGTGGACCTGGGATCTGGGAGACCTGGGTTCGAATCTCTGCCCTGCCACAGAAGGTTTCTGGGTGACCTTGGGCCAGTCATATGCTTTCAGTCCAACCATCGTCACAGGGCTGTGGCAAGGATATGGTGGAGAAGACAAGAATGGTATAAGCTGTTTTGAGTCAACATTGGGGGAAAAGACAAGGTATAAATGGAATGACTTCTGTGCAATCCTTAGTCGAGTAACACAAGTCTAAACCCATTGATTTTAATGGACTTAGAAAAGTGTTACTCAGGAGTGTCAAACATGCAGCCTGGAGGCCGGATCAGGGCCCCGGAGGGCTTCTATCAGGCCCACAGTGGAACTGGCTGTTTTCTGCTTCTTCTTCCAGTTCTGCTGCTGCGTCATCGTAGGTTTGCAGCTGACAGATATACACCTGAACAGCAGACTCAAGATTGCAACCGCACAGACATTTTTGATGCAATAATTCAGAGCCAGAGCTGTCAGTGATCGGGCACTGTTAAATAAACAAAATGTTGCAAGAGGTCTGATCTTTTTAAGCGTGTTTTTATTTTAAGTAAAAAAAAACCCTTTGTGTTTTTGTGTCCTTTATAAAGTTTGTATCTCCGCTGCCTGGCATTACATTTTGTGATACACGTGGACTGACCCAACAAGGTCTCACTGATGTCAGGTCTAGCCCTCATAATAAATGAGTTCGACACCCCTGGTGTAACTCTTCTAAGCCCTGACCTGGATAGTCCAGCCTAACCAGATCTTATCGGATCTCAGAAATAAAGCAGGGGCTGAGTTCGAACTGGCAATTCACTCCGGGAGCCAGTCACAGCAAAAAAGCCCCGGAACAAACTGTGCCAGGGGTTTCCCGGTCACATGGGGCATGCAGGAGCTTACTAGGAGAAGGTGCACTGGAATGTTCACACCGCTGGCCTGGATTGGGGGAGCTTGCCGCAGATTGCTGATTGGGGGAGGATCCCGGCACCACATTGGTCGGTACAGCGGAGCAGGGCCAATCAAGCTGCTGCTGCTGTTCCGGCTTGCTCCCAGCATATCGGCCACGCAGTCACACTGCCGGGAAGAGGACTGACATGGTTTAAAGCTGCTCTGCAGGTATCTATTTAACGTGGGCAGAAAGTGGAACAGTGTGGGTTGCCTAGTGGTGGGGGATGCCAGGCAGATGTGCCTGTGTGAATGTCCCCTTTAATATGGCTTTAAAGCGTCCCCCACTTTTGAACTATGGTGCTGGAGAAGACTCTTGAGAGTCCCTTGAACTGCAAGGAGATCAAATCAGTCAATCCTTAAAGAAATCAACCCTGATTGTTCCCTGGAAGGCCAGATCCTGAAGCTGAAGCTCAAATACTTTGGCCACCCAATGAGAAGGGAGCATTCACTGGAGAAGACCCTGATGCTGGGAAAGATTGAAGGTCAAAGAAGAAGGGGACGGCAAAGGATGAGATGGTTAGACAGTGTCATCGACACAACGAACATGAAATTGAGCAAACTTCAGCGGACACCGGAAGACAGGAGGGCCTGGCGTGATCTGGTCCTTGGGGTCGAGAAAAGACGGACTCGACTGTGCGACTAAACAACAACAACAACAAAGCGTCACTGAGATGGGGCTCTACCAGAGCAAATTGCTAGTCTGAACTCAGCCAGGGTCAGCCTGACTCGTATTTAGAAGGAAGACCTCCAACAAATGCCAGGGTCCCTACACAGAGACAGGCAATGGCAAACCACCTCCGGACAGCTCTTGAACTCTACGGGATCCCCAGAAGTCAGCTGTGACTTGGTGGCACTTTCCACCACCAAATCCTCTGAAGATTGCACCAAAAGTGACTTTTATTACCTTTTTAAAAAAGATAAACTATATGACCAGGGTGAAAGGTGATGGAGAAGCCATGGACTGCAGAGAATCGGGGATCAGAAGAAAGAGCTTTGATTTATCAACCTGTTTATTATTTATCCATTTATTTAGGCTCTTTTTATCTTGCTTTTCTTCCACGTTGGGTGCCCAAAGCAGCTGACAAAATGAAATGACTAGGGATGGGCTCGAACCAGCTCACGGACCTGAAGTTCGCGAACTGTCACCCAGCCACGAAACTCCACGAATTTTTAAGGCAGTCCATGTAGGTTCATGGGTTCGGGGATGAACAAAAAGCAGGGGTTTAAACCCCTGCTTTCTGCTCCCCATGAAAGCTGGAGATTTGGGGTTGGAGCCTGGGTAGGGTGGGAAGGGGGCTCAGCAGGGGTTAATGCCATAGAGTCTACTCTCCAAAGCAGCCATTTTCTCTAGGGCAACTGATCTCTGTTGCCTGGAGATCAGCTGTAATTCCAGGAAATCTCCAGGCCCCACCCGGAGGTGGGCAACTCACCTTTCAGACTATCAGCTGCACATCACTATGCTAGAAACCAATTCCCCAAGTGCATTTTGGTCGGTGTCATGGTGTGGTAGGAAAAGGGGCTTCAGCCTGCACCATTTTCCTGATTCAAAGTGGCCCCAGAGGTTGCCATTTTTCTCGCTGTGGGAGGCCTGCATAGCTAGCCTATCAGTACATACTAGGGTTGCCAACTTCCAGGCAATGCCTGGAGATCTCCTGGAATCGCAACTGACCTCCAGACAACAGAGATCAGTTCTCCTGGAGGGAATGGCTCTTTTGGAGGGTGGACTCTGAAATGGCATTATATCCTGCTGATCCCGCTCCTCCCTGGGACCTAGGGTTGTCAACCCCCAGGTAGCACCTGGAGATCTCCTGCTATAACAATTGAACTCCAGGTGGTCAAGATCAGTTCCCCTGGAGAAAATGGCTGCTTTGGAGGGTGGCCTCTATGGCACTGGACCCTGCTAAGCAATGCTCTCTCTAAGCTGTGAATCCTTGTGAGCAAAAATTCTACTTTTTGAGCTACTGGCATTAAAGTTGTGAGCAAACAATTTGTCTACTGCATAAATTGGTTTGTTCTGGAGCCATCCTTCCTGAGCTAACACAAAAATGTGTGAGCTGGAGGCTTAAAAAACTGAGCTAGCTCACACTGACTCAGCTTAGAGGGAACACTGCTGCTAAGTTCCCTCCCCTCCCCAAACTTCTCCCTCCCCAAACTCCACTCCCAAATTCCCAGGAATTTCCCATCCCAGAGTTAGCAAGCCTAGGTGCAGCCCCCAAATGAGGCAAATAACACTCTGGGCCTGTTTGGGACCCAGAAAACAGCATGGGTCCCAGGAGAAACAAGTTCTTGCAGTGTGACATTGTGGCCGATGCTCCAAAAACCCGGTCATTGTACCCAGGCAATTTGTAACGTGTCCTTTGGCCCTTCACCACCCTCCCTCCCCCCGAGACTCGGGCTTAGGGCCTCTGTACCAGAGCTCTGCAGCCGGTTTACGAGCTTTAATGGAGATTTCAGAATGTGCAGATTCATAAAGACGAAAATGCTATGAGCTCATTCGTTATTATGCTTGGGAAAGGGGCGGGGTGGGGGAGAGAGCAGGTCTGTCGTTACAGCCTCCACTTATTTTTAGCAGCAGCATTTGGCAGCTGTTTCTCCCCTGTCCATACTCCCTTATTAAATGACTAACAACCGGTTTGCCGGGTTAATCAGCAAATGCAGGTGTCATTGCCGGGCAGTTATAGGGCTTTTTCCTGCTTTATGGTGAGAAGGGGGGAGAGAGACACATGCGCTCAGGAGAATGCTGCCATTCAAAACCCATTCACTCCAGAGTATGTGTCGGGTTGCCAACCTCCCCAAAGTTTTATTTTTTTCCCCCAGGATGGTGGAAACCAAAGCCAACTGTGAAGAGCCCCGAGAGGACTCCCCGTAAACTGGGTGAGTGGTTGACAACATGGCAAATGAAGTTCAGCATTGGTAAAGTGTAAGGTGATGCACATTGGGAGAAAAATAATCCCAACTTCAAGTATAGGCGAATGGGGTCTGAACTTCCTGAGACTGAGAGAGATCTGGGGGTCGTAGTGGATAGCTCAATGAAAGCATCAACCCATGTGAAAATAACTAGGGCGGTCTCATATAGAGAAAATATGTATACAATGTTGCATAGGTGGTATATCACGCCGGATAAGCTGGCAAAATATGATGAGAAATGTTCTAATAAGTGTTGGAAATGTAATGCAGAGACAGGGCCGTTGTATCATATGTGGTGGACATGTGAGGTGACCAGGGCTTTTTTTGTAGCAAAAGCCCAGCAGGAACTCATTAGCATAATAGGCCACACCCAACAGCAGAAACTCATTAGCATGGTAGGCCATACCCCTGACAGCAGAGCTCATTAGCATATTAGGCCACACACCCCATGTTACCAGAAGTGTGGTCATCCAGCCACACCCACCTTTTGCTTCTTATTCTGTTTACCTTGTTTGTTGTCAAAACCCAGGGCTTTTTTTGTAGCAGGAACTCCTTTGCATGTTAGGCCACACACCCCCTAATGTAGCCAATCCTAATGAGTTTCTGCTGTTGGGTGTGGCCTATTATGCTAATGAGTTCCTGCTGGGTGTGGCCAACTCAGGAGCCAGCCGGAACTCCGTTCCTGTGTGTTCCTGACCAAAAATAACCCTGGAGGTGACAAAAAAGTACTGGATATGGGTGCATAAAATGATGCAGAAAATTATAAAAGGTACTCTTCGGTTCAAACCAGAGGTGTTGTTGTTGGGTATACTTCCAAAAGATGTACGGAGAGAAGAGAGATACTTGATAATATAGATAATGACTGCGGCTAGGATTTTGTATGCGAAATATTGGCGATCCACGGTGGTACCAACCAAACAAGAGTTGATTGAGAAGATAATGGAAGCAGCAGAAATGGATCAATTGACTTTGATGATGAAAGGACATGATGAATCAGCCTTCATAAATACGTGGCAACGCTTCTATGAGTGGTATGATCCGAGAGGGAAGGATGGAGAGAAATAATAAGTACTGAGTATTATTAACCTTATATGTTAAATTAGAAGTGGATAAGGTAGAAAGATAGTATTTGAGGATACAGAAGTAAAAGATTATTAGTATCAAGGGGTGGCAAGGTAGGAGGAAATTTAAACGGATGGAGTGTTATAAAAATTGTAACCCCCCCGTGAATGTTAAATGTGGTATGTTGTGTTTTGTGTGTAGTGTTAATGTATTGTGTGTTTGTAGTGTAATGTTGTAACGTTTTTGTCTAAAAAATAATAATAAAAATGCCTCTTTCAGGGGCGCTTAAAAAAAAATAATGAAAGCGTCAACCCAGGGTGCTGCAGCAATGAAAAAGAAAAGGTAAACTCTATGTTGGGGATTATTAGGAACGGAATTGAGACTAAAATGGTTGTAATACTGCAATGCCCCTGTATAGATCTATGGCTCGGCCTCATTTGGAGTACTGTGGAGCACTGTGCACAGTTCTGCTCACACCATATCTCAGAAAGGACGTCGCAGAGCTAGAAGAAAGTACAGAGGAGGGCGACCAAGATGATGAGGGGGTTGGAGACCCGTCCCTATGGAGGATAGGCTGAGGAGTCTGGGACTTTTTCAGTCTAGAAAAGAGATGACTAACGGGGAAAGTGATCGAGGTTTATAAAATTATGCACGGAGTGGAGAAAGTTGACCAAGGCCCCAGTCCCATGGAGAAGTTGACCAAGGCCCCAGTCACATGGAGAAGTTGCTGCATTGAAGGCATGAATGTCAGGCAGATTTTCACGTGCGTGATCATATCGCAACATCTGGGAAGTGTAGTGCTCCCGTGGCCAACCCACGGAGTTAAAAAGTACCTAGGAAAGTGCACTAGTATCCAGTAAATGCGGGGCAAAGGCGGGCGTCTGATCGTGGGAGCACTAGTATCCCGTGGCATCTGGCACCCGCCCATGTCCCATTGCAAACCAGATGCTGTAAGTCTCCACAGGATGCGCACCAATGCCGAACTGCGCATGCACACAAACATGACACTAAGAGTAGCCCCGCCCCCCGGAATGGTGCATGCACACAAAGAAGAAACCAAAATCAGCGCGGCTTGTGTGATCATGCCACGCCACTTCTTTGCCACGCTTCAGCATTGCTGTGTGATCGGCAGCTAACAGCCGAAGCATGGCAACTCGGGGGACTGTGTGATCGGGCTACCGCGCTGTATTTTGCTCCGAGGTGAACAGCCATGCCTCCCCCCCCCGCATTATCTGGCCCATGTGATCGGGGCCCAAGATAACTTTTTCTCCCTCCCCAAAAATACTAGAACTTGAGGGCATCCAATGAAACTGATGGGAAGTAGGTGAACAAATTTAGAGTCCAGGGGCACCTTTAAGTCCAGCAAAGTTTTATTCAAGGTATGAGCTTCCGTGTGCATGCACACTTTTCCCAAATACATCAGAATGGTAGGTAAGGTTCAAACAGGGGCTGAACAGCAAATTAACATGCAACATGGCGAAGATGAGCAAAGACAAACTAAATAACAAGCTAAGGTTATAAGGTCAACGGTTGTAAAGCAATAAATATGTCAAAATAGCAGATAAATGCGTAAAGGTATCTTTTCTAATTGTGGGAAGTAAACTGATATTCTCCATTCTCTCCTCTCAGGCATGGAGGTCACTTAACAGCATTCCCCCCCCCCCTTTTTTGAGGTGGATGCAGCAAAATATCCCAATATTCCTTGAATTACATTTAGTATTCTCCAATATACTATTCTGAAAAAGAAATACACTAAAATACAGAGGATGTATAGTCCTTCTTGTTGAGAATACATATATGAGGACTGAATGAGTTGGCACACATAATGAGATGAGAAACCAATATCCCTGTTGAGTCCTGGGGAAGTTTTTGTTCCAAGTGTTGCAATAACTTGTAATTCAGCAATTTCCCTTTCCATTCTGTTCCTGAAGTTCCTTTGTAATAAAACGTTAGGATCAGAGATACTTCTCTGTGTGGGATTTCTTGTTTGAACCCTCTCTGGAGAGAAGTTAGAAGGATTCCCCCCCCCATTCCACTCTTTGCTATTAGCCCACATTCTTCTTCTCTGTCCCTGAATGCTTCTGATTCCGCTGTGATTTTCCATCCAGCCTTATCTTCTCTTAACACACATTCAGAATTGGTGGAGTAAAACAAAGCCAATTCTCAAAGCACACAAAAAAACAAACAAACCCACATTCCTGTCCATATTGGCTATTCCCAGACTACAGCTGCTCAATGTGCATAGACAGCACCTTATAAAGTGCATAGCCCCTAATATGTGCCCTTGGAGGGCATTTGCCGGCTACCACGCTCACCTGTCTGCCATCACTAATGGTTAAGGCAGGATAAAAGAGGGCAGGGAATGTCATCCAACTCCAGAACAGGTTAGGGTTCAGGTGAAGCTCTAGGAGTTCCTAGAGTGTTGACCGGAAGTCAAGTCACTTCTCGGGGTCTCATCGTGTAGCCCTGTCCCAAAAAGTTGAGGGCCTGGTAACCCTAAATGATTAGGATTAGGATCTGGAGACAGACCCCAAGGTGAGTGAAACTGTTTACTGTTAAACAGGCCTTTTTTTTTGTAGAAAAAGCCCAGCAGGAACTCATTAGCATAATAGGCCACATCCAACAGCAGAGACTCATTAGCATATTAGGCCACACCCCCATGCCTTCCCTTGGCTTTCTTGGGCACCTCGCGGCTGTGGGGAGCCTGAGCAAGCTGGCCCTTGGATAGGCCGGGGGAGGCACAGGGAGGCATTTAAATGCCTCCCCAATCCTTTCAGGGGCCCCTTGGCCCGCTCGCCTCGGAGTTGCTTGGGGAGGGGGTTGCTGTCCAGGCCTTCCCTCTGTAGCCACGCACGCAGAGGTTTTGGCTGTAGTGAGCGTGGCCAACTCTGAAGCCAGCCAGAACTCCATTCCGGTGAGTTCCTGCCCCAAAATAGCCCTGCTGTTAAAAATATTTGTATCTGGCTGCATGTAATGGGGCAAATAGCATCCTAGGGGCTTTTTCAAATTGGGAAAATGGTACAACATAGGAAGCTTAACCCACACACCATGGTTGTAGTAAATGGAATTGTTCAAGAGGGTGCTGTCGTAAAGGGAACAGGGATGTTGATTATGGCAGTTTTCAATGTGTGCATTCTTTTGTTTACATTGCATGATTTTTGAATGTTGAGGAGGGCATTTTTACAAAGGGAACAGAGTTGTAGTAAATGGAATGAGACAAGAGGGCACTTAGTTTATTGCACTACCATTTGGGTTCCCAGCACTGATCTGGAGATTTGGGGGGCAATGCTTAGAGAGGGTGGAGTTCTGGGAGGATCTGATATCATTTCCAGGTGACATTCTAGGGATTTCCCCTAATTTCTGTGGTAAAGACCATAAAGATTAGGGGAAATTCCTGGAGTGTCACTGTGGAGGGCATTTTATGTATCCGGCTCCTCAATATCTCAAGAACAAGAGACTTAGACAGGGGTGGGGTAGGGAGACGAGAAATTTCCTGCCGGGTCTAGGCAACTGGAAGCCTAGCTGCTATTGTATGTATTATTATGTTTGCATGGCATTGGTTTTGAACATTTATAATCTGCATTGCTGCATTGTTTATGGTACATCTTATACTTCCAGGTTTTCTGTATTCCATTGTTTTCCTAACTTTGTAACCCACTTTGCGTCTCAGTGAGAAAGGTGGACTACAACCACAGGAAATAAAATAATAATAAAAAATGTATGCCTAGGAATGGCATGGAACTCACAGTAGACATAGGCTGAATTCAGACTGGCAGTTTGCCCCGCGATAGGCACATTCCAGCAACGTTTCACAACCAGATTAAAGGGGTCGTTCACACTGGCATTCCCCACCCGTAGTCAACCCGTCATGTACCGCTTCGCTCCCATGTTTAAAAGATACCTGGTGAAAATGGTAGCAAATCCCGGAGAACACCTTTATCTCGCTTCATTCCGCTTCTGGGAAGTGTGAATATTACCTGAAAAGCCAGGAACAACCCGCGGTAATAATGTCTGCTGGGTGTTTCCATGCATAAGGCACACTTGATTGCCCTGGAGAGGCAGCAGCGATATGATTGGATGTGCTCCGCTCTACCACCCAATGCAGTGCCGGTGCAACAGGATCCTCCCCAAATCGCCCTGATGCGCTTATGCACATGAGCGCACATGCGCACATAGCCGAATTACCAGGAAAAAGCTGTTTACAGCCGTGCCTCCGGGCCAGCAGTCTGAATGCTCCCTCGTGCCTCTGCCTGGTATGCTCCCACATCAGTAGCGCAGTGTGACTGGGAAAACCCAGAACGGTTTGTTCCGGGGATTTTTGCCACGACTCGCTCCCACTCCAAACTGCCAGTCTGAACTCAGCCATAGTTAGGCGCATAACTAGAAAGCTTGTTGGGTCATCATGGGCCAGTAAGGCTGAGGAACCTACCTCACAGGGTTGTTGTGAGAATAACATGGAGGAGTGGGGGAAAAAAAAAAACATGGATCCTGCCATGAGCTACTTGGAGAAAAGTCAGAATGCAAACACAACAGAGGGCTAAGGGTGACTCATCGGCCTTATTCACACAAGTGCCACCTGTAGAGGTATGGTCTAGCATCACAGCTGCCTTCCACGTGATGCACAGAGCATTTCTCAGAAAATTAGGGAAGGGAAAGGAAGTGCACATGGGTAGAAATAACAGCAGCTGGTGCTTCATTTGGCACTGTACAAGGAGCGGGAAAGGGGAGGGGTAGCTTAGACAGACCGCAGCAAGAAGTTGGTAGTAGCAACAGAGGGGGGAGCCCTTTAAACCCTTCTTAGTCGAGGTTTACACCGAGGGGGGGGGGTGGAAAACAGGGCAACTGGTTGAGCAAAAGGCATGCCACAAAACAGTTGCCCAAGGCATCCCTTATAACGGCTTTACAGACGTGTCGGCTGATATATCGCATACACACAAATGCTCCCTAGCATTGTTAACTTTAACATATGCAAGGGTGAACTGGGGCTAAATATGAAGCATATGAAATGTATGACGCCTGTGAATGAATAGATTTATATGTTGGTGCTGCACCCTAGTTAAATTGAGGCATAAATACCAAAGTTAATAGCTTATTGTGGAAGACATATTCTCTCCCTCTCTCTCTCTCTCTCTCTCTCTCTCTCTCTCTCTCTCTCTCTCTCTCTCTCTCTCTCTCTCTCTCTCTCTCTCTCTCTGGCATTTTCCAGATTGCAGCTACCTTCTGGGTTTTTGTCGGTGTTGTGGCAGTTCCAATAATCATGGTATCAGTGTGTGATCATTATGCACTTACATGTTTTCGTCGTCTCCCCCCCCCACCACCATCAGGATTTCATCTGTTCACACTCACATTGTGGATTGGGTTTCCACTTGTTTTTTTTTTTGTTTGTTTTTTGCGCATGCCCTGAAGCATTGCAGTGCCTCAGCGGCCTCAAGGGGGCTGAGAAATCCCCTCCCGGGTACATTCCCTGCTCGCCACACCAAACCTGAGAGTCGTATTTGGTGTACATGTCTCATGCCTTCTCGGTTGCCTCTTCTCCCACATCTGAGCGTCCTCTCTCGTTGGCTCCACCCCAAAATTTTGAATTCCTTTACCTGACTCGCATCCGGTACACAGCTCACAACGGCTTAGCTACATGCGCTGCAAAATGTATTTGAAGAAGAAGAAGAAGAGATTGGATTTATACTCCGCCCTTCACTGCCCAAAGGCATCTCAGAGTGGCTTACAAACTCCTTTCCCTTCCCCTCCCCACAACAGACACCCTGTGAGGTAGGTGGGGCTGAGAGAACTTCTGACATAAACTGTCCTTGAGAGAACAGCTCTGACAGAACTGTGGCTTGCCCAAGGTCATCCAGCAGGTGCAAATGTTGGAGTGGGGAATCAAACCCGGTTCTCCCAGATTAGAGTCCACGCACTTAACCACTACACCAAACTGGCTCTCTAAATGGCACCCAGGGATGTGCTAGAATTTGCTCTTGAGTGTGAACGGCGGATGGTAAGGAAGGCAACGATGGGCTGCTGGTGTCCGGCCTCCTAATGGGACTGTCCATTTGTTTCAGCTCAGGCGCCCTCCAGCACTGAAACATTGAAACACTGGCATGCAAATTTTTTTAAAAATGCTCACCTTTGTGGGCGGGTTTGGGCAGCAATCCATGAAGCAGGGAAAAAAATGTTCACATTCTGAGCAAGAGGCCATCTTGCGAATTCATTCCACAATGGGGGATAAAAGTATAGGGGGGAAAACTAGTTAAGGAAAGAATGGAGGGAAAGTGAGGAAAAACTGGGACCACGCAGGGATGTTAATGAAGTTGTCTGGACAAAAGAAAAATCGGCAACATAGGGTAAGGAAAATGGAACATTGGGGCAATCTGGGAAACGCCCCCCCCTTCATTTCAAGTTTAGTTCTCCACCTATTATGTGCCATGCTGGCTAATTGTCCAGTGATTGTCACAGTCAGAAGTGTGTCAGGAGTTTGTGTGTGTGTGTTTGAGGATGGAGAAGCAGCAGTTCAAGATATTCAAAACAGATTTCACAATTGCCTTTATCTGCAGTCCCACAACCCATCTGACATTCCCGTAACAGGAAAGTAAGAGGTCTGTTTTTAAAAAGGCAAAAGGTTTGTGCTATCTGAAGGGAAACCACAGTATATACTGATCGTTATACTGACCTTTTAAGTTACTATGTCGTATATATTTTAAGCTATATTCTTAGGCCATTAAACCATATATATCGGGTTATGTATTTGTTAAACTATTATGCTATATACTTTTTTATATATATATACATATGTATTCTGATAAAGGAATGCCTTCAATATCTGCCAAATTGCCCTTACGTTGTAGTTTTAGTAATTATATTCCCTGTTCTTTGTTTTCCCCTATTCCTTTTTTCTTTTTGTATCGCCTTAAAACTTTAGGTTTGCTAAAATTATAGCTGACAGCCAAAGAATGATGCAAAAGGAGGAGGAGAAGAGATTGGATTTATTCCCCACCCTTCACTCGGAGTCTCGGAGCATCTTACAAACTCCTTTCCCTTCCCCTGCCCCCCACACCAGACACCCTGTGAGGTAGGTGGGGCTGAGAGAGCTCTGAGAGAACTGTCCTTGAGAGAACAGCTCTGGGAGAACTGTGACTGGTCCAAGGTCATCCAGCAGCTGCAAGTGAAGTGGGGAATCAAACCCAGTTCTCCCAGATTAGAGTCCGTGCTCCTAACCACTACACCAAACTGGCTCTTGATTTCAGAGTGACCACAGGGGACAGGGGTGGCAACATAACCCTATTGGTTCACAAAGTCTCAGTATTCCTGGTGGCCCTGGCAGTGGCGCTCCTAGCTGCTCCCACCACCAGCACCACTGAGGAAAGGGCATGCAGGCAGTGTGGGTAGCTGTGACCACAGGTGGGCAGAGGAAGGGTGCATGTGTGGGCATGTGGGTGGGTAGGCCTAGTAATGGGCATCAAGACCTCTGGGCACGCTCTACCCAAGACTTTTCAGAAACGGCCCAGACTGGTGGCTTAGCCTCTACTGACTGGAATCCCCGAATAGTTACAGGGAGGGCATTATGCCAATTAGGTGCGAAGGGTCTTTGTGGAGCTGAAAGTCTGGGGCTTAGCATCTTCATCAGCAGGGCTGCCAGACTTCCTGCTGTGGTTTTGCCATAGAGTTTCTGGCAACGCCTAGAGCTACCCACTATCACTTCTGGGTGATGCCTGGAAATGTCATAGTGATGTCACCAAGGTTGCCAACGTCACACACCATGCCTGCCTGCCCTCTGTCAACTTCCCAGGTTTGTCCTGGAAACCTTATTAATAAGGCTCAGTAGGTTGTGTTCCAGAACCATTTGGGACCCTTTGCCCAGTCAGGTTTGGGGGGAGAGAGAGAGAGGGAGAGGGAGAGGGAGAGGGAGAGGGAGAGAGAGAGAGAGAGAGAGAGAGAGAGAGAGAGAGAGAGAGAGAGAGAGAGAGAGGGAGAGAGAGAGAGAGAGAGAGAGAGATTGGATTTATACCCCGTCCTTCACTTGGAGTCTCAGAGCGGCTTAAAAACTCCTTTCCCTTCCCCTCCCCACAACAGACACCCTGTGAGGTAGGTGGGGCTGAGAGAGCTCTTTCCTGGACTGCTCATGAGAGAACAGCTGTGCCAGAGCTTGTGACTGACCCAAGGTCACATCAGCAGGTACAAGTGGAGGAGTGGGGAATCAAACCCAGTTCTCCTAGATTAGAGTCCACACACTTAACCACTATACCAAACTGGCTCTCACTACACCAAATTTGACCATGGTGGACATAATTTCCGGTCACATCCCAAGACCGTCTTGTTTGATTCCCAGGTTTGATTCTTCATTCCTCCACATGCAACTGCTGATGTGACCTTGGGTCAGTTACAAGTTTAGCCTCACCTATCTCACAGGGTTGTCCTGAGGATGAAATGGCAATTGATGTTGGAAGCCACTACCTCACAGGGTGTCTGTTGTGGGGAGGGGAAGGGAAAGGAGATTGTAAGCTGCTCTGAGTCTCCTTCAAGTAGAGAAGGGCAGGGTATAAACCTGATCTCCTCCTCCTCCTCCCCCTCCTTCTTGTGACAGTTTCTCCAGCCCAATTACTGATATTCTGCCCATATTTTATGGTGGCATATTGTAATTTTCACTACACCCAGGAATCCTAAGAGCAGAGGGAGTGTGGCAACATGTTCCGTAGAGTCTCCAAGTCCATGCCGGGTCATCCAGATGTTCCCTGTCACTCACCCGTACTAGATCACATCAGCCGGCACTTTGTGACGCTCAACCAAGCTGCAAATCCTGACAAACCGAAGCCTTCTCCCAACTCCAGTCTCTCCATTTGTCTGCTGAAGCCTGCGATGAGCTCGAAATAGCCCATTACCTCCATGATAAAGAGGAAGATGTGGAGGAAATGTGCGTGTGCGCATGGAGGGGGTAAAAGAAGGGAATCTTATATGGTTTTATTTGAGCCAAGTAACCACAAACAGCACAAATAAAATTATCGCTTATCCACTCATCTTCTCTACAAAGGGGTATAAAGGGTATTCACCTCTCAACCTGTCCTTCAGCCAAGGCTACAGGTGAAGAACCAGACAGAAGAAGAAAAGAAATCATGCAAAGAAACTGAGCTATGAATGAGGCTGGATGTCAGGTAGCCCTGTTGTGGAGTTGGAATGCGAGGGGGGTACACTCAGTCACCCAGCCTCTGACCATTACTATTCTACTGTCTGTATGTTATCATCTCCCTGACCTTGTAGTGTCTCCAGCTGCAGAACTCCTCTGCTGGGAATTAATGGCTTTTAGGTTGTTTTACCCGCTTTGCCCACTTGCTTTGCCCACTTGTGCGAACTATACTCATTGGCTTCAGCTCGTTTAGAGGGGTGTTTGATTTCACTATAATTTAGGGAGCCCTGCTGTTCCCAGGCATTCCTGACACAAGCTGTACACGTGTCTTTAGTTATGATTCACCAATAAACAGATTCTTCTACTGAAGCCCTGCGTTTGTGTGACCTGACTAAGGAGCCCGACACTGATCCTGGTTCAGATGTTTCCTCAGCCATAAATCAAGGTTGTCTGCCTCCCGGTGGGGCCTTGCAATCGCCCAGTGTTAAACTTGATCCCCACGTGACAGAGATCAGTTCTCCTGGAGAAAATGGCTGCTTTGGAAGATGGAGCCATTATACTCTAGCGAGACCTCTCCTGTCCTCAAACCCCACCCTCCCCAATCTCCACCTCCAAATCTCCAGGAATTTCCCAACCAGGAGTTGGCAACTCTGGCTATAAACCAGGAGGTAGTCTTCAAGAGTCCACTGTTTTCAGACACTGATACTCCATCTGTTGTTGTTGTTGTTTTTTGCCATCAAGTCACAGCCGGCTTATGCAAACCCTGTGGTGTTTTCAAGGTGGATTGCCATTGCCTACTACCACGTCTTAGCTGCTTAGCTTCCGAGATATGATTAGAGGGGGGCTAGGTTTTTCAGCCCCCGTTCCCAGTGAGGGTTCCCTGGCTTTTGGGGGCTCCAATCAGCTGCTGGCCAGCTGGCCAGTGGGGGAAGCCCACCCCAAACAGGGACATCACTGAGTGACATCCCAGATCACCTGGAAGTGATGTCATCGCATCAGAGATGTCAGGGGGGACACTGTAGTTTTTGGGCAAACTCTATGGCTTTGAAGGCAAAAAAATCCATGGAGTTTTACCCAAAACTAGAGCATTATCCCCCCCAACGTCCCCAACACAATGAAATTGCTTCCATGTCAGAAGATCCTGGAGTGGAGCCTAGATCTTCCCACCAGCCACCAAGTAGGACCTAGCAACCCGAGAAGAGTCTAGCCCGAGGCATCCAGGCCAGGGCCCATCTGCCTCACAGCACCGAGAATGCTGAGGTATCTGACGGGGTTGTCAGACGGAAATGGTCGAAAGCAAAGTCAGCTGCTATTCTGGTTTGGGCCCCCAAAGCACAATTGTGGCATGAGAGAAGCTGGGAAACCTGACCAGGGCCAGACCTCTAGCCCGGCCACCCGAACAGCCGCTTGAGGGTGTACAATAAGGACAGAACTGATGAATCTCAGGAGTTCAGCTTACTCCCCTCTTTGTCCCAGGTTGTGACCGGCCAGGTCTAAGCCAAGACCCTGCTGAGTTACCACGGGGGTGGGGGGTTGGCTGGGACCAAGCCAGTGGCAATGTGAAGCCAATTAAGCTTCCCAATTGCCTGGGACTGGTGGGAAACCTCCCAGACCCAGACCTAACTTCCCACCCTTGAGAAATTGAGGGACAGAAGAAAAAAAAATGGCCTCAGTGATGACCAAGCAATTTGCCCTAGTGTCCATGGTCTTATAGGGCTGTAAAGGTGAGCCTGGTAGCCAGCAGGAAGGTTGGGGGTGGGGATGTAAGGGGTGGGGAAGGTTGGCTACATTGCTACGTTACTTCTGGGGCAAACCCAGAAGTGATGTAGGGTACCTGTGGAAACTCTATGGTTTTATCTTTAACTAGAGTTGCCCAGATAGGGAAATTCCTGGAGATTGGGGGTGGAGCCTGTGGAGGGCAGGGTCTGAGGAGGGGAGGGACCTTATTGGAACACAATGCCATTGAGCCCACCCTCCAAAGCAGCCATCTTCTCCGGGAGAACTGATCTCTGTAGCCTGGAGTTCAGTTGAAATTCTTGGGGATCTCCAGGCCCCAATTGGAGGCTGGGAACCATACCTTCCACACAGCAAGCATTGCTGTTGATTTTATTTTTGGTGAAAAATCTGCTTTGCCTGCAGGTGTACCTGAAGCACAGCCACAGACAAGTAATCATAGTCATCAAGTAGGTTCGTATGGGAGTATCCGGTCCTTAAAGTATGCTGGTCCCAGGCTCTTTACCATAGAGATTAGGGGGAATTCCTAGAGTGCCACCTGAATGTGACACCATGTCCTCCAGAAACCCAACGCACCCAAGGCACTGCCCTTCAAATCTCCTGACATTTGCCTAGGCAGCGCTGGGATCCCTAGAGCAACAAGGAGGTCAGTGTACCTTACATTGGGAGACAAAAATATTTTCCACCGTCCCTGAACCTGAATTATAGCAACTCGCCCAACTAGCTTGCCATCGCGCCAGGAATGAGGAACATTTCTGTGAGGATGAATTCTGCAACAGCCAGCCCATGTTTTCTGCAATTTGGGGGGGTATGGAACACAAACAGCCCATACACAATAAGACACAATAAGGTTGTTCCTCATTTTGTAAATAAATCAAAAAAACCCTGTTTTGAACATGAGAGTAATGAACAACTGCATCTTGACAAGGTGTGTAGTTGCATGGAATTGGTGCCGGACAGCCGCTTAGGATCTTTGGATATCCGGCATGGCAGTAACTTTCTCTAGCTTCAAAACCTTCTTCTTCTAACAAAGGGGAATTCCACAGCGCATCCAAGGTTACTAATGCTATCCGTCCCGTAACTTGGAATTATTCAGCCTATATGGGAATACATGTAATTTTAATCTCTCTCTCTCTCTCTTTCTCTTTTTTCCCGGCAATGAGCCGCATTGGCTATGCTTGAGAAATCTTTCTAGGACATCCGTTGCCCCAAAGATTTAGCGCATCTGCATAAAAGCAAATGACATTAAAGAGCAGAACAGAACAGCCTTTCTGTCCCACGCTCTCCAGCAAAGACCGCTCCCCATTGTCCGCCACTCTTTTTCCGCCACGTGAAAAAAAAAAAATCCAATTGGCCAACAAATTAAAGCCAATTAGCACGTGAGCCAAATAAACCACACAAATGCACACACATAGAGAAATCTGTGCCTTTGGTGCGGTGGCTGGAAAGGCAAGAGACGCTCAAGGCATTAACATAGTTCCGCCTAGGTTGGGAAGCGCATGGTGGCGACTCGTTGGCTTAAAGTATTAGAGGTCCCGGGGAATGAGCAGAGCTCTTATTCTCAGCTCCCAGCTGGCAGGAATTCTTGACGGGGAGACGGGGGGCAGATGTCCAAGGACAATCAAAGGGAGAAGAAAACCTAGCCCTGCGTTTGCCTATCTCATATTCGTGTCTTGATCCGTGCTTCTCAAAGACAAGCAACAGCTGTTACACTTTTGGAGGTCTAACTTACGCATCTAGCCTCCCATTCCTCGCCCCCACCCCCCCTTCCCCTGCAAACCTCATCAGATTTGGGCATCAACACCCCGTCAGACCCCATTAACTCTTTCGAGAACAAGGCCTGGAATTGAACAGGCGTTGTACGGTCACGCTACCGGGATTTGGGGTGGGGTGGGTGCGTTTCCACCGTTCGGAGAGCCAAATATTTTGGTTTCATTTTCACAGCATGTGGCTTGAATCAGAATGCTCAGCTTAGCATAGGTTTTTGGGCAAAGGATTGTCATATGCTAATTGGCTTCTCCAGGGCTCTGGCCCTTCAGCGGGGATGTCCAAGTGGTAGCCTAGGGTTGCTAGGCCCAGGTCAGATCTTCCTGGAGATTTGAGGGTGGGGATAGGGGCCTCACTGTGATACAAGGCCATAGAGCCCGCCCTCAGCAGAATTCATTTTCTCCAGGAGCGTTGTCAGGCCCTCCCTGGCCACGGGGGTGGGAGCGTGTTAGGGTTGCCAGATCCAGGCTGAGAAACTCCTGGAGATTTGGGGATGGAACCTGGGAAGGACAGGGGTACCATGCCATAAAGTCCACCCGCCAAAGCATCCATTTTCTCCAGAGGAATTGATCTCTGTAGTCTGGAGAGGAGCTGTAATTCTGGGGGGGTCCCCAGTTTGGTGTGATGGTTAAGAGTGGCAGAGTCTAATCTGGGAGAACCGGGTTTGCTTCCCCACTCCTTCACATGCAGCTGCTGGAGCGACCTTGGGCCAGCCGCAAGTTCTCTTGGAGCTGGGTGTCCCTGCTTTTAGGCGGGGGCAGGGCAAATGGGTGGGAGGAGCCCTGGGGAATGGAGGGGGTAATAAAAGGAGGGATGAGGGAGATGGCCGAGGAGGATGAGGACTGGGCTGGCTGGGGTTAGAGAGGAGATGGCAAGAGAGAGAAGCAGAAGCCCCGATGGCGAGAGCACAGCTGCGCCAGAGGCCAGACCCAGGGCGGGCAAGGGGTGTGTGGGAACCCCCCTGTGGACTCCGCCTTCTGAGGCCGTCCTTCTCTCGTCTCCTGTGAGCCCCACCAGCCCCCTGGGCCCCTCAGCCCGAGTCCTAAGACGGGAGCGGGAGAGGCACCGCCATTGCAGCAGCATCCACCCCAGTCATGGCCACTGGGGGTTGGACGCCCACAAGCCGCGGAGGGCGTGACAACGGTCCAAGTTTCCAAGGCAGGCTGGGGATCTGAAACTGGAGCTCCTAGTCTAGGGTTGTGTTATGTACTGGGACTGAATCATTCCTGATTGAATCACCCCAGAGACTGGCTGAGCTTGGAGCACAAGAACAATAGCCTACCAGAATTCTGAAAGTAACCAGTCTTGTAGTAGTGTTATGTAAATAGCCTATCCTTCCTGAGCTATGACAAAAAATGTGTGAGCCGGAGACAAAAAACTTGTGAGGTAGCTCACACTAACTCAGCTTAGAAGGAACACTGCTCACAGGGTGTCTGTTGTGGGAAGGGGAAGGGAAAGGAGATTGTAAGCTGCTCTGAGACTCCTTCGGGAAGAAGAAGAAGAAGAAGAAGAAGAAGAAGGAGGAGAAGAAGAAGAAGAAGAAGAAGGAGGAGGAAGAAGAGGAGGAGGAGAAGAAGAAGAAGAAGAAGAAGAAGAAGAAGAAGAAGAAGAAGAAGAAGAAGAAGGAGGAGGAGGAGGAGGAGGAGGAGGAGGAGGAGGAGGAGGAGGAGGAGGAGGAGGAGGAGGAGGAGGAGGAGGAGGAGGAGGAGAAGGAGGAGGAGAAGAAGAAGAAGAAGAAGAAGAAGAAGAAGAAGAAGAAGAAGAAGAAGAAGAAGAAGAAGAAGAAGAGGAGGAAGAAGAAGAAGAAGAGGAGGAAGAGGAGGAGGAGGAGGAGGAGGAGGAGGAGGAGGAGGAGGAGATTGGATTTATACCCCGTCCTTCACTATCCAAAGGTGTCTCAGAGCAGCTTACAAACTCCTTTCCCTTCCCCTCCCCACAACAGACACCCTGGGAGGTAGGTGGGGCTGAGAGAGCTCTTGGCAGAAACTACTCTTTTTTAAGAACAGCTCTTATCAGAACTACGGCTTGCCCAAGGTCATCCAGCCAGGTGCAAGTGGAGGAGTGGGGAATCAAACCCGGTTCTCCCAAACCCGATTAAGTCCGCTCCCTTAACCACTACACCAAACTGGGTAGCGAAGGGCAGGGTATAAATACAATCTCTTCTTCTTCAGTTGTAATCCTGGAAGATCTCCAGCCCCCACCTGGAGTCTGGCACCCCTAAGTCCTACCCAGGCTCTGTGCAGTCCCCATCCCCCATATCTCCAGGAATTTTCCAACCTGGAGTTGGCAACACTACCTTTGGTTGCCCGGCCTTCCCTCCGGGCAGCCTGCTCTGCTCCTTTGGGCAAGATGTCTCCGTCCAGGTGGACCCGTCCCCTCCCGAAGGCAAACGCCGGCAGCCACAATCTTGAAAGGCTCCCGCTATCTGCTTTTCCGTCTTCATCAGACGAGACCACCCAGCGGTCTTCCTGCAGAAACACGACACCAAGCAGCAGGCCTGCATGTTCAAAAATGGCCCCCAAAGTATGCTGACAACTGCTCCCCCTGGCTTAGGGAGAGCCCAGAAGGATTAATGAGTTGGACAGGATTCCAAGGAAAACTCCGATCGGAAGCAAAACTTCATCCTGCATACGGGAAGTCCGTGACATTTTATTGTCTCAGTCCAATAATTTTTTTTTTTTTTTTCATGATTGGCCATCCGTGGCCCATCCCCTGCAAGTCTGCAGTGTGTTTCTCTTGTATAAATTTCTTCTTTGGGAAGCTTACTGACATTTGCCTTTTCAAACAAGGAGATATACTTCTGCATAAGTAAAACAGCTTCTATTGAATTTTTCGGTATTCTATTTTAATTCCAACCTTCCTCCCGGCAGCACGGGATTCTTCTCCTTGATTTTATCTTCAAAACGTTTGAATGAGCTAGAAGACAGTTCTGGTCACCATATTATTTATTTATGTATTTATTTATTTATTGGCTTGCTACCCGCCTTCCTAGCCGAGGCCGGCTCAGGGCAGCTTACATAAAACCAGCACATAGGTAAAGGTAAAGGTTCCCTTGCTTGAAAGCCAGTCGAATCCGACTCTAGGGTCGCGGTGTTCATCTCTGTTTCCAAGCCGAAGAGCCAGCGCTGTCCGAAGACGTTTCCGTGGTCATGTGGCTGGCATGACTAGACGCCGAGGCGCACGGAACGCTGTTACCTTCCCACCGAAGTGGTACCTATTTATCTCCTTGCAATTTCTTGCTTTCGAACTGCCAGGTTGGCAGGAGCTGGAACTAGAGACGGGAGCTCACCCCGTCATGCGGCACCCGGGTCTTGAACTGCTGAACTACTGACCTTCCACAGCCTGCAGTTCAGCGTCTTAACCACTTGAGCCACTGCAGCTCCTAAAACCAGCACATAATTTACAGTAAAACATAAGGTTTAAATTCAATTAAAACAATTCTAAAACCGTTTCAACCACACAATGTCGTAAAGTGCTAGGGCACGATCATACGCACAATTAGACCTGCCATAGTGAATGCCAGGTGAATTTAAAGGGCGCGATCAGACAACAACATCTTGGAAGTTTTGCTCCGCTGCAGAGGCAGAGTAAAAAGACATGGTAGTAAATGGGTTGCAATGGGCCATGGACGGACTTTCCTGTGTCTGATCACTCCAGCGTGCTCTCATGGCATCGGGATGGTCTGATCCGGCCATCCTGACTCCATGCTGTTGTTTCCCCCTGCCCCCTTCTCGATATGTGCATCATCACAAGCCCCATAGGGAGCCCTCAGTGTGGAGATGCGATTCATCGATTCCTCGTTGAAGCATATCAGAAACAAACTCGGGAAAAACTGACTCACCCATGGTTGCATCTGATCACGCACGGCTGGCTGTGCCCGCCGCTTCCAAGAACTGTGTGATTGTCCAACTGTGGGTCAAATTCCTCCGGAGGAAATAGCCTCGCTTCCCCCACATTTTTTTTTGGCGTGTGTGACCGCGAACTTTGTGCCATTGATTTCACAATGGCTGCTGTTACTCAGTTCTCTCTTCTCACAGTCGGCTCCTTGATCTGTTGATCGTCCTTTCAGTGGCCAGCTCAGGCTGTCGTTAGAAATTCCAGGGGTAAAAAAACAGGGCTCTCTAACCCTTGGCTGTCAGTTGTTAATGGTAGTGGTGGCTCCAGAAGCCTGGTGGAAGAGCTCCATTTTACAGGCCCTGCAGTACTGCAAAAGGTCCCGCAGGGCCCTGATCTCCTCTTTGAGCTCGTTCCACCAGACAGGAGCCACCACCAAGAAAGCCCTGTCCCTGGTTGTTGCCAGCCTGGCCTCCTTAAAACTCGGGAGGGCCAGTTGGTTCTGGGCCCCTGATCGCAAAGGTCTCTGGGGAACACGCGGGGAAAGGCGGTCCCTCAGGTATGTAGGCCCCTGACCATATTGGGCTTTAAAGGTAAGAACCAGCACCTTGAAATGGATCCGGTATGCTATCGGCAGCCAGTGCTGTGCTTTTAGCACAGGCTGGATGTGCTCGCAAATAGGGAGTCCCCCTCAAAAGCCTGGCTGTGGCATTATTTATTGATTTATGTAGATTTCTATACCGCCCTTCCCAAATGAGCTCACCAGCCGCAGCTTCTGGATCTGAGACAAGGGCAGCCCCATGTAGAGGGCATTACAGTAGTCCAGCCTTGAGGTGACCATTGCGTGGATCATTGTTGCCAAGTTGTTGCGTTTGAGGAAGGGAACCAACTGCCTGATCAGTCGGAGGTGATAAAAGGCCAACTTGGCAATGGCTACTACCTGGACCTCCATTGTTAAGGAGGCATCTAGGAGCACTCCCAGACTCCTGACCTCCGGCGCTGGCACCAAAGGAGCTCCATCAAAGGTCAGGAGCGGGATCCCTACCCTCAGACCACCCCGACTCAGGCACAGGGCCTCCGTCTTTCTCGGATTCAATTTCAGTCGGCTCAGCCTAAGCCAACCAGCCACGGCTTGTAACGCCTGGTCCAGGTCTTCCAGCTTGGAGTCAGGCTGGCTGCCCAACAACAAAATGGACACTGCGGAGCTGGGGAAAGTCCAGAGGAGGGCAACCAAGATGATTGGGGAGCTGGAACATCTTCCCAAGGAGGGACGGCTGCAGAGTCCAGGAGTTTTCAGTTCAGAAAAGAGATGACTAAGGTGCAGTGTTCCCTCTAAGCTGAGTTAGTGTGAGCTAGCTCACAGGTTTTTAGCCTCCGGCTCACACCTTTTTTTGTCTTAGCTCGGGAAGGATGTGCCTCCAGAGCAAACTGATTTATGCTGTAGCCAAATCGCTTGCTCACAACTTTAATGCCAGTAGCTCTCACAAAGTAGAATTTTTGCCCACAGGACTCCACAGCTTAGAGGGAGCGTCGCTAAGGAGCGACACGAAAGAGGTTTATACAATTATACACAAAGCAGAGAGGGGTGACAAAGGCAAACTTTGTTCTCCCTCTCGCCAATTCCAAGAATTCAAGTGCGTCGAATGAAGCTGATGGGCAGTAGGTTCAGGACGGAGAAAAGGGAATATTTCTTTACACGGCGAGTGATTAAAATGTAGAATTCCCTGCCAGAAGATAAAGTGATGGCCACAGGTATAGACGGCTTTAAAAGGTGATTAGACAGATTCGTGGAGGATAGGCCTATCAGTGGCTACTAGCAATGCTCCCGCTAAGCTATGGAGTCCTGTGAGCAAAAATTCTGCTTTGTGAGCTACTGGCATTAAAGTTGTGAGCAGGCGATTTGGCTGCTGCATAAATTAGTTTGCTCTGGAGCCATCCTTCCTGAGCAAAGACAAAAATGTGTGAGCCGGAGGCTAAAAAACTGTGAGTTAGCTCACACTAACTCAACTTAGAGGGAACACTGGCTATTAGTCAACCTCTGAATCCCAGTGCCAGGAGGCAACATTAGGGGAAGGCCTCAGCCTCTATACCCTGTTGTTGGCCCTCCAAAGGAACTGGTTGGCCACTGTGTGCAACAGGATGCTGGACTAGATGGACCCCTGGCCTGATCCAGCAGGGATCTTCTTATGTTTTTATGTTCTTAAAATGGAGGTTGGACCATGGGTAACTACTGAGATTCATGCCAGAGTGGGAATTTGAACTCAGAGCTGCTTGTTCTAACACAATATCCACTGCATTAAACTGACACAAGATAGCATATTGGTTTTATTTATACCCCGTCTTTCCCCAGAACTGGGGCTCAAAGCCGCTTACATCATTCTGCTCTCCTTCATTTTATCTTTGGAGGTTGGACCATGGGTAACTACTGAGATTCATGCCAGAGTGGGAATTTGAACTCAGAGTTGCTTGTTCTAACACAATATCCACTGCATTAAACTGACACAAGGTAGCATGTTGGTTTTATTTATACCCCGTCTTTCCCCAGAACTGGGGCTCAAAGCCGCTTACATCATTCTACTCTCTTTCATTTTATCTTTGCGACAACTCTGCGAGGTAGGCTAGGCTGAAAGTGGGTGCCTGGCCCAGAGTGGTGTTTGCGAACTTACTGAGAAGAAAGGGTATACATGAAGTAAAACACCATTGGATCGAACAGCCCTCCAAAACTTTGGAAGCCAGTCTCATTTTTTTTATCCATTGTGTTTTCATATCTGAATGACCCCATTTCCTCATTCTTGAAGCCATGAAATGGGATCCTAACAACTTTTCACAATTTCCCATAATTTTATTAACTGTGACAAGATTGCTGCAGCATGTAAGTAACTAAAGGGGTGACAGTGGTTCTTATCACCACAGCAAAAAGCTGTTAACCCCTATGAAACATCTTCTCCTCAATTGATTCATAATTTCGTTTTTTTGCTTCAAGAATGCTCCATTTAATTGAATATTGGAGTCGGTAGAGGAAGCATTTGGTTAAGAAATAAATTCAGCATTCATTTATTTTTACCAGATTTATAGCCCGCCTTTCTTGCTGCTGCGCCCCGAGGTGAATTACAACATTAGAAAAGCCATGCAGTACAGAAAAAATACAATATAAACAGGTAATGTACACAATAAACAATGTAAAAAAACAAAAAAAACACCGTTTTATTCCTTTTATGAAAACACCCTCCTGACCAATTCCATTTACGACAACCTTTTTTTCCCTTGATAAAAACGCCCTTCTTAAAAAAAAATAATAATAATTTTACACAATCCATCTGCCACGGTTGAATGGTGTAGATTAAAGTTTACACATAAACAAGCGGTGACAAGAACTCCGCGTGCGTCTTTAGGGAAGAAACTGAACATATTCTGATGCAAAAAAGAAAAAAAAAAGATAAATCGGCTTTGTATTGCCACTGAGAATCACTGACAGACAGTAGAATGAAATTGCAGTCCCAAAAATGCTAGCCGCCATGATGGAATTTCTAGGTCCCAAAGAGACCCGGCACCTGGGATTTGTCAAGCCCTGTGTTAGCTATCGAATGAGTATGGCGGGGAACACATCCAAGTGACCAGTCTTCCTGGGGGGTGGGAGGGATTTGCCTCGGTGTCCTCCCCAAGAAAAACAACAACAAACAAAACAGTGTGCATGGTTGGCCCTTTCCCCGTTTCTTCCCCAAACAAAATAAACAGCTCTTCTTCACAGTACAAGGAACTCAGGCCTTCACGTTAACCCTCTGCTGTCCTCCTTCACACCTGCATGCTGCGCTCAGGAAGGGGGTGGGGGAAGAAGATGATTTATCACACTATAGTTAAAAATAAAATTGTCTTATTTTACCAGCTGTCACTTTTGACAGTCCGGGGGCAAAAGGGGAGAGAGGCTCGCCTTTGGGGCTTCAATGGCCATTCATAAAGGGGCTTCCCCATCCGAAAAGCCATCAATTTGGTGCAGGGTCAGGTCAAGATGAGGGTCAGCTCTTTCCTTTAATCCATACCGGCCTGTCGCTTCCTTTCCCTTCACTTCCTTCTGATCTCCTTCTGGAAGTTTTTCTGCTCTCCGGTGGGACGGAGTGGCCTCCCTCCCTATCCCTGGACTTGGTGGTCTACCACTGAAGAGAGTAAAATTACCCCTTTCATCAGTCAGTGGACCTGGCAGACTTGGATCCCAATAAACATTGGCCTTATTTTAATGGGGAATACGTATGAAAAGGTGCAGCATGGCATGTGTCTCTAGCTTTGCGTTCCTTGATATACGAGTCAAATCTGCCCCACCAAGGAGCAAGGAGCCAGTTAGTGGTTAAGTGTGTGGACTCTAATCTGGGAGGACCGGGTTTGAATCCCCACTCCTCCACTTGCAGCTGCTGGATGACTTTGGGCAAGCCACAGTTCTGTCAGAGCTGTCCTTGAAAGAGCAGTTCTCTCGAAGCTCTCTCAGCCCTGCCTACCTCACAGGGTGTCTGTTATGTCCTGGCTGGTGAACTGACTGTATTCTTTTCTATGTTACGCTTCAAGTCAGGACCAGGATTGTAAGCCTCGACCATCCTATTGGTGGTTGTAAACCTGCACGATTTGT
Organism: Gekko gecko; assembly: GCA_029375565.1. Lineage (NCBI taxonomy): Eukaryota > Metazoa > Chordata > Lepidosauria > Squamata > Gekkonidae > Gekko > Gekko gecko. The sequence goes on along the minus strand of JAPDNY010000017.1, from coordinate 38,561,292 downwards.
AACCAGTCAGAACTGTATAAATAGTTATGGAGGGAACAAACCTCACTGGCCTTTATCCCTCTAATGTTATTGGCCGTTAAGTTATGAAGGGGCGTGGTTTCGTTAGCCCGCACTGTTTAAAAAGGGAGCTCCACTGTTTTGTGTGTGTTGTCTGATCGTCTTGTTGCTGTTAAATAAAGCTGAAATCACTGTTGAAACCACTCTCTTCGTTAAGTCTCATACTTAACAGTGTCGGTTGTGGGGAGGGGGAGGGAAAGGAGTTTGTAAACCGCTCTGAGATTGCGAGTGAAGTGCGGGGTATAAATCCACTCTCCTCCTCCTCCAGTTTGGTGTAGTGGTTAAGTGCACGGACTCTTATCTGGGAGAACCAGGTTTGATTCCCCACTCCTCCACCTGCACCTGCTGATGTGACCTTGGGTCAGTCACAAGCTCTGGCACAACTGTTCTCTCGAGGACAGTTTGTGTTAGAGTTCTCTCAGCCTCACTTACCTCACAGGGTGTCTGTTGTGGGGAGGGGAAGGGAAAGGAGTTTGTAAGCCGCTCTGAGACGCCTTTGGGCAGTGAAGGGTGGGGTATAAATCCAAACTCTTCTTCTTCCTCCTCCTTTTCCATAGAAGAGTAGCCTTCTGATTTCCCTTCTCCCCATTTCACCTCAGGAACCTTCCTTGCAGCTGAGGAGATTATGCAACTGGGAAAGGGGGGTGGGAGGGCAGAAGAAGGAGAGTGCATCGGAGAGGAGCTGGGACTTCAGTGAGATATACCGCGCCAAAAAGTGTGACAAATTGCATTGACAAGGGCTGCCCTGGCAGCTTGTGATGGAGGGAAATTAAATCTCCAGCCAAACAATGCGCCATTATACGGCGTTCTATAGGCATCCTTGTTGAAGTTAGATTGAGAGAAAAAGGCACACAAAAGGCAGGGGGGGGGAACTGTGCCCGCATACAATCCCAGCCCCCATCTCTTTCCCCAACGGGCTTTTTCCTCCAAAATGTCAATAAACACGTTCAGGAGATATTCCCATCACGCACCATGTCTGGAATAGCGACATCTAGGGTTGGAGTAAGCATCGGTACAAAAGGAAGGGAATGGAAGAGACCCTTCTTCGCTTATCAGGCATATGTCAGCATAAAAGAATGGCCCTTTTCAAACGTTACTTCAGGGGTAGCCAGCTGGGAGTTCAGTCTGCCAATGAGTGTCCCGGTAGATGTGATTACCATTTGGTCTGAAACGTTTACCGAGTGAATTTTATGCTTCCTTCAGTGCATGGTACACCATCAGGGTCCGCTGTAGTGTGTACCAAATTTGAAAATACATGGGGTGACCGTTTCAGATGAAATGGCAACTGCACATATCAAGAAGAACATAAGAGAAGCCAATCTTGGATCAGGCCAGTGGCCCATCCAGTCCAACACTCTGTCACACAGTGGCCAAAAATACCAGGTGCTATCAGGAGATCCAGCAGTGGGGCCAAGATACTAGAAGCCCTCCCACTGTTGCCCCCCCTCCAAGCACCAAGTTGTCCCAGAGTCCCTATCTTATACCTTGTGGCTAATAGCCACTGATGGACCTCTGCTCCATATGTTTATCTAATTCCCTCTTGAAACTGTCCATGCTTGTAGATGCCACCACCTCCTGTGGCAGTAAATTCCATGAGCTAATAATTCTTTGGGTGAAGAAGTACTTCCTTTTATCCATTCTAACCCGACTGCTCAGCAATTTCATTGGGTGCCCCTGAGTTCTTGTATTGTGAGAAAGGGAGAAAAGTACCCATGCATAATCTTATAAATCTTCCCCGCGTGTGTGGTTGGTATGCCCTTGATACACAGGACTATCCCATGTTCATTTACAAGGACAATTCTAAAAGGTGCCAAGAAAATTGCATTGAACTGAGCAAAGGTTTAGCCAAGCCTACTGGCGTGTTCTTAGATATAGCTGTATCTCATGCATAAATGTTCTCCTGAAGAAAGACTTTTAAGCCTGAAACCTGTTGGGAGCAAGCACTTAAGCGTGTCTTTGGTTTGCTCTCTCTGCACCTGTAAAATCTTCTTTGTCCTGGTGCTTTCGGGATGCCCATTATTACCCACTTCCGTGGCTGCCTTCTGAAAGATGAGACCAGCTTTCAAGTTGCTTGTTGCAGAAGTCTGACTAATTCAGGAGAACGGAGCCCTGTACATGACACTCATCTGTGTACAGGCTATGTACATAGAGACGGCATCAATTAGTCTAGGCATGCCAGTTGCCTGCCTGAAGCTGGAAAATCCCCAGCCTTGGGTACAAATCCCTGCAACTGAGAAACTGAAGAGTGGGAGAAAAATGGATGGAAAATAGCCTCCATACTGATACTCTAGGACAGGGGTATCAAACATGTGGCCCAAGGGGCAGATAGGGCCCTCGGAGGGCTGCAATCTGACCCACAAGGCCCTGGCTGTTTCCTGCTTCCTTTTCCAGTTCAGCTGCTGCTAAATCACAGCTTACTTTACCAGACTCTCTCAATCGCTCAGGAGAGGTAGATAGGTAGGCTTGCCACGCTGGTGGCGGATCGGGCCCCGTGGGGAACTCCACCCCCTGCTGGAGGGTGTCCCCAGCGTGATGATGTCACGCAGAGGTGACATCATCACGCTGGCCACGTTGTGGGGGGACACTCTGTGAATCGAGGGAAAACTCTATGGTTTTCCCTCGAGTCACGGTGCCCCACACCCAACATGGATGACATGATGACATCACTTCTGGTGATGTTATAGTGGCGCGCACACACTTCGCGCGTGTGGGGATGCTCCCGATGGAGCCAGGACCCTCCCCACTTTCACATTAAGTCAACTTGGCAATCCTATAGATAGACAAGCCTCTCCTGTGCGATTGAGAAAGTCTGGTAAAGCTCTGGCATTACATTTTTTATGTCTTATATAAAGTCTAAAAAATCTTTAACTGTGCCTGTCTGTGTCCTTTATAAAGTTTGTACCTCCACTACCTGGCATTACATTTTATGACACCTGTGGGCCGGCCCAACAAGGTCTCACTTACATAACAAATGAGTTCGACGCCCCTGCTCTAGGAGTTTCCCCTGGTCGCTATGGTATTTAACATAGAGATGAAGGGAATTCTTCAGATTGTACCTGGAAGTGACTTAGTGACATTAATGACATCACACACATCCCGTGTCCCCTCCTTCACTCCTCCCGCCAGTTGTTCTGGACATCAGCTGTAATTCCAGAGGATCTTTAGACCCCCCACCTGGTGGTGTTCAACCCGGACTTGGCCTGGCCACCCTAACCCTTGCCATGGCTGTCCTCCTTTCTCCATGGTCGGGGACAGAGGCTGGTGGTTGGGGAGAGGAGTTCACCATGTTACCCTATGGTACATGATGTCTCTCAAGGGGCAATCCTCTCCCCAATGTTATTTAACATCTATATGCGTCCCCTCAACCAGTTAATCTGGGGGGTTCAGGTTGAGTTGTCACCAGCACACTGATGACACCCAGTTGTATCTGCTGATGGACAGGCAGACGGACTCTGTCCCAGACATTTTGGCTAGGGCCCTAGAGGCTGTGGCTGATTGGTTGCAACAGAGCCGGCTGAAAAGTAACCGAACTGACATGGAGGTCCTGTTCCTGAGTGATGGGAGGATAGGTTCAGGAATCCTAACCCTTGGTGTGGTGCAATTGACACCGGCACCAATGGTGAAGAGTCTGGGATTGATCCTGGATGCCTTCTTTTCTATGGCGGCCCAGGTCGCTAATGTTGCCAAATCAGCTTCCTACCATCTTCGACTGGTCAGACAACTGCTTCCCTATCTTTCCTCCCGGGACTTGGCGACAGCGATCCATGCAATGATCACCTCCAGGCTTGATTACCTTACATGGGCCTACCCTTGAACCTGATCCAGAAGCTTCAACTGGTACAAAATGTGGCAGGTAGCTGTGGGGATAAAGTAGAGGAGGGGACAACTGTGTTGGGTGGCCTGAACTCCTTAGAAGGTCAATATAGAAAAAATGTTATAGGGTGGTCCTTCCTTCTCCCCCCCTCTTTTTTTGCTCTGAGTTCCCTTTCCCCTGCCCAGAAAAGGGGCCAGTAGTCCAGAATTGGGACAAATAATATTGTAGGGAAATTGCCCATCTTGGATCTTTTATCCTGTATTGTAATTTTTATTAAGTTATATATTGAATTTTAATGTTTTTGTATATTTCATGGCATCATGCCTTGTACATTGCCCAGAGCCTGCCATAATCTGGGATCAGGCGATATGATGATGATGATGATGATGATGATGATGATGATGATGATGATGATGATGATGATGGTGGTGGTGGTGGTGGTGGTGGTGGTGGTGGTGGTGGTGGTGGTGATGTTGATGGTGGTGGTGGTGGTGATGATGATGTTGATGGTGGTGGTGATGATGATGATGATGTTGATGGTGGTGGTGGTGGTGATGATGATGTTGGTGGTGGTGGTGGTGGTGATGACGATGATGATGTTGATGGTGGTGATGATGAAGATGATGATGATGATGGTGGTGGTGATGATGACGATGATGATGTTGATGGTGGTGATGATGATGATGATGGTGGTGGTGGTGGTGATGATGATGATGATAACAACAACATGTAGTTAATTGTTAATCTGATGAAGTGGCCTCCACCAGCAGTGAAATTTCCATCAGAGGAGCACTCATTTGGCTTAGGTTTGCCAGGCCGCCCGCTATGATAGGATACCTCCCCCTGACAAGCCTCATTGCCAGCCACTACTCCAAGCTATGGCAGGAGAATTTTTTAAAAAAATCAGCGCCACTGACATTGCTGCACCACTTCCAAAAGTGGTGTAGGGTAGCTCTAGAACTGCTGGGCACATTAATGTTTTCTCACAAAGTTTCAAAAATTCCTAGAGCTCCCTTTGCCACTTCCAGGCTGTACACGGTTTTATCCGGGTTTCACCCGGAAGTGACATAGCGGCGCTGGCGGCAACATCTGTGATGTCACACACACTCCCCTATGTCCCCACCCCCCCTGCCCTCCCGCCAGTTGGCCAAGCCCTGGGCTGCATGAAGGCCTCAAACTCTGCTGAACGGAGTTACCGGATACAAGGCAGTGCAGTTTCTGGACAGCTTTGCTTGATGGGATGGACAATCCCTAAAATTTATGGCCTGCTCAAGCTACCCTTCCTCTGTCCCGGCCTCCCTTTCCTCACCAAAAGAAAAAAAAGTGTTTCAAGCTCTGAAATGTTTGAGCTCTCCCCTCCCCAAGGTTTCCCTCCGGACAGTTGCCATGAGCCCAGACGTTCAAAAACATTTCAGACTTAAAAGGTTAAGATTTAAGTGCAGCTGATTTTATCTGGGCTTTTAACTAACACAGCCAGGTGGATTAGAGAGATGTGTACAATCTCCACTCTAGACACTTGGGTAAATATGCACAAGCCAGAGAGCGGGCCAAGGAAAGAATCGGCTGTTATTGTCTATTAATTTGAAAGAGGAGATTAAAGGAAGTGCAGAAATCAGTAGGGTAAATATCAAAAAGGATTTCAATTTATATGTAAGAACATTACTCTAGCTGGGCTATTTTCAAATAACAGGAAAACCTCTCTTTTTCAGGGGGGGAGAGATGAAAGAGGGGGGGAAAGGAAATTTACATATCCCACCCTTCATCTCTTTGTTTGCAGGAATGAACCGCCAGTTTGCTCAACAGAGGTGGGTATGGTGTTCATCCACAGCGATTTCTGCTGAACGAACTTTCCCCAGAATTACAGTACTGGACAAATAACATGAATGTCGATATAAGAACATAAGAACATAAGAGAGGTCAATGTTGAATCAGGCCAATGGCCCATCTAGTCCAACACTCTGTCACACAGCGGCCAAAAATACCACGTGCTATCAGGAGGTCCAGCAGTGGGGCCTGGACACTAGCAGCCCTCCCACTGCTGCCCCCCCTCCAGCACCAAGAATAGAGGGCATCACCTGTCCCAGACTGAGAGTTCCTATCTATACCCTGTGGCTAATAGCCACTGATGGACCTCTGCTCCAGATGCTTATCTATTTCCCTCTTGAAACTGTCCATGCTTGTAGCTGCCTCCACCTCCTGTGGCAGTGAATTCCATGTGTTAATCACTCTTTGGGTGAAGAAGTATTTCCTTTTATCTGTTCTAACCCGACTGCTCAGCGTATATATATATTTTTCAGATGTTGCTTTCTGAGAATTGTATTTGTCTGAAATATTTAAAAAGAATCCATAGTGGGCCAAGACTAAATATGGTCCCAAACTCCTCCAACTATCGATTCAGACATGCAATCTGAGAGCCAGTTTGGTGTAGTGGTTAAGTGTGCAGACTCTAATCTGGGAGAACCGGGTTTGATTCCCCACTCCTCCACTTGCACCTGCTGATGTGACCTTGGGTCAGTCACAAGTTCTGGCACAGCTGTTCTTGAAAAAGAGCAGTCTCTGTCAGAGCTCTCTCAGCCCCACCTACCTCACAGGGTGTCTGTTGTGGGGAGGGGAAGGGAAAGGAGTTTGTAAGCCGCTCTGAGACTCCAAGTGAAGGGCGGGGTATAAATCCAATCTCTTCTCTTCTTCTACCTCACAGGGTTTCTGTTGTGGGGAGGGGAAGGGAAAGGAATTTGTAAGCTGCTCTGAGACTCCCTTGGGTAGTGAAGGGCAGGTATAAATCCAATCTCTTCTCTTCTTTTTCTTCTAAAAAACCAGACACGTGTAGAATGGGACCATAATGCTGAGAACGAGAGGATTTACCTCTTTCCCCTATGCTAGATTTTGAATCCATTAACACCTAAATACCTGACAAAGCAAGAATCTTTGAGGAAGAGGACTTGCTGAGGAAGAGACTGAGGACTTACTGCCAGGCACTGAGAATCATTTTGGTTTCTAAGATACTACTGGGCTCGAGATCAAGCTATTCTACTGGAGACTATCATGCCTACTGTCTAAAACTATCCCCCTCCATGCTGTTTCCCTGATCAAAATGCCCCCCCCCCAGCTGCTTTAAGGTCCACTAAAGGTTCAATGGTCAAATATCTGCTTTGCATGCAGAATAGGGTGGCCATACTGCCCATTTTGGCAGCTGGCCTCTTGCCCTCGACCTTGGTCCTCAGGGGGAAATGGGGACGGTGGGTGGGTGGATTAAACATTAAAATTAGGAGCGATCTTGTAGAACATGGGTTGAGCTTCTCAACAGACCTTATTCTCCCCTCAGGAAATACCTTCAGAGTAGCTGATAACAGTCAACATCTCTGGCCGTTTCCACGCTGCGTTTCTGTGGGAAGAAAATCAGGACTGGTACGGATTCCCTCCCCTTGTATTCTCATTCTGCCACTGTACGTCTGATTGACCATCTCTTTCATGGCTTGTGCAGGACAGGGAGGAGCGGAGACAACATCACAAAGAGGACAACTCCATCAAAGTCTCTCTGTTGATGTTCATACATTGGGGACAAAAGGGTTAAAGATCCATAAGCTCCAATGGGAGGGAGTCAGTGGGCGGAGCCAATGTTCCCATTCCTTTTGGTCAGGGGTCCCCAACCTTTTTAAGCCAGTGGGAGCATTTGACATTCCGACACCTGGCGATGGGCACAACCACAACAGGTCTGTATGGGAGGTGTAGCCTTCTGCCAAATATTAGGGAGTGAGGTCATATATTACTCTAATAATAAACTCTTCAGTATCCTGGCAAAAGCTCTGCTTAACAAGATGTTTCTTACATGTGAACATAAGAGAAGCCAATGCTGGATCAGGTCAATGGCCCATCCAGTCCAACACTCTGTCACACAGTGGCCAAAATTACCAGGTGCCATCAGGAGGTCCACCAGTGGGGCCAGGACACTAGAAGCCCTCCCACTGTTGACTCCCCCCCCAAGCACCAAGAATACAGAGCATCACTTGCCCCGGACTGAGAGTTCCTATCTATACCATGTGGCTAATAGTTACTGATGGACCTCTGTGCCATATGTTTATCTAATTCCCTCTTGAAGCTGTCCATGCTTGTAGCTGCCACCACCTCCTGTGGCAGTGAATTCCATGTGTTAAAATTGTACTGTACTCTTAAAATTGCGCTGTGGTGGCAGCTGCTGCTGAAGCAACTCTCTAACAACCTCCACAGCCAATCAGAACACCTGCTGGGCGAAGGGCCCACATGGACTCGCCTACTCTCTAAAAACCACCTGGCAGGCATCAGGTAAGTTGTCAGCAGGCACCATGATGCCCATGGGTACAACACTGGGGACCCCAGCCTTATAATTCACTCCACTGAAAACAGGGGCTTAGTTATTTCTTTAGAAAATAGATATTTATACCTTGCACTTCTCCCACACCTATGTGGGACCCCAGATGGCTCGTAGCATAATTCAAAACATTGCTACAAAAAGAATAATACTTAGAACAGTACGGTAAGCATGGGGACAAGGCAACATTGCACACAAACCTCCCTTGTAGGAGTGACCACAGCAAAGATGCTTCAGCCCAGGTGCCAACAGCTATACATCCTCCTCCTTCCTCTGGCAGTTAAGGCAGGTTGAAGTTTTGAAAGCAGTGACTCCCTCCTCCTTGAAGAAGAGGTCTTGGTTCCTTCTGTTGTGACGCCCCCCAGTTCTTGGTAAGGCAGATCAAACCGGGCCACAGGCAAAAGGCCAAAGGTCAGAGGCACTTTGGGTGCTGCCCTTCGGCTCATGCTTCTGGCATGTTCTGGGCTTTTGCGGGGAAGGTTTGGGATTTTTGGAACATGACAAATCTGTCGCTAACCTCTTTTTTTTTTTTTTTTTTGCTGACTGCAGCCGGATCGAAGTTTCTCCACTGATGATTAAGCCTCCTTTAGATAAATATTTCCAAGGGCACGGCGGTTACGGACGAAAAAGTGTCCGCGTGCACCTGTTGGAGACGCTGTGCTCCATTTCAACTCTAACCTGTATTTGATACGGTGTTGTTACAGCTGTGACTTGGGGGGGGGGCGGCTCTCTTAAGTGCCTCCAAATGCCTGTCGGTGTGGCAACCAGCTGAATACATAAACCAGCCTCCCCAAACCCCTTGCTGGCCCCGGGTCAGAGTAAATGGAATAATAAAATCCAAACGCTTTTGTCTCAATTTTCCATCCTCCTCGCCTTCCGCATAAATCTACAGCTTTGCAGTGACCTCCCCGTTAGGCGTGGAGGCTACGGCGGAACGCCTGAGATCCATTTGGTCTCCGTCTTGGGGTCTTTAAAAGCTTTTTCCAATTAATTTTAACAGGCTTCCATAAGGATCGAGGATAGCTTTCTTCCCCGGCCCCACCCTCCCTCCCCCCTTCCACATGCCGTGCCCCCTCTTTCCACAACGCCGGCCCTCTTTAACCAGCTGAGTGGCAGGACATTAATAAAATGATGCCAGGAGGTATTGATTGTATGACGCGTTATCTAATGAGGCACCATTAGGAGAAAGGAACAGCTGAGGAATGGAAGGGGACTGTCCTCCACAGACTTTTATTAAACATTCTCATCTTCTCCAGATGCACGTTTGGGGAGAGAATCCAGTCCGTGTCCAGTTTGGAGCATCAAAAGAAGTGGGTTTTCCTGTCCTGTCACCCACTCAATTTCCTCCACGCTCAACGACAATCACCGCTGGTAGATAATGCTTTGCTCATTGGGCCCGCCTTTTCCTGTGCCTTCATTTCCTGTATGTAAAATAATATGGCCTGGACTTACTGTGATTAGGAGCGGATGCTGATTTTGCTATGGTTTCAAAATCTGGGTTGGGGAATTCTTGGAGATACGGGACTAGAGCCTAGGGGAGGACCTCAGCAGAGTAGGATGCCATAGAGTCTCGCCCCCTCCCCCAGCAGCCATTTTCCCCAGAGGAACTGATCTCTGTTGTCTGAAGATGAAATTCTGGGAGATCTCCGCATGGAGGTCAACAGCCCTGGATTTTGCCCTCAACAGGCATGGCAGGTCATTAGGTCACATTGGCGGGGGGAGCACAGGTCCTTACCCTCAAGGAGCTTGCAATCTCTAAAAATTTTGTTGCATACTCCCCCACTTCCTCTAACAGTAGGAAGTACCCGTGGCTTTGCTGGGCTAATTTCCTTATACGGATAAAATATTGAAGACGTATTGATGAGCTGTTTTTCTCTCTCGCTAAGACCCAAGGCAGACTCCAATAGATATAACAAGACAGAAAAGAACACCGTTAAGGAAATTAATAACAACGTTAGAAAAGGACACAATTAAAAAAAAAACATGCTTGTTTGCAGCTATAAAGGCAGCGCTTTGGAGCACTACTTAGCCAAAGGGAGTCGTAAGATTCATCCTATTGATAGTTAACGCACTGTAGGAATATTGTGCTGGGGAAATTATATGGCTTTACCGAAGGAGTAAACTCCTTCTTGGCTTTTAAACGAGGGGTAGTTAGGAAAGTCCAGAATAAGCTTACACAGGTAAGAGTGACCAGCAAGACAAAGCCCATGCGGGGGTGGGTGCAGGAGAGCTATTCTTTCTTGAGCCATATGCTCAAAGCGGGAGCTCACATTTAGACACTTGTTAATTCTTAGGCATTTTTTTAAAGTGTCCCAACGTCTTTTAATGTGCATCCCTATCAGACCAAATGGATACACCTTCTTAGCTTAGAGCTGCAGATTTAAGGAAAGGAGAGACCTTATTTGGCTAAAAACAATGAAACGGGGTTCAACTATGGGAGAAGAGCATTTGAACAGGCTCGCGGTGCTTAGTGTCAGCTGTGACATAAGAATGCTAGATTGCCCTTCGATCATTTGTCTGGCTCACAGAAGCCTTCAATTTGAGCCCACAAGTTGCTTAACAATCAGTCTGGCGCTTCGGATAGTGGCGAGGCTCCCCAAACTGATTTGGAAGCGTTTGAGGGCCAGGAGATGCTCGGAGCAGAAGAATGAGATAAAACAGAGCACTGTAGGGATGAGAGGAACTGTTCGGTGTCTGAGGGCCACATCTCCGCCTGTTTTTGAGAGCTCTGGGTTGACCATTGGCTCTTCCAGTATGGGAACAGGCAGCACCAAAATCACAGTAGGCCTCCGTTTCACTTCCTGAACATATTAGTGAATAAATGTGTGTGGGAAATACGAATTGCCTGGGGTGGGCGATAAAGCTTATTTTATGGCAAGCACTACTCCCAGCTACAGCAGAAAAACACCTCAAAACTTTCAGAAATGAGTAGAAACTCCTGTTAGCCCACAGGGCGTAAAAATTGCCCACCTCAGTGCTAAAATCGCCCACCTCAGTGCTAAAGCCATAGAGTTCGGGGTGAATCCTCGAGCCCTCTCTACGCAGTGATGTCACTTCCAGTGCTGCCACCATGTTGTCATGAAATGCTGTACCAGCCCTTGCCTTTCCCACCCCAGCCACTCAGAGAAAGCAGGTGACAGGGTGTGGGAAACAGCCACCCTACCCTGTGCCAAATTATCCGTGAATGAGAAAACAGGGGAACCCCCCCCCAAAAAAACAGCTCATCTTGAACTAAGCTTGCCACCCTCCAGGTGGGGCCTGGAGGTCACCCCGAATTGCAGCTGACCTTCAGATGACAGAGGTCATACCCCCCTGAAGAAAATGGCTGCTTTTGAGACTCTAAGACATTATACTCAGCTGATGTCCCCCCTCTCCTCAAACACCGGCCTCCCAAGGCTCCATCCCCATATCTCCAGGAATTTCCCAACCTGGAGCTGGCAACCATAACTTGGACGAACACCCACTGAACAGCGTCTCGAGCACAAGGCACCTCCCCGCTCCGTTCCCCAGAGGGAGCCTCCCGCATCCTTTTGACAGCGACAGTGTGCTTCGTAATCGAATTTGGTCAGCCACTCAGACATTACAGAAGTCCGGTATTTGATTAGGAGATAGATGCAGAGTGGGGGCTCCCCCCCGCCACTCTCTCTGCCTGAGTGTTGTGTTGAAGAAGTCACCTCTTAAATTAAAAATTCTTGTCAGCCTCAGTGGGTGAGAGACCCTTGCTGGCCTTATCTGGTAAGAGAGTGCCTTGGACTGGCGCACCAGCTCCCGAGACTGCCTCTTCAGCGTTGACCTTTATATTAATGCTAATAGGTTTGGGGAAATAAAATGTAAATTTGTCTCTAAATGGATTAGTCTAGGCTGGGGGGGGGGGCAGAGGAAGGGGAGGGGGATGATATTGCTTGGAACACTTGCACAGAAATTAAAACATTTATGTTCCAACACTTAATTTTATTAGTGGCACATCCAAGTTGCATGAATGACTAATCCCTTCCTCCCCAGGTCTTCCCTCTCCTCTCTCTCTCTCTGTCAGCCTCCAAGTTCTGTCCATGCCAGCTCGTTCAACTAATACGGCTTGTTTACCTAATCAATGCCTTTTGAGCCCCAGCAAGCACCCATTTTGTCAAGCATATGATTTATATGTTTTGGGTTTTTTTTTTAATCCCACAGGTCCACGGGGAAGACAACATATATTCTTCCATTTTTGTGTGTGTGTTCTTTCCCCACCAGGAGCAGGGGACCCCCTGCCCTCAGCTCTCATTTCCTGCTGCTGCTCTGAATGATTGCGGGAGAAAAAAACAAAAAGTGGTCATCAGGCCGATAGCATGATGTCACTTCCAGGGGAAATCCCGCCCTCCCTAGACTCCTCCCCCAAATCACCCGGAATTTCCCAACCCAGAGCTGGCAGACTCTAGAATGAAATGAAGGGTATTTATGGTAGGAAGAGGGAATCAGGGCAAAGTGCCAGTTTAGTTTGTGTCCTACCAGGGCTTTTTTTGTAGAAAAAGCCCAGCAGGAACTCATTAGCATAATAGGTCACACCCAACAGCAGGAACTCATTAGCATATTAGGCCACACCCCTGACAGTGCAGCTCTTTAGCCTATTAGGCCGCACCCCTGTGTTGCCAGGAGTGTGGTCATCCAGCCACACCCACCTTTTGCTTCTTATTCTGTTTACCTTGTTGTCAAAACCCAGGGCTTTTTTGGAGCAGGGACTCCTTTGCATGTCAGGCCACACGCCCCTAATGTAGCCAGTCTGAATGAGTTTCTGCTGTTGGGTGTGGCCTATTATGCTAATGAGTTCCTGCTGGGTGTGGCCAACTCAGGAGCCAGCCGGAACGCCGTTCCTGTGCGTTCCTGCCCCGAAATAGCCCTGGGTCCTACCACTGCAGATTCGGAGTCATCTGGCAGAGACACAGATCTAGGAGACAATACTTGCCACCTTCTGTGCCACTGATGAGTGGGCAGTGAACGGAGACTGAGCCCCCTGTAGTAAATTGGTGCCCTTTTCTCATGGTATTGACCGAAGCTGTTGCTTGGGTGGCTTTGCTTGAGAACCGGCCCTGCTTCGGAAAGGTGTAAGAACCAGTCGGGGAGATAAGGCTCTGCAGCGCAATAGACTCCAATTTCTCTAAAGTAAACTGTGATTAGTGGCCGTATGCCTGGACAGTGAGCTGTCTCATAAGCCGCCCTGTCTCTCCTCCACCGCTGCCATCCCTGAGTCGGCCCTGCACTGTTGCCAATCTGTCACGCAGTCAAGCTGGAGCATTTCCTGGCATGGTGAGGCCTTCAGCTGGTTTGCGTCAGAAGGCTCCCGGTGTAAGGGAACTTTTCCAGGAGCTGCCGCTTGAGCGTCTGCCTGCCTGGATCAAGAGCATTGCCAGTTTGATGTCCCACCGAGGAGTCCACCACATCTGGCCGACAAACTGTTCCGAAAAGAGGAAGTAGCACGGCGCGGGCCGAACATGGGGCTCAGTTCCTTTACGAACAATAGGGAGGGTGACATTCCAAAACCACAAGGCTTTTGAGAAAGCGGAGACCACCGCCTCGAAGCGAGACTCAACTTCTCGAGCCAGTTCAGGCCCGAGCCCTCTACAGAGGGCGGCCTCTGATAGCGAGTTTTCCTTCCCAGTTACAAATTGAGATTTTATTAGCTCCGAGCCAGATGCTTCTCCTTAAAAGAGATTAATCTCAAGTTCATCGTATCACTTGAGACACAAGCGATTCCGAGGCCCAGCGCTTGATGCCAAACATGTGCGAATTGAACAAGACCCCTGTGATCCGGGGAAGGAAATGCAGATCGTTGACAGAAAGCCACGCATGTGAGCAAAGGCCGGCCTAGTCCTCCCCCCCACCCTCCTTCTTTGGTTTGGCTTTCCCCCGAGCCGTACGGATGAGTGCAACCAAATAAATAAAATTATGAGGGTAAATTTCCCCCACTGCAGATATGGTTACTGTCTACCTAGCAGCTGCCAGCCACAAGCGGTTCTTCAAGGAGACAGCAAGTATTCCAAGCCCAAAAGGGGTGAAGTGGTTGGGGGTGGAGGAAACGAGAGAAACGAGACGGGTTGCAGCAGATTAGAGGATCTCCAATTGAGGGTCTAATTGTTTCCAAATGAGGAGTATTATGGGATGGGCAGCATTCAGGCTTGGCTTGGAGCCGCTGACTGATCCTAAAGCGAGCGGCCGGGCCCAGCGGCAGCTGTTTTACATTTAAAGAGATTCCAAGTGGATTCGTGAATGATGGCTCAGGAGACAAATGAGATTGCGGGGCAACTGGACGGGGGCTGCCTCTCCCTAGGGGCCACTTGTTCCGACAGAACTCCCAGTCCTGCTCCCCTCTGGCTCTATTTGACTATCAAAGACCAAAATGACCCCAATGAATTTTGATTGAGGCAGGGGCCTAGGAAAGAGTGGCTGCGGAGTTATCTCTGGAAACAACCCAGCCTGTGCCTGCCTGCTTCTGTTTCGTTAAGGATACCATGTCTGTTTCAGGCCGTTCCCCCATTTTGTCAGAAAAGAGGTCAGGGCACTGGAAATTACAATCTGGTGCAAGAATTGCAAGTTGGTACGAAAGCTCGTCTTCTGAAACGATCCACACGAGAATGCGCTTGGAGAAAATTGAAGATGTACGTTGGCACTGAAATGGTGCTTGGGAGATTTGCTTGCAGGTAGGATTTGAACACAGTGCAGGTGCAGGCGAGATAGCCTATACTTTAAGAGCAAAGTAAAGTACAATGGAAATTAACCTGTTGAAAGAGGCTTAATGAAATTGCTGAGGTGTCAGTTGCACCATCCTAAACAGAGTTATACTTTGTAAACCCACTGACTTCAATTGACTTAGAAGTTTGTAAACGTAGTTTAGGATTGCACTGTTTGTTTTTGTTCGTTTGTTTGCCCCCCCCCCCCCGGGGGAATTTTTATTGCTTTTTCTATTTACTACAAAAGGATTGCACTGTTAAAGCGCTTAATTTTGCCTAGATTGGAACTATATGGGTTCCCCCTCCTCTTATGGTACAGAAAAAGATCCCTAAAATAATATAAGAATACAGTCCCATTTGAAGGTCACTTGGGAAATCCAATTTACCATTAAATGCTTGCTGTCATCTTTCTGACACCTTTAGTTTTTGAAGTCATATTTTTAAATCCAGGCATAATTTTTCTTTTGTTTCCAATCAAATCATATATCCCTTATTCTGAAAAGGGTTAGGGAGAATTTTGTGGAGGATGTTTTGAGACTATAAAGTTTGGATGGGATTTCCTTTTTTTGGCCAGCATAAAATGTCACAAGGAGGGGGAAGTGTTACATGGGTACTGATCTAGTCTAGTTACCAAGGCAACAAGCTATCTTCTGGAATCTGACCTCTTACCTTGAAATCTCTAGGAGCCTTTGGGTTACTCACTTGCTTTCAATGACTGCAACATAGTCTACTGTGCAGGGCTGTTGTGAAGATCACAACAAACCCATGTACATGAAGTACTTTAAATGCAAGTATACAAATGTTGGGTATGTTGTAGGTATGTAGGGCTATCTTTTGGCTATGCTCCTGCAGAGTGCAGGGGGTTGGACTAGATGACCTGCAAGGTCCCTTCCAGCTCTAACATTCTATGATTCTATGAAATGTTCATTATTGCATATTTATTGTCGGTATATCTATGATTATTGTCATTTTTTAATTACAAGAAGAAGAAGAAGAAGAAGAAGAAGAAGAAGAAGAAGAAGAAGAAGAAGAGGAGGAGGAGGAGGAGGAGGAGGAGGAGGAGGAGGAAGAGGAAGAGTTAGTCTTATACCCTGTCTTTCACTACAGGAAGGAGTCTCAGAGTGGCTCACAATCGCCTTCCCTTCCTCTCCCCACAACAGACACCCTGTAGGTGTGGTTGAGAGAACTCTGGGAAAACTGTGATTGACCCAAGATCACCCAGCTGGCTTCATGTGGAGGAGTGGGGAATCGAACCCAGTTCTCCAGATTACAGTTCACTGTTCTTTAACCACTACAACACAGCTGGCTCTTGAGTTGATTAAGTTTGATTTGTTTGGGTGCCCCTTTTCCTCCTTAATTTCTATAATTTTGTTTTACATTCCTTCTGCAGAAATGCAAAAATTTGGTGTGACTTTGTGGGAATCCTATTATTATTCATAATAGACTGGATTTCAAGAAAACAGAAGTACCTACACTACCGAAAATCGAGCTCTGCTTGTCTGCTTCCATTAGGATGAAAGTGAAGATACCAGCCTAACAGGACATGGAACTCTGAAGGATAACCCAATATCTGCCCCACCAAGACAGGTTTCCCACCCCTAGAACCTTAGCATCTAAGGCTTGGAATCAGGGCCGGCTTGCCCACTAGGCGAGCTAGGCGCTCGCCTAGGGCGCCGGCCCTGCAGGGGCACCAAAATGCCCCCCACCCCCCCCGTAAAAAGCCCCCCAGGCCGCCCAATGCCGGCAGCCCTGGCTTTCGTGCGTGCCTCACGGCTGCGAGGCACCCAGGAGAGCCGCGCGTGCCGCCCCTGGGAGGGAAGGGGGGGCGTTCTAAGCTCGCCCCTTCCCCAGGTCTCCCAGGTGCCTCGTGGCTGCGAGACACCCGGGAGAGCCACGTGCGCCGCCACTGGGAGGGAAGGGGGAGCTTCTAAGCCTGCCCCTTCCCCGGCTCTCCCGGGTGCCTTGCGGCTGCGAGACACCCGGGAGAGCCACACGCGCCGCCCCTGGGAGGGAAGGGGGGAGCTTTTAAACCTGCCCCTTCCTCGGCTCTCCCAGGTGCTGGGCCATCTCCAGGCCCCACCAGGAGGTTGGCATCCCCGGTGGGGTGGGCACCCCAGGCTGTTCTGCCTAGGGCGCCCAGACACCTGGGGCCGGCCCTGCTTGGAATGTTCCCTTTTGGTGGTACCCAGGGCTATTTTGGGGCAGGAATGCACAGGAATGCAGTTCCGGCTTGCTCCTGAGTTGGCCGCGCCCAGCAGGAACTCATTAGCATAATAGGCCACACCCAACACCAGAAACTCATTGGGATTGGCTACATTAGGGGTGTGTGGCCTAACATGCAAAGGAGTTCCTGCTCTGAAAAAAAGCCCTGGGTTTTGACAACAAACAAGGTAAACAGAACAAGAAGCAAAAGGTGGGTGTGGCTGGATGACCACACTTCTGGCAACATGGGGGTGTGGCCTAATATGCTAATGAGCTGTGCTGTCCTGGTGTGTGGCCTAATATGCTAATGAGTTTCTGCTGTTGGGTGTGGCCTGTTATGCTAATGAGTTCCTGCTGGGCTTTTTCTATATAAAAAAAAGCCCTGATGGTACCCATTTGCATGGTTGGAACTGGAGAAGGGTGATCATCTCAGCTCTCCCACCCATTTAACCTTAAGTTGTTCCTGGTGGGGTCCAGTATACAAAAACTGAAAAGGGGGGGGGAACTCAACCCAAGATATATCTGCGAACCACGAGGGTCAAGCTAACACTATATAATATAAAAATACAAATGTTTATTAAGGTGTACACACGTTAAAACCTACTATGATTAAAAGAAAGAGTCTAAATTTCAGACTTTTAAAAGCTTTTCTAATGCAAATACACTTGATGGGTCAACACTTTTTAACTTTGGACCAAATGCGTTTCGGCCCCTTTGGGCCTTCCCCAATGGTCACTGTTCTCTATATTACACTGACACACATCCAAATACATGTATAAAAAGTTTTTTGTATACACATATATATATAAACCAATGTTGTTTCCTTATATGCTTATAGTTATGTTACTGGCTTGAGTGCTGGGCCATAAATATAGCCATGCCAATTCTTCAAATTATTCTGACGGTCCCTCGGGTAGACAGGCCCCTGACCATATCAAATATTAAATATTAAAGACAATATAAATGTGAATGAATTAATAAGTCTAGGTGAATCATTATAACATTATAACATTATTAATAACTCTGATTTCTCTGTAGATTGCATAAACCTTTTGCCTTTTACTGAAGCAGTTTGTTTAGCGCCTAAAAGTTCATGACAGTTCATGGCTCATGAACTGGGCATGCCACGAACCATAAACTGCAATGAACCACATTTTCGTGGCCCATCCCTAGAGTACACAATTACCATGCAATCATACACAGAGTCACACCCTTCTATCAAGCCAGTGTGGTTTAGTGGTTAAAATGTTAGATTAGGATCTGGGAGACCCCAGGTTCAAAACCCCACTCATGCAATGGAAGCTTGCTGGATGACCTTGGGGTATTCACACTCTGTGAGCCTAGCCTACCACTCAGGGTTTTTGTGAGGATAAAACAGAGGCAGGTAAAACCAGGGCTTTTTTTGTAGAAAAAGCCCAGCAGGAATGCTTTAGTATAATAGGCCACACCCAACAGCAGGAACTCATTAGCATGCTAGGCCACACCCCTGACAGCACAGCTCATTAGCATATTAGGCTGCACCCCATGTTACCAGAAGTGTGGTCATCCAGCCACGCCCACCTTTTGCTTCTTATTCTGTATGCCTTGTTTGCTGTCAAAACCCAGGGCTTTTTTTGGAGCAGGAACTCCTTTTCATGTTAGGCCACACGCCCCTCATGTAGCCAGCCCTAATGAGTTTCTGCTGTTGGGTGTGGCCTATTATGCTAACGAGTTTCTGCTGGGCGTGGCCAACTCGGAATCCAACCGGAACTCCGTTCCTGCCCCAAAATAGCCCTGGGTAAAACAATGTAAGCTGTTTTGGGTCCTCACGGTGGAGAAAGGCCGGATATAAATGAAGTAAATAAATATAAAAACTAACTAACTAACTAAATAATCTCCTGGGAGATGAGAGAAATGCCTCCTCTATGTAACATCCTGAAAATAGGAAAGGAGACATGCATTTTTCTTTCGAAATACTGGTTTTTCTTCACATGCAAGTTTATGCAAATGTAATCAGTTAATAAATCGTTGAATTGCCCAACCCACCTCTGATTAATTAATAATTCTTTAATTAGGTGGCAGCCCTAATATTAACAAGCCACCAGCCTGGGAGAAGCTGCCCAGACGGCTCAGCTTCCTTTCCGAAGGATGTGAATATTGTAATCCAAGGGTCTCTATCCTCATTGTGACATCTCATAAAACTTAGAAGAAGGTGAAAATAATGTTCCACAGGCTATTTACCAAACTGCATTAGTCAAAACACCACATTTTAAACCCTCTTTAAGATGGTATTCATCATTATATAAGTCAACACAAAATAGTGGCCGTGAATCCCTAAGAATTATGTTGACGAGAGAAGTGTCAAGCAGATGTGTTGGGAAATTTCCATCTCCCTATATATTTCCGGCGTCACATCCTCCAATCAAAATTAACATGTTATACTGCTAATATTTCAAGGTAATGTTTTCTTCTGGGGATGCTATATTTTATCTGTTAATATCCTTTTTTTTTTTTGAAAAAAAAATCAATTACAGCATCAAGGCACAGTATTGGGACCGTGAAGTGAATTAGCATTTTGCAACTGATCATGATAGAAATGTAGGGAAAACCTCTTTCCTCCCCCCACCCCACTTTTGACATTCTAAGAGAAAATTAGATTTTGTGCAACTTTCAGGGGCAAGGATGGTACTTATTACAGATTATTACCCTTTTCTCCAACTTAACATCTGTGGGCTTCCCAAATTCTCTCCCCCCACCGGTGTCCCCTCTAAACTGAGTTAGTGTGATCTAGCTCACAGTTTTTCGGCCTCCAGCTCACAGATTTTTATCTTCGCTCAGGGAGGAGGGCTCCAGAGCAAACTAATCGATGTGGTCCCCGAATCTCTTGCTCATGGCTTTAACGCCGGTAGCTCGCAAAGTAGAATTTTTGTTCACAAGACTCCACGGCTTAGAGGGAGTGTTGCCCCCCACCCCAGCTTTTCCTTGGTTCTGCAGTTCTGAATCATCTGGTCCAGTTTCCGTAGTGGAATCAACACGTTCATTGATTTTAAGGGTTGTGTAGCGTGTTGTGCCCTGAACCGGATAGTCCAGGCTGGCTTGATCTCATCAGATTTCAGAAGTTAACCAGGATCGGTCTTGGCTGGTATTTGGATGGGAGACCTCCAAGGAATACCAGGGTCACTACGCAGAGGCAGGCAATGGCATTTCACCTCTGAACAACTCTTGTTTTGAAAACCCCACAGGGTCGCCGTAAGTCAGCTGTGGCTTAATGGCACTTTCCCCCACCATAGTATGTTGTATGTGTGTGAAACTGCTTCTTTAAAACAAATCTCTCCATTTCTTTTTATCTTTCCCCCACTTTCTGGAGTGCCAGTGTATGGGAGCCATTGTGGTGTGGTGTTGAACCAGAAGTTGAGATACCTGGATTCAAATCTCTCTTTGACCATAAAGCTTGTTGGGAGGCGAGTGGGTCAGTCACGCTCCATTGGTCTAATTTATCTGTGAGGTAAAACGGGGAAGGAAGGACATGTGTCACTTGAAGCTCACTGGAGGATATGTATACACTGTGACTGACTTTTCATTATAGCACTGGGGAAAGTGCAGAAGAGGGCAACTAGAATGATAAAAGGGTTGGAACACTTTCCCTATGAAGAAAGGTTAAAACGCTTGGGGCTCTTTAGCTTGGAGAAACAACGGCTGAGGGGTGACATGATCGAGGTTTACAGGGCTATTTTTGGGCAGGGACGCACAGGAACGGAGTTCCGGCTGGTTCCCAAGTTGGCCACGCCCAGCAGGAACTCATTAGCATAATAGACCACACCCAACAGCAGAAACTCATTAGGATTGGCTACATGAGGGGTGTGTGGCCTAACGTGCAAAGGAGCTCCTGCTAAAAAAAAAAGCCCTGGGTTTTGACAACAAACAAGGTAAACAGAATAAGAAGCAAAAGGTGGGTGTGACTGGATGACCACACTTCTGGTGACATGGGGGTGTGGCCTAATATGCTAATGAGCTGTGCGGTCATGGGTGTGGCCTAATATGACAATAAATTTCTGCTATTGGGTGTGGCCTATTATGCTAATGAGTTCCTGCTAGGCTTTTTCTAAAAAAAAAAAAGCCCTGGAGGTTTATAAGATTATGCATGGGATAGAGCAGGTTGATAAAGAAGTCCTTTTCTCCCTTTCTCACAATACAAGAAATTGTGGGCACTCCATGAAATTGCCGAGCAGTCGGGTTAGAACAGATAAAATAAAGTACTTCTTCACCCAAACACATGGAATTCACTGCCACAGGAGGTGGTGGCGGCTACAAGCATGGACAGCTTCAAGAGAGAATTAGATAAGCATATGGAGCAGAAGTCCATCAGTGGCTATTAGCCACAAGGTATAGACAGGAACTCTTAGTTCAGGGCAGGTGATGCACTGTATTCTTGGTGCTTGTGGGGAGGCAACAGTGGGAGAGCTTCTAATGTCCTGGTCCCACTACTGGACCTCCTGATGGCACCTGGTATTTTTGGCCCCTGTGTGACAGAGTATTGGACTGGATGGGCCATTGGCCTGATCCAACATTGGCTTCCCTTATGCTCTTATGTTCACGTCCTCACTGTGACATCAATTCCAGGTGGCATTCTAGGAGTTTCCCGTAATCTCTATGGTAAAGACCATAGAGACAGGGGGAAATTCCTTCAATGGAAAATGAAGGCCATTTTCCAGTCATGTTTTCATCCCTCGATTCAATTTCTTGAGGATGGGAAAGTGAGGCCGGGGGGGGGGGAGGTTGCATGAGAATTTCTGATACATGCATGAGAATTTCTGTCCCTCTCAGCAACAAGGCATTGGAATATGGACCTTCACAGTGTCCTCTAGTCTGCGGCCATATCATGACTTGGAATTAGAGAAGGTCCAATAAACCTCTGACTTTCGTAGGTATATGAGCCACATTTAAAAGATTCCTTTGGATGTCGCAGTGATGCTCTAGGGTTTTCAGCATTTTGCCATTGCTGCTTCGTGACAGACTATGACCTGCTTCCACCCGGCTATCTTCTTGACAGGCCTTCTAATTTTCTCCACTGTTTGCTTCAACGTGGGCCTTCTGCTACCAATTCCTTTACAATTCTGACAGTCAAACAAACTAGACCCATTAGATCGCCAGCAAAACTCTTGCCTAAGGCAGGAACTTTGGAAGACCACAAATTGTCCGGGTATTAAAAGTCAGTGCATAGGAAACTTGCCCTCAGCTCCAGTGCTAAATTGCTAGTTGGAAGACATTCATTGCCGTACATATTACATTTTCACTATATCCTGCCTTTAATATACTCAGTGCTGAGGAGTGTGAGAAGAATTTTCAAGCCTAAGGTAGCAAGCAAACCATCCCATTTCCTTAACCGCCCAATTCCCATTTTATCAATATATCTAATTCTCAATGTGGCCTCATCCCTGTATACTTACATCTGGAGATTGGGGTCATGTACAGACAGGACAGATCTTTCTACAAACCTTAAAAAAAAAAACCGAGTTTGGAGAAAAATTGGAAATCTTTTTTTAAAAAAGCATTGGGAAGTTAACTCCTCAAATAATAGAAGCAATGTCTCTACCTTTAAGAAACAAAGGCCTGCTTCAGTGTCCATTGTGGGAGGTGCCAGGCAATCACAACAGCATTGTCAGCCTTCAAGCCTTGGGTTCTGTCAGGACAAGGTGGGAGAGGGGGCAGGGCCCTTTTCAGGGTTGCTTTGGCCTTTGGGGACAACTTATTGGGGCCACGCCCGGCAGCAATTACTGGGCGACAGTGCATGACTCATGCAGGACTGGCTACTTGGTACTGTTTAACAGCAGCCACAGCATGAAAGCTAGTGTGGTGTAGTGGTTAGAGTATCAGACTAGGATCTGGAAGACTCAGGTTTGCACCACCACTTTGCCATGAAAATTTACTGGCTAACCTTGGGCCAGTAACATATTCTCAGACTGACTCACCTCTCTGGGTCGTTGTGGAGTAGAGGAGCATGATGTACACTGGTTTGGGTTCCCGTTATGGAGAAAAGTGGGGTATGAATAAAGTAATAAATAATACATATAACTGAGAAATATTTAATGGCCCTGGTCACACGAGTGGGATACTGCGCCGCTGAAGGGAGGCAAAGTAGAGTTGGGTCAAAAAGATGCACGGTAGCACAATCAGACTGTCCCTGAGATGCTGCACAGATGCTGATAGCTGGCGATCACACCAGCAATATTGAAGCGCATCAAAAGATCTTGCGCATGCGCACTCCGACATTTCTTCGCATACTGTGGAGGCTTGGTAAAAACACATCCAGTGAGACGGGACACATGCGGGTTCTTGATGCGCTGGATTACCTCCGCTTCCGCGATCGGACGCTCGCCTGTGACCCGCATTTTCTGGTTGCTACTACCCTTTTGCTGGTACTTTTTAAATCCGCTTCTTTGGGCCAATGGTATGGGTTGGTGCTGGGTGCGCTACGCTTCCCAGATGTTGCCGTATGATCCCGCCCATTTGATGTGCCCTCAACCCATTCATTTTGCAGGGCAAATCCTCTCGTATGACCAGGGCCAAGGATTGATTTTAGGTTGCTCAGGTTTTGTTTTTTTGTTTTTGGTGCTGTATTCATCCTCCGTGTAGGTTTCCAATGCTGGATTTTTAAACTGTTAAAAACCATTTATAGTGCTTTATGGGGGGTTTTGTGTTTCTATTTTGGTCAACTGCCTTGAGCAATTTTTTATTTTATTTTCTGAAGAAGCGGCAGAGAAATTTTCTAAATAAATAAATGAATACTTCATAGTACTTAGGGACAATATTTAAAGTTCATTGCTTCAAAGACTACTTAGATTGTAGATTAATAAGGAAACTTTCTACTCAACTGAGGCCCATTTGGGTGTATATTAGATATAAAGGTCAGGATTGTTAGATGTAGATAGATAGAGAGCTGTTCCTGTGCATTTTGATATATTTGCTTAGATTTGGAGAGCTAGTCAGTCCAGGCACTGGGAAAGGGTCAGGGGGCTGCGAAAAGCATTTTTAATCAGAAGTTGACCTTTTTTAGCGGAAAATGGTTGTTTCCTAATCACTTTAACAGAATCCCAAATATCCAGACAATCCCATTTTCTGATGTTCTCAAACCTGATGAGTTACCTGTCCTAACTCTGTACCCCGATTCTGCTATTTATGCACATCACTAAGGGTTTGTGAGAAGTGGCCGGTTCGAGTACACTTTAATGGAATCACAGATGTTCGGAAACTCAACGTCTCTGAATCTCAAAGTCTGCATGTGAACACTCTGAACCCTAAACTTCAAGGACTGAGGTTATTCAGAACTCTAATATTAACTCTTTAACATTCCAGGCAGAGGCTCTGTTCAACAGGATGCCTTTTGAAAGGAACATACTGTTTTAAAATATTTTCTTCCGTAAACACACACTTTACCCTCAGTTACGCCACAATAATAATAATAAAAAATCTGCTCAGCCAATTAGATCTCCAATGGATCTGCTGTACCAAACCCTGGTGGGCCAAAGCGTCGTCTGGCCCTGCCCAATTCATATAAACACATGGAAAGCACCAGGAAAGGTGTCAACAAGCGCCATTGTGCCAAAGAGTACTTTGTTGGTGAGCTCACCCCCAAGAGAGGATTACAGGTGTCCATGATCTTTTTTCACACATAACACAGCCACAAACCCAGGATGGTTACTGAGTACATGCTTAGCATGAAACCACAGTCAATTCTAACTTTCCGAACTAGTGTACTTGTCAGATGCTTATCTTTCCAAACATCTCTTTGTCACATGTATACTTAAAAAAAAACACCTCTGAGGTGTATACTTAAAAGTCATGGGATGAAGCCTTATTGCACAGGTCCATAATCTTATTGCTAGGGATGGGCTCGAAACGGTGTATGAATTAAAGTTCGTCATGAATTTTGGCCAGGTCGTGGTGTGCGAAGCGATGTTTGCACGCTGAAGAGTCAACATGAACTTCCAAGAATCTTGATGCAATTTGTGATGGTCCGTGAAGAGCAGAAAAATGGCTTTTAAAGGGTGCTAAGCTGTTAAATAGCTTTCAGCCATTTGGTTTAAATGGCATGGAGCCATTTAACCCCCTGCTTTCTGCTCCCCACTGCTTTCCTGCTTTCTACTCCCCACCACTTTTCGCAGGGAGCAGAAAGCAGCGGTTTAAACTCTGAATGCTCACGAACCAATCTGAACTGGGCTGGTTCTCAGACCAACCTCCCCGTTCATATGGGTCTGCAATTTGATTTGTGGTTCGGCCACAATCCACGAGCTGAACTGCAAAAAAAGTGGTTCGTGCCCATCCCTAAATATTGTCTCTTTGAGCACTTTCCATGTTTTGGAAACCGAGACTAAGCACCATTACAAAATGGTGACCAAAATCACAAAACAGCGGGAGCTGCAAGTCGAGCACCCTCCTACGATGGAGGCAACCGTTTCTGAATGGGTGCTTCCTGCAGACACAAAAGCAATGCCACTCAGCCCCTTCTGAAGCATCTCCTGCTCCATTGAGGTGAAGGGAAGCCAGGGTTGGCTCTTCTCTTTGGGCAAGAGATGCCAAAGAAGCCAATAACACCAGGAGACCTATCGGTGGGTCCCATGGGGGATCACTGTCTAAAGACAGCTCAGGAAAAAGCCCAATTCATGAGTTTTGTGTTTTTTTAAAAAAGTAGAGGTATCAGTAGGCAAAGAGTTTCTGTGAAACAGTCAACCCTTCGGTAGGAGTCAGAGACAAAAAAAGAGAACATCGCCAGGAGAGCTAAGTATGATAAATTAGATCAGAATCCAAAGAGAACTCTAGAGATCTAGGAGGGAAAGACAGAAATGAGAATCGTGGCTAAGAGAAAAGGACAGACATTTTTTTTAAAACAAAAAAAACACACACCCGCAAACCTACAGAGAGGAAGATACAAATGAGAGGATAGGTGATAAAAAGGGGGGAGAAAAGGGGAAAGGGAGGCAGAGAAGAGCGAAACATGAAATGGCAGTCAAGGGTGCTGACCCCAGGTTTGTTTAAGGTGACGTGCTCCGTGCCGGGGATGAAAGAAATACTTTGCATTTCTCGAAACGACCGGGAACAAAGGAACGCTCTGCATCTCCAGAATCAATATCACATTTTATGGCTGCTGCACCCTTCACAAAGAATCAAGGCGACATTGATTCAAGTAAGTAAGAACTTCATTGAAAATTGACCTTTGAGTTCTTTAGTGGAGAGGGACTGCTGGGTTGAAGGGCGGGGGGGGGAGAGAAACCCTCCCCTTGGTCGCCAGTGCTGGGCAGGGATGTCAGGCATGGTTGATGTTGAAAGGCTCACAGCTTTATTCCCTGTCACCACCACATCAGAAGCTTGGGCCACCTCGACGCTTAGGCACACAATGGTCCCTAGCTGTTTACCGGCCCTGGGTCACAGGCGGCCGAGAATACAGGAGTTGACGCACGAACCGTGGCAGAGGGACGTGGCGCTTTGGAAGAAGCCTGCAGGAGGCGTGTGTCGAAGGCGCGGATGGGGGGGGGGAAGCGGTCCAATCAGGGCTTTATGTCCTAGAGAGAATTGGAGCCAAAGTTAAGGAGAAGCCGGCTTTGTGGCTAGACAGGGAGAGGCGGCAACGCAATCCGTGAGAGCCGGAGACGGGAGGCCCATGTAGGGAGCGGGTCTCAACCTAACTACTTAAGAGTAAGTCCCGTGTTATTCGGTGGGGCTGACTTCCAATAACGTGTCCTTAAAACTGCAGCCATGGAAAAGAGCAAGAGTCCACTAACGCTTTAAAGACTTATACAGTTTGTGGCAGGGTACGAGCTTTTGTGAGTCACTGGGAGACTCATAAAAACGCATGCCCTGCCACAAATTTGGTTAGTCTTTGACCGCGATCACACTCTCCAAATAATCCGCTCCCAGTCCGCTTTCAATGTGCTTTCCAACAGGATCTTGACAGCTCACACAATAAAATCCAGTTGGGAAGTGCTTCGAAAGTGGATTATTTAGTGAGTGTGATTGCAGCCTTTAAGGTGCTCCCGGACAGACCCCAGACAGATGAACACAGCTCCCCATCTTGATGTATTGCAGCCATCATCTCCCCAAGGAACAGGAAGAGGAAGTAAGAAGTAGGGTGGGCATCAGGGCTTCATGCCCGGGGGTAGACCCTTGCTCAGGCAAAGATCTAACCTCGACCTTGGATTGTTTCTGGTCGGGCTTAGTTAAGTAGGAAGTAACCAATGAACTGCATGGGGAGGCGCAGGCATATTGGGGCTTTCAACATCACCTGGGGAGAGGTCAGTGCTCACCAACAGGGTGGAAGATTTGGATACAGAAGGCTACGGCTTCAGTCAAGTCAAGTCAATTGAGCCTTGATTGGCATAAATTATCAGTACAAGTTATACAATTTAAGAAGCAGTTAAAAAAGGCTTAAAAACAGCTGATAAGGATATTATATTTCTAGGTGCCTCTGGCGCAGCTTTAAAGCCAAACAGAGAAACGGAGCCACCTTCTCAGTGATGTCAGGACCAAGAGCATTTAAGAGTCTGTGTACCTTGAGTGCATCAGAACAGTCCGCCATACTGGATAGGATAGAGTGTAGATAAATGTTCCTTACATCCACATACAGATTACAGTGCAGGAGAACATGAGAGACAGATTCCACACATTTCTTTCTGCAGGGGCAGAAAGAGTGCAGTGGGCACTCTATGAAATTGCTGAGCAGTCGGGTTAGAACAGATAAAAGGAAGTCCTTCTTCACCCAAAGAGTGATTAACACATGGAATTCACTGCCACAGGAGGTGGTGGCAGCTACAAGCATGGACAGTTTCAAGAGGGAGTTAGATAAACATATGGAGCAGAAGTTCATCAGTGGCTATTAGCCACAAGGTATAAAAAGGAACTCTCAGTCTGGGGCAGGTGATGCACTCTATTCTTGGTGCTGGAGTGGGCAGCAGTGGGAGGGCTTCTAGTGTCCTGGCCCCACTGCTGGACCTCCTGATGGCACCTGGTATATTTTGGCCGCTGTGTGACAAAGTGTTGGACTAGATGGGTCATTGGCTTCTCTTATGTTCTCTTATGTTGGCAGTATCTGGACGAATGAGAAACCTTGTTAAATCTGCCATATAGAATGGCAGAAGGCATAGCATTACACCTGCCCAGGGCAAACGCTCTACGTTGTTGCGGGACCTGCAGAGAGGATAGATATGAGGCCATCTTCCCTATAGTCAAGGGGATCTCGAAATTCAATGGGGAGCAGGTTTTATTAGCTAAGCTGAATAATTTCTGACATTCAATATCTAGCTCACCAATACGGTGGAAGATTTGGATATAGAAGGCTACAGCTTCAGTCAGTGGTATCTCCAGTTGAAGGGTCCCTGAGGAATGTTGGGAATGAACAGTCTCTGTCTTGCACCCTGAATTGCTGCTGGTCACCATAGACATTCCTGAGAGGACCAATGCTCTTGGTAGAAATTCAGCAACCTGACTAGCCCAGATTAGCCCAAGACTGTCAGAGCTTGGAAGCTAGGCAGTGTCGGCTGTGGACAATACTTGGATGGGAGACCACCAAGGAAGACCAGGTCTGCTATCCAGAGGAAGGCAATAGCTAACCACTTCTGTTTGTCTCTTGCTTTGAAAACCCCATGATGCGGTTGCCATAAGCCATCCAGCGCTTAGCTGTTATTAAGGCAAGTTCGTGACTTCTGCTGAAATGAGTAAATGACTAAGTTTCCTCTAAAGTGGAATGATTGGTAATTTTTGGAAGTCAGCCTCGGCGCCGTGGAAACTTCGAGAAAAGCCGAAAGAGTTTTGATGCTAATGAAATTTCGGGGTCAGTTTGGGGGGGGGCCCCGCGCGGCCTTAATTTCAAATGGTGCTCTTGCACCTGGTGGCTATCGGCTGAATAATTTCAGTAGCTGTCTGAAAGGCCACAAGGAATATTTTTCCAGTGGCCATTTGTGAAATGAGGAGGAATGGAACATTACGTCAGCTCCTTTGCTCAGGGCAACGTTTGCCGAAATGAATGCATGATTAAGTTTATTGTTTAGCAAACAGTTCCGCAGACAGAGGAGGAACGGTTACAATAGCACTTGGCAAATAATTGCAGTTTGGATGAGAATGACTGTCTGCAATGCAGAAGAACTGCAAATAACTCAGCAGGCCAATAAAAGGGGGGGGGGGAGGCCTGCAAATACCCACTCCGTGCACACGCAAGAGAAAGGGAAAGCGCACCATGTTTTCAAAGCACGGTTTACAAATAATGAAACAAGATGCTGTTGCAATTGGCTGTGAATAAAAATCTTCCCCCGAAAAGCATTCATCATACTTCTCGTCTTGTCTCTAAGCAAGCCGACGCAGACGTGGGGGAAAGTTGCATGACCCCGTCGAGTTGACATTAAAAGCTTTAAATTGAATTACACTGGCAGAAATCTTTAAAAAATTGTCTCGGGGGGTGGGGAGAACAGAACTCCTGACAAGACGTAACAGATGTTGAAAATTAGGAGCGTTTAGGCAACATTATCATTGCTGAACATGGGGAAATGGCTGTAATTGCCTTTGCAGGGTGCCTTCAAGGTGTACTCTTCGTCAGGTTTTTCTTTTATGTTTGCACGGAAACCTCCAATTCGGGGACGTTCGGCACTCCACAAATAGCAGTATGTGGACTCCCCCAAGGCGGATCCATTATTGCTCCGTTATACTTAATTAATTAATTAACTGATTTCATTTCTGGTCTGCCCCTCTCACTGAGACGTATGGCAGATCACAAAATCTGAAATAAAATGTAACAATTTATTTATTTGTTGCCACCCTGCAGCATAAGGCATCCGAGAAGCTATGCCACAGGATGCGGGTTATAGATCTAGAAAGCAATGCAAACGGACACCTGTCGACCATGTAACGCAGCAAAATGCAGAGAGTGGGGTATAAAAGGATTTTTTTATTGCCCTGACCTGGATAGCTCTGGCAAGCCCGATCTCGTCAGATCTCAGAAGCTAAGAAGGGTCGATTCTGGGAAGCACTTGGATGGGAGACCTCCTTGGAATACCAGAGGTGGGAGGTGGGGGCAGGCTTGATTCAGCCACCTCTCTGAATATCCTACAGGCCTCCAGTAGGGGTCAGTCACCAGAGGTCACCGTGACTTCCAGGTGCGCACACTCACACACACGAATAAAAAATACACACAAAAAAGGTATTTATTTCTTTACGTTATTTATACTCTGCCTTTTCTCACAGGGATTCAAGGTGGATTAGACATAGTGGGCCAGCACAATGTACAGAATAAGGCATTCCATAGCCGACACATTAGGATTTTAGAAGTCTGGAACCACCAAAGAGAAGTGAAATGTGGCATAAGTGTTTGCATGACACATTAGGTCTATTTTTGTAGAAAAAGCCCAGCAGGAACTCATTAGCATATTAGGCCACACCCAGCCACAGAAACTCATTAGCATATTAGGCCACACCCCTGACAGCACACAGCTCAGCATATTAAGCCACACCCCCATGTTCCCAGAAGTGTGGTCATCCAGCCACACCCACCTTTTGCTTCTTATTCTGTTTACCTTGTGTGTTGTCAAAACCTAGGGCTTTTTTGGGAGCAGGAACTGCTTTGCATGTTAGGCCACACAACCCCTAATGTGGCCAATCCTGATGAGTTTCTGCTGTTGGGTGTGGCCTGTTATGCTAATGAGTTCCTGCTGGGCGTGGCCGGAGTCCAGCAGTTTAGTTACATTTGGGTATTTCATAAAATGTAAGTTGTTCTTCATATTGTCTAATGTAGGAAACTACAGCGGTCCAGCAGTTTTTGGCTCTTTATCATTTTTAATTGTTTCCTCAACGTCTAGCATGACTTGATATTTTTTTTAAAAAAAAGTGCCAGAAAAGAACACCAAGGAAAAGTGAAGTAAGGGAAGGGAAGATTAGGTGTGCAGAGCATGGCTGTGGAATGTGGTAGTCAGAGTGTCAGACTAGCAGTGGCAGATTCACCATTAAGCAGACTAAGCACGTGCTTAGGGGCACCAGGGCCAAAGGGGTGCACCACAAAGTTGAGAAAAGGGTGAAAAGGAAAGAAAAAGAATGAAGATTTGTTTTTTAAAAATAAAAACGATAAAACCAGTGCGAACTGGTGCACCCTAGGGTTATCTTCTTCTTTTGTTGTTGACGAGGTGCAGTGTAATAGGTAAAGGTAAAGATTCCCTTGCTCGAAAGCCAGTCGAATCTGACTCTAGAGTTGCGGTGCTCATCTCTGTTTCAAAGCTGAAGAGCCAGCGCTGTCCAAAGACATTTCCGCGGTCATGTGGCCGGCATGACTAAACACCAAGGCGCACGGAACGCTGTCATAGGCTATGTTTAAAAGTAAAATGCCTGTGTTTAAAAGTAAAACGATTGAGCCAAATTCAGTTGTCACGACAGTATATTGTGTTATCACATGAATAAATTTTTGTATTGCTGCCACCTGCATTGCATATCTGGTTAGACAGGTCAACAACTAAAATGGACGGGGTCAGTGTGGAAAGGAGGGGGGGCACCAAGATTGGTCAGTGCTGCTTAGGGCACCGGTGAGCCTTCATCCGCCCCTGCAGACTAGGATTGGGTGATCCAGGTTCTAATCCCCCTTCTGCCGTGGAAGCTTGCTGGTTGTCTTTGGGACTGTCACTCTGTCGTGGCCTAACCTACCTCATAGGGTGATTGTTGTGAGGCTACAATGGAGGAGAAAACAATATTGTGCCCTCACTTTGGATCCCCATTAGGGAGAAAAGTAGGGTATCAATGTATAAGTAACTCAATATATCTGACAAAGGGAACTCTTTTTAAAAAGTTTTTTTTTTAAACTAATCATTTCAACAAATACAACGATAATACCCTGAAACACTTGTTGGTCTCTAAGGTGCCGCTTATGCAATGGTATTCCCTGTAGTACTGTAGGGCTGTGAGAGTTGGACTATAAGGAAGGCCGAGCGCCGAAGAATAGATTCTTTTGAGCTATGGTGCTGGAGAAGACTCTTGAGAGCCCCTTGGACTGCAAGGAGATCAAATCAGTCAGTCCTAAAAGAAATCAACCCTGATTGTTCCCTGGAAGGCCAGAGACAGAAGCTGAAGCTCAAATACTTTGGCCACCAAATGAGAAGGGAGCATTCACTGGAAGAGAAGACCCTGATGCTGGGAAAGATTGAAGGTCAAAGAAGAAGGAGACGGCAAAGGATGAGATGGTTAGACAGTGTCATCGATGCAATGAACATGAAATTGAGCAAACTTCAGCGGACAGCGGAAGACAGGAGGTCCTGGCGTGATCTGGTCCATGGGGTCGCGAAGAGTCGGACCTGCGTGAATAAACAAGGATGTGATGTCATGCCTATGTGCTTGCGCAAACTTGTTTTCTTTTTTTTAAAAAACGCCACATGGGCATCCTTCAGTGGACACCATCTGGACAATCCACAGCAGAGGCAGTGCGCGGTAAACCAATTCCTGGGGGGGGGCTGTCTAGTCATGTGATGATGAATTTAAAAGATCAGGATCAAATTAGAGATGGGCTAATGGCGGAGTTAGCTGCCCTTCTGAACAGACTCTGTCTGGGGCAACTGATGTTCTGTTTTCTTGGTGCTTGGGGGGGCAACAGTGGGAGGGCTTCTTAAATTCTGGCCCTGTTATGTCTCCGTTGGAATGCAATGTTAAGCTTGAGCCAAGGCAAGGATTGTAATCCCTGAACTCCGATTTGGTGGCCTTTGTATTACTGTCAAATCAGGAATCAGTGTAATGCTTTGGAGGGAACAAACCTCATTGGACGTTATCTTTGTAATCTCATTGGTTACTTATTGTACAGTAGGTGTGGCTATATTAGCCCGGACTGTTTAAAAGGATCTGTGCTCCCCTGTTCGAGTTGTTCGCTGTTCTGGTTATTGTTGAGCTGTTACCGCTTCTAAAAAAAAGCTGAAATCACTTGTTGGCTGAAATCGAGTTAAGTCGAATACTTAACAGGCCCCACTGGTGGACTTCCTGATGGCACCTGGGTTTTAGCCACTGGCAGAGTGATGGACTGGATGGGCCATTGGCCTGATCCAGCATGGCTTCTCTTGTGTTTGTAAGGAGTTTGTAAGCCACTCTGAGACTCCTTTGGGTAGTGAAGGGCAGGGTGTCAATCCAATCTCTTATCTGACGGATCAATTATTTGATTCAGCACAAGGCATCTTCATGCATGTTCATGTGTGTTCAGCTGTCACCAGCCAACATAGCATGAATGAAGAAGAAGAGATTGGATTTATACCCCGCCCTTCACTCGGAGTCTCAGAGCGGCTTGCAAACTCCTTTCCCTTCCCCTCCCCACAACAGACAGCCTGTGAGGTAGGTGGGGCTGAGAGAGCTCTGACAGAAACTGCTCTTTTTCAAGAACACCTCTGACAGAACTATGGCTTGCCCAAGGTCATCCAGCAGCTGCGAGTGGAGGAGTGGGGAATCAAACCCGGTTCTCCCAGATTAGAGTCCGCACACTTAACCACTACACCAAACTGAATGCCTCACGAACCCCTGCTCACCATAGACCCGTCAGTCTAACTATGGTGGTTTGGATATAAACAGGGGGCTGCAGACCTAAACTTTTAATGAACGGTTCTGAAGTTGGATTGGTGTCTTTCCATGCTGTGGTGTCTACTGACAAATTAATCCAATTAACAAAGGTGAAAGTTTATAATTGGGGTTAACTGGAACCCAAGCGCTTATTGTTCGTGCTGTCCAGTTGTCTTCTCCCCTCAACAACTCATCGTGGTCACTTGCCTCGGCCTGACAACCTCGGCATCGAAATCCGGGAGCCAAAGTAAGCGACAGGAGACGCGGTTACAGTTATAGAGGGATAACTTTGATCGCAAAGATGATGAAATTGATTTTTTTTCCCAAAAAAGAGAGAGAAAGAAATGGGAAGAAAGACCCCCTTCTTCCTTTCATCTTAGACCTGGAGTACTTTAAAATAGCTCAAGTCCCTATTGTCCTTCGCAGTTTGCAGCACAGCCGGGAAAAAAAGGAACGCATCTTTTGTGAGATGTACCCCAGACTCTGCCTTTTAATAGGCACGCTAATGAGATTCGGTGGTTTCATTTCCCAGCGTGCCAAAAAGTCCAATCAGTCTTGATTGTTCACCACCCTGGAGAAGCTCTTCAGACTCAGGACTTGAATTGCAGGCTTCTAAACAAGTGCAGCTTTAGGTTCGGTTAAATAATACCTTCCATTTATTTTTATTTTTTAAATGCACATT
This sequence comes from Gekko gecko, assembly GCA_029375565.1. Classification (NCBI taxonomy): domain Eukaryota; kingdom Metazoa; phylum Chordata; class Lepidosauria; order Squamata; family Gekkonidae; genus Gekko; species Gekko gecko. The sequence goes on along the minus strand of JAPDNY010000017.1, from coordinate 38,526,961 downwards.
GCATGCGTATGTACACACTCACACAGACATCCATGTGGCGCCTCCAATCTGCTCAGTGTTTGTGCTGATGGAATTGGCTAGAGCGATCCTCAAATCATCCATGGCCTTTGATTGTAGAGCAAATTTAGAGTCCCGTGGCACCTTTAGGACCAACAAAGGTTTATTCATGGCATGAGCTTTCATGTGCAAGGAATGGTAGGTAAGGTTCAAAGTTACAGACAGAGGCTTAACAGCAAATTGAGATGTAACACAAGGATGTTTAAGGTATGCAAAGTCAGAACTAAATAACAAGCTAAGGTTAGAAGGTCAACAGTTGTAAAGCGATAAATATGTCAAAATTGCAGATAAATGTCTAAAGGAGTCTTTTTAAAATTGATTACAGGTAACTTTATCATTCCCAGTACACGCCAGATCTATTGAGATGCTGATTCCGACAGTCTGTAAATAGTGCCAGCTACAATAAGAAAGGTGACATAAACCGGGTCACTTGGCAGGACTCAAGCCCATAGGCGGTCTTGAACCAGAAATCAGAGAGAACTTAACGGTTAAAACGCTTGGGGCTCTTTAGCTTGGAGAAACGACGGCTGAGGGGTGACATGATCAAGGTTTATAAGATTATGCATGGGATTGAGCAGGCTGAGAAAGAAGTACTTTTCTCCCTTTCTCACAATACAAGAACTCGTGGGCACTCAAGGAAATTGCTGAGCAGTCGGGTTAGAACAGATAAGAGGAAGTCCTTCTTCACCCAAAGAGTGATCAACACATGGACTTCACTGCCACAGGAGGTGGTGGCAGCTACAAGCATGGACAGTTTCAAGAGAGAATGAGATAAACATATGGAGCAGAAGTCCATCAGTGGCTATTAGCCACAAGGTACAGATAGGAACTCTCAGTCTGGGGCAGGTGATGCACTCTATTCTTGGTGCTCTCGGGGGGGGGCAGCAGTGGGAGGGCTTCTAGTGTCCTGGCTCCACTGGTGGACTTCCTGATGGCCCCTGGTATTTTTGACCACTGTGTGACAGAGTGTTGGACTCGATGGGCCATTGGCCTGATCCAACATTGGCTTCTCTTATGTTCTTATGTTCTTAATAGGTGAGGCGTGGAGACTAATCACGTGCACCACATCTGGTCAAAGCTTGGAACTGCAGGAAGACCTGCCAGATTAGATCAGGTGTCCCAGGGCCATTGTTGGTTGGGTCAGCTAAGAAAATGACATGGGGGTGATTTCAAAGCTCATTTCCAGGATTTTGGGAATGGCTGGGGGAGACCTCACACACCCACTGTCCACCTTCCTATGCCCCATTCTCGCCCGCAACTGAATTTTGGAATTAAGCCTGTGCATGCGGAATACAAAGAGTGTATGCCATAGGTGATGAGAAAGACCGCTGCCTGAGACCCGGAAGAGTCACTTGTCAGTGTGAGGAGACAATAAGGACCTTCATGGAGTACAGGTTTGGTTCGGTATGAGGCACCTTTGTGTGTTCGTGTGTTCAAGAATGGTGGCAGGGAGTGCTATGAAGTCACAGCCGACTTGTGGCTGCCCCATAGGATTTCCGAGCTAAGTAATGAAGTGCTTTGCCACTACCTAGATAAACATATGGAGCAGGAGTCCATCAGTGGCTATTAGCCACAGGTTATAGATGGGGACTCTCAGTCTGGGGCAGGTGATGCACTCTATTCTTGGTGCTGGAGGGGGCAGCAGTGGGAGGGCTTCTAGTGTCCTGGCCCCACTGCTGGACCTCCTGATGGCACCTGGTATTTTTGGCCACTGTGAGACAGAGTGTTGTACTGGATGGGCCATTGGCCTGATTCAACATTGGCTTCTCTTATGTTCTTATGTACCTGCTTCTGTGTCATGACTGTGGACTCCCTTGACAGTCTCCCATACAAATACTACCCAGGACCAACCATGTGTTCTCAGTCCTTGTTTGAACAGTGCAGCCGAGAACATGTGAAACTTTCTTCTATTGACTCAGACGATTGGTCTATCAAAGTCAGTTCTTGTCCACTCAGAATGACAGCAGCTCTCCCGGGGGGAGGTCTTTCACATCACCTCTGACCTGGTTCTTTCATCTGGAGGCTATCCGATTCTTTTGGTGTGATGGTTAAGTGTCAGTTTGGTGTAGCAGTTAAGTGCGCGGACTCTGATCTGGGAGAACTGAGTTTGATTCCCCACTCCTCCACTTGCTGCTGTTGGGTGACCTTGGGCAAGCCAAAGTTCTGTCAGAGCTGTTCTCTCAAGGACAGTTCTCTCAGAGCTCTCTCAGCCCCGCCTATCTTCCAGGGTGTCTGCTGTGGGGAGGGGAATGGAAAAGAGTTTGTAAGCCGCTCTGAGACTCTGAGTGAAGGCCGGGGTATAAATCCAATCTCCTCCTCCTCCTTCTCCTTCTGACTGGAGAGCCCAGGGATTGAACCTGGGTCCTTCTGCATGTAAAGTGAATCCTTTGCCATGCCAGAGTTCCACCCTGCACTTATGACGAGACTCCTGTTTGTATGGAAAGCTAGAGTCCAGTACCACCTTAGAGACCAACACAATTTTCAGGGTGTAAGCATCCCAACTTGTATTTTACTAAGAGAGATTTGACTCTGGAAAACTTGTACCCCCAAAAGCTTGTTGGTCACAAAGAAGAAGAAGAGATTGGATTTATGCCCCGCCCTTCACTACCCAAAGGAAGAACAATTTACAATCCTCTTTCCCTTCCCCTCCCCACAACAGACACCCTGTGAGGCAGGTGGGGCTGAGAGAGCTCTTTTGAGGACTGCTCCTGAGAGAACATCTCTGAAAGAACTTGTGACCGACCCAAGGTCACACCAGCAGCTGCATGTGGAGGAGTGGGGAATCAAAACTGGTTCTCCCCAATTAGAGTCCGCGCTCCTCACCACTACACCAAATTGGTTCTTCTGGATTGTTCTACTGAAGATCAGCACATCTACCCTCTGAAACTTTGTTTATGAAGGGCTCTAGCAAAAAAACTGAGTAGAGAGAACCATGTTAAATGGACGAGAGGATGCTAGTTTAATCCGCTTACCAGAAATATGGAGCCAGTTCTCCTTTAGCCGAAAAAATCCTACCCTAAAAGTCTGTATTCCATAGTCCGTGCGTTACATAGTATTGAAACTCGCAGCTTCAACCAACAGCATCCACCAATACCCAAGATGCGCCAAGGACATCTGGGGTAGATTAATAGCCAGAATTAATTAATTAGCCTCATTTCTTCCTGGATTGCACCTTTCACTCTCTCTCTCTTGAATTTCATTTCTCTTTCTTGCCCTCTCTTTCCCCTTTTGACCTAGGTCTTGAAGAATAATTTCCTAGAAGATTTTGCAAATCCTGGAAGGACGCAGTCTATCTGCAAACATTTCCCTGCACACTTTCGAGGGAGGGATTGGAACTATTTCTTTAAATGGATTTTAGACTTGGGGGATTATCGTGCCCCGCCACCAGCAACTGTGACCGTAACTGTGAATGTATAAGTGTATGGAAGCATTTGATTATTGTGGCTGGCTGGTTCACATCAGATATACCTATAATGGAACTTTAGGTAGCCAGAATAGCTCTTTCCAGAGTAAATCCTTAAAGGGTCATGGGCTGGAATTGTCAGAACTCCAAGAACAGTTTGCCAGAAGTGTACGGTCCCTCAGTCACAGAATTGCAGGGGGCGTTCAGACGCGCCGTTTGAACCACTTCAGTGATGGATTTTATATGCACGTTCACATGCTAACATCTGCGCACCGTTCCCAGCTGTCGCTTTCCGGATCAACCCCCCCTTTATACGGAAGTATTTTGTTACCAGGTCCCCAAGTGGTGTTTCCCTGATTCTCCGGTTCTATCCGCACTTTTCCAATGTCTGATCACTCCTGCGGTATCAAGCCACTTCCGGGCGCTTCAACTCCCTCCCCGTTCGAAAGCTGCCATGGAAGCCCAAGGCTTCCGCTTTTCGACCACCATTTTTTTTAAGCGTCGGTGGTATGCGCATAAGCGGAGCTCCGCTCCCATGTTAATAAAACCAAAGTTTGAATGGTGACTCGTTTTAGCATTTAGACGAGTTCAGGATCTCACGGAGGCCAGTTTCGGGTCAAAAGTTTAAAGGGAAGTCTTCTGTTACAGCACCTGGAGACACCTCAGGGCTTGCTTTTGGCAGAAACTAGTTGCTCTGCGCATGCACAAAGATTCCAATTCTACGGATGACTGCCTATGCACATGCACAAACTGAGAAAAAGATTAAAAAAAACCCCACCAACACATGCTCCCATGCATTGGTAGTGTAGACGGTGGGGAGCGCTGTGACTGCATAGTGAGCCAGGATACGGAGGTGAATGTGATTGCGATTATCCAGATTAAAAAAAAAAGCCCAGCAGGAACTCATTAGCATAATAGGCCATACCCAACAGCAGGAGCTCATTAGCATATTAGGCCACACCCTCATTTTTACCAGAAGTGTGGTCATCCAGCCACACCCACCTTTTGCTTCTTATTCTCTTTACCTTGTTTATTGTCAAACCCAGGGCTTCTTTTTGGAGCAGGAACTCCTTTGCATGTTAGGCCACACCCCTAATGTAGCCAATCCTAATGAGTTTCTGCTGTTGGGTGTGGCCTGTTATGCTAATGAGTTCCTGCTGGGTGTGGCCGACCCGGGAGCCAACCAGAACTCCATTCCTGTGAGTTCCTGCCCCAAAATAGCCCTGCTTAAGGTAGAAAAAAGTGGGGTATAAAAATCAACTCATTGTCTTCTACTTTGGGGGTTGGATCCTACAAGTCCCAGTTTGGTGTATCTGTAAGGAGTGTGGACTTTAATCTGGGAGAACCAGGTTGTAGTCCCCACTCCTCCACATACAGCTTCTGGTGTGACTTTGGGTCAGTCATAGTTCTCTCACAAGCAGTTCTCAAAAGGGCTCTCTCGGCCCCACTTACCTCACAGGGTGCCCGTTGTGGGGAAGGGAAGGGGAAGGAGATGGTAAGCCACTCTGAGACTCCTTTGAGTAGTGAAGGGCGGGGTAAAAATTCAATCCCCCTCCTCCTCCTCCTCCTCCTCCTCCTCCTCCTCCTCCTCCTCCTCCTTCTCCTTCTCCTTCTCCTCCTCCTCCCCCTCTTCTTCTTCTTCTTCTTCTTCTTCTTCTTCTTCTTCTTCTTCTTCTTCTTCTTCTTCTTCTTCTTCTTCTTCTTCTTCTTCTTCTTCTTCTTCCAGCAGAACTGTGTAGACCCTCTCAGATATATATTATATTATAGTTTCCAAGCCTGGGCCATCCAGGTCAGGGCCCTAAAAATGTTTGTTTTCAGTTTCTGTCTGTAAAATGGGAATGACAGAAGTTTCGCCTCACAGGGTGGTGATGACATCACGGCGAAGAGGTGCTTCACTGATCGCCAGTGTTCCGTAAGCGACCATTCACAGTCCATGTGGTGCCACAGTTAATGTGTGAGGAGACTAGGCCTCGGAGACATCCCCGTGGCAGTGATGCCCTAACTGAACCCACCTCCCAGGGCTGTTGTTGAAGGGAGGTAGACCCATGTATGCAGTTTTGAGCTGATGGAGAGATAAATACCGATCTTCTGCCTCTTATTCTGCTGTCCTCAGGTTTTTGCCCTCCTCTAATGCAGCCTCCAAGGGGGAAGGTTGTCGACATCCAGGTGGGGCCTGCAGATCTCCTGGAATTAAAAGAGACCTCCAGACTGCAGAAATCAGTTTCCTTGCAGGAAGTGGGTGCTTGGAATGTGTAGGGTTGCTACGTTCCCTTGTCGCTCTGGTGGGGAGGAGGGTTGGGGGGTCCCCACCCCCAAGTCCACCCCCAACAGTGACCACCCACCTGGCCACCCCTCCCCCTCCTCTCCTGCCCAGTTTAAAGGGCTTTGGTTGATCGGTGGGGACTACACCTTTAAAGGGTCTTTTCATGAGCTGAGTGTGTGCCCTGCGACCACCCGTCTCCCCCCCTCCTGCTAGATTTAAAGAGCCCTCTGGCTGGTCCATGGGCCACACGGTCCCTGTTGGTCAGCTGAAGCCCTTTAAATTGGGCAGGAGGGGAGGGGGAGTCAGGCAGGTGGTCGCACTTAGGGGCGGGGATTGAGGGCAGGGCTTCCCCATGGGCCAGCTGGCCAGGGCTGGATTGAAGCCCCCAGAAGCAGAGGAACTCCCTAGAAGGGTGGGCCGCATGGCATTATAATTTATAACCCTGCTGAGGTCCCTCCCCCCAAAAAAAAACCCCTGTCCTCCCCAGGCTCCACCCTCCAAATCTCCAGGTCTTCCCCAACTCAGAGTTGGCAAACCCAGTGCAAGGGATTGTGAGCAGTGTTCCCTCTAAGCTGAGTTTGTGTGAGTTAGCTCACAGGTTTGTTTTTTTTTAGCCTCCGGCTCACACAGTTTTGTCTCCGCTCAGGAAGGGATGGCTCCAGAGCAAAACTAATTGATGCAGCAGCCAAATGGCTCGCTCACAGACTTTAATGCCAGGAGCTCATGAAGTCGGGTTTTTTGCTCACGAGACTCCACGGTTTAGAGGGAGCATTGATCGTGAGGCCCGGCTGAAGCCAGAGGAGGTGAGCGCTGTTTCCTTAGCCTTCTCTGTCGTCAAAAAAAGCTCGCAGAGCCAAGAGCCCCTGCCTCCAATCTGGGAAACAGCTGCAGAGCTTCATTTTAATGAGTGGCAGATTCGCACCCTAGTGTGGCCGGTATGAATGTGAAGGTGTCACCCAAGAAATGCAGGATAGGGGCCCCGAACCGGGGGAAGGGAGAGTCAGAGAGAGAGTCAGAGAGAGAGGTGAGTTCAGGAGGGCAACAAGACGGAGGTTAACAATACTGCCTAAGATCAAGGGCTTAAGTGCCGTGATGCTGCCAGACTCGAAAACTTTAATTTACTGTCACTGTTAGCCCTCTTTGAGGTTTATGGTAGTATTTATACACACAACATCAATCACACGAAACAAGGAGGGGGGATTTATAGTTTGGTTTAAAGACTGCAAATGCAATGTAATGCAAATGGAATGCCTCATGGGCATTTACGTTTAATGGGAAAATTACACATGCAAAAGATTGGTAGAACAAATTTTAAATTGACTTTATTACATCAAGTGCTGTGGTGGTGGCGGTTGGGGTGGGGGGTGGGGTGTTCCTTTTGGTCTTCCAGAGAGGAATGTTTTCAAAACGCATGTGGGCACAGACACCGAGGCAATATGAGAAGGGATATTTCAAAGGAGGGGGGGACGGGATGTGGGTTGAGATTGTCACCAGTCATTGGGCCCCAGGAAGGAAGTTCCGCAGGGAGACCCCCGTCACAACTATGAGGGGGAGTTGTGTAAGAATTCAGCAGGAACGCTAACTGCAGAGCTGTTTTTTGGGCAGGAACGCACAGGAACGGAGTTCCGGCTGGTTCCCGAGTTGGCCACGCCCAGCAGGAACTCGTTAGCATAATAGGCCACACCCAACAGCAGAAACTCATTAGGATTGGCTACATGAGGGCATGTGGCCTAACATGCAAAGGAATTCCTGCTGCAAAAAAAGCCCTGGGTTTTGAAAACAAACAAGATAAACAGGATAAGAAGCAAAAGGTGGGTGTGGCTGGATGACTGCACTTCTGGTGACATGTGGGTGTGGCCTAATATGCTAATGTGCTGTCCTGCCAGGGATGTGGCCTAATGTGCTAATGAATTCCTGCTGGGCTTTTTCTACAAAAAAAGCCCTGGCTAACTGCAATTCACATAAAAGCAGGGAGTTCACAACTTTGACAGTGTTTAACTGTCAAACACAGGGTTTGCAGGCATCCCCTAGCAACCAGGTGGAGGCAGGGGCGATCTACTGGGAGCAAAGAGAAACCTAGGCTGGCATCACCGGCGATGCAGCAACATCACTTCCGGCGTCCCCCAGCAGTGACGTCATCACATCGCCGGCAACACATACTGCTCTGGTATTTGTGCAAAAACTCTACGATAGAAGTGATTTCTACCATAGAGCTGTTGCCCAAATGCCAGAGCGTCCCCATGTTGCTGACAACGTGATGCCATCACTTCCTGTGTGCTCAGGAAGTGACGTCACTGTGTTCCTGGCAACACACGCCTAGGACAGTCAGCTGATCGGGGTGGGATCCCGGAACAGGGGATCCTGAAAGGGGTCTGGGGGCCCTAGCTGAGTCCACTGCAATCTTTCGGGTATTTTGTAGGTATGTAGGTATGTAGGTCTATCTTTTGGCTCTGCTCCTGCAGAGTGCAGGGGGTTGGACTAGATGACCTGCAAGGTCCCTCCGAACTCTAACATTCTATGATTCTATGATTCTATGATTCTATGAGATGTAAGCTGATCACCTGGTCTATTTGATTCAGCACTGAATAACTCAAACACCTGCCAAACAGGTTTGCCTCTTTCTATTTTTTCCTCTCTCAAAACTGTGCTTGTGCAGAACCGAGAGTTACTAATGTGGACACTGAACGGCAGGAGTTTTGTTTTGTTTTAAGAAAAAAAAATGCGGTGTTTGAAACGAATTTATATGCTTTGTGACTGATTTAACTGCCAGCTTAAACCCCATCCTGCCGATTAGAGCAGCGCCACAGAAAGGCAGAAAGTCGAACTCAACAGGAATGGGAATGTATGAACCCAAAGATCCAGTTGTGCTGGGCTGAGCTGTCAGGAAGGAACACGGCAAAGCAAGCTTGCCAGACAGCCCTGAGTGCTTTGAGAAATGGATGAGGGGTTCATCGACAGATCATCTCCCTTTTTGCAATCAGTGAATGGGACATGAGCAGAACAAGTGGGCATCAAAGCATCCCTATTTACATGGTGGGACAGGGATGGTTTTGTGGAATTTGGATGGAATTGGCATGAGAGAACTTCTCAGTCGAGTCTGCCGTTAGCCTTTGTCCCTTCAGAGCTGCCAAAGACCCAGACAGGGCTCTGCTGGCCTCCTTTCCCTTTTTCATAGAATCATAGAGTTGGAAGGGACCTCCAGGGTCATCTAGTCCAACCCCCTGCACAATGCAGGAAATTCACAAATTCCCACACACACACACCCCAGTGACCCTTGCTCTATGCCCAGAAGATGGGGGAACCTTCCAGGATCTCTGGCCAAACTGTCCTGGAGAACAATTTCTTCCTAACCCCAGAATGGCAATCAGTATTCCCCTGAGCATGTATGAAAGGGCCACAAAAACTAAGCAATGACACAACCCTTCCTGCCCTCTCTTCTCGTGATCTGCCTACGTTCACAGAAACAGCATGGCTGTCAGATGGGGCCGTCTAGCCTCTGCTTGAAAACCTCGAAAGAAGAAGAGCCCACCACCTCCCGAGGAAGCCTGTTCCACTGAGGAACCGCTCCAACTGTCAGGAAGTTCTTCCTAATGTTTAGCCGAAAACTCTTCTGATTGAATTCCAACCCGTCAGTTCTGGCCCGACCTTCTGGGACCACAGAGAATAACTCCACACCATCATGAGCATTATATGAAGGCAAGTCACATGATTTGCTAGTTCCATGGACCACCAGGTCTCCTTGTCTCCCTTTCTCACTAGCCCGGCCTGTTTGCATGTGACTGGCTGATTGGGACAGAAGTCAATCGGTGGGATCTTATCTTCTCTTTGCTTTGGAATTGATCCAGAACATTGCATTTTCTGCAGCTGACGGAGTGTATTTGACGAGAACGCAGTGCTAACAGGGCATCGCTTGAACCCGTGTCTGATATTCAAAACTCTGGCAAATATAAAAAGTCAGTGTTATGTACAGAACCAGTGTGGTGTAGTGGTTAGACTAGGATCTCATAGACCCGGGTTTGAATCCCCACTCTGTTAGAGAAGCTGGCTGGGTGACCTTGGGTCAGTCATGTATTCTCACCCTATCCTACCTCACAAGATTGTTGTGAGGTTAAAATGGAGGAGAGGAGACCAATGTAAGGCAGGGTATAAATGAAGTGAAATAAATAAAACAAAGGCGAGTGATCAGTAAAACTGGTTTCCGGAATATTTTCTCGTAGTCAATAAGGACTTCATCGTATTGCTTGGCAAGCCATTAGAGTCCTGCTTCCCCGATGGCTTGCGGCCATCAAAGACCACTCCGGAGCGCCATCTTGGCTCGAGAACGATCACAAAATCATGGACAGCTACCCGGTGCCGACGCTGGGAAACAAAATCTGCATGCTGCTTCCAGCTGAAAGAAGGAGACGTTTTGAATTGATGGCTTCCCGTCGCAGAACCCGGCCAATTCTTGCCCCACGCCAAAACATAAACCAGATTGCATCAGGACAGGGTTTTTCATAATTTCCTCAGATTAGGTTTTTATTAATGCCTGTCAACAGCAAGCGATAGGCATTAACAGCTGCCGCACGCCAGGCCGGCGCTGACTTCATCACTAATCTAAAGCTAACAGTAAGCCCCTTTTGCGGGACTGCCGCTCCCACTAGAACGCCCCCCCCCCGTCTACAGTCTGCTCCAGAGGGGGGGATCACTCTTTCCTGGATCTGCTCACTAGTGTAAAGTGACTAAGCTTGAGATCCTAAGGAGATTTTCCTGGGAGCAAAGTCCATTGAACAGAATGAGACTTGTGTCTGTGTAGACTTGCTTAGGATTGCTTGCCAGGGGAGTAAAACTTCAACAGGTCTACTCAGAAGCAATCTGAACACTGCTCCAAACTATATATATATATAGAGAGAGAGTCGGCTTGGTGTACAAGCATGGACGGCTTCAAGAGGGAATTAGATAAGCATAGCCACAAGGTACTCTGGGGCAAGGGATGCTCTGTATTCTTGGTGCTTGGGGGGGGGTCAACAGTGGGAGGGCTTCTAGTGTCCTGGCCCCACTGGTGGACCTCCTGATGGCACCCGGTATTTTTGGCCACCGTGTGACAGAGTGTTGGACTGGATGGGCCATTGGCCTGATCCCACATTGGCTTCTCTCATGTTCTTATGTTCTTAGTGGTTAGGAGCACGGACTCTAATCTGGGAGAACCGGGTTTGACCCCCCACTTCTCCACATGCAGCTGCTGGTGTGACCTTGGGTCAGTTACATTTTTTTCAGAGTTGTTCTCTCAGGGGCAGTTCTCGAAAGAGCTCTCTCAGCCCCAGTGTCTGTTGTGAGCAGGGGAAGGGAAGGAGATTGACAGCCACTCTGAGACTCCTTTGAGTAGTGAAGGGTGGGATATAAATCCAATCTCCTCCTCCCCCTCCTCCTCTTCTTCTTCTCATGGATATTTGGGGGTGGAGCCTTGGGAGGACAGGGAGGGACTTCAGTGAGGTACAGTACAAAAGAATTCACCCTCCAAAGTGTCCGTTTTCTCCAGGGTAACTGATCTCTGTAGTCTGTGGATGAGCTGTCGTTCTGGGGGATCCCCAGGCCCCACCTGGAGGCTGGCATCCCTGCTCTAAACCTGCAAAACAACTCAGGTCCCCCGAGGCGGTGGAGGTTTGCCCGCTCTAAGGGCTCCCGACCAGCCAGCCTGTATCTGGCTACTGGGGGAAACTCCGCCCCCCAAGTGCCTGAATTGGGCTGACGTGCCTGGCGTGATGACGTCACCCAGAGGTGACGTCATCACACCAGGCATGTCATCGGGGGATGCTCTAGCATTCACCCTTAAAACCATAGAGTTTTAAGCCCGAATGCTAGAGCGTCCCTCGACGACATGCCTGGTGTGATGATGTCACTTCCGGGTGATGCCATCGCAGCTCCCAGACACACACCCTCTCCCCCCTGTTGGATGCCAGGTAGGGACCTGGCAACCATAGCCCAAAGCAGAGTGAAGCATCGTCCCACTGTCCTCCATTTTAACTTCACAACAACCCTGTGATGTAGGATAGGCTGAGAGAGAGAGAGACCGTGAGTGACCTAAGGTCACCCAGTGAGTTCCCATGGCAGAGGGGGATTCAGATCTGGGTCTCGAAGATCCTAGTCCAATACACACACTCCTCTTTAGATACTTGGAATTAGCAACTTGACAGCATCCGCGTGGGCTGATTTACACCTACATGTGTAAAACGCAGAGGGGGTTTTTGTTGTTGTTGTTGTTGAATTGAGAAGTTAGTTGCAGGCTTAATACGGATCCAAACGACGGAAGGACCCAACCCGCGAATGCTGAATGGATAAAAACTGAAATTGTGCCGGCCCGACAGAGATAGATGGGGGTAAAAAAATTCTTATCCTTCCCAAGCAAATTTGTGAACCTCAAATAAGTCATAATTGATGAACTGTTTTCTAAACTTCCCCCAAGAAGACCAATTTTGTCAGTTACACTTTTATGTGCAAAGTCAGCCACTTTGCGTGTCATTGAAAAATTAACCAACATTTCAGTGTGGTTAATTGCCTGCGTGACTAACATTTTCTCCATTATTTCCCCCCCTTTGTCTTGCAAAATTGTATTTGCAACTCAACTCAGAATGATCAGCAGAAGAGAGAAAGCCAGAGTAGACCAGAGTTGCACACCCAGCTGTCTGGGTGTGCAAAAGTTTAACAAAATTGGACTTTGAGATGAAGGTTGAATCCCTGGTCTGCAACAGAAGTGTGCTGGGAGACCATGAGTTCCTCTGTCTCTCTCTCTGTCTCTGTCTCTCTCCCTCTCCCTCTCTCTCTCTGCATAGTGGTTTGGTGTAGTGGTTAGGAGTGCAGACTCTAATCTGGGAGAACCGGGTTTGATTCACCACTTCTCCATAAGCAGCTGCTGGTGTGACCTTGGGGCAGTCACAAGTTCTCTCAGAGCTGTTCTCACAAGGGCAGTCCTCAAAAGAGCTCTCTCAGCCCCACCTACCTCACAGGGTGCCTGTTGTGGGGAGGGGGAGGGGAAAGGAAAGGAGATCGTAACCCACTCTGAGACTCCTTCAGGTAGTGAAGGGCAGAGTATAAATCCAATATCCTTATCCTATTCTTTCTGGGTTTTTTTTAACTTTATTTACTTTATTTAAGTAAAGTCAGTGAGCTATAGTGGTTAGGGTGTTGGACTGAGAACTGGGAGGCTCAGATTCAAATCCCCACTCGTCAGTGGAAGTTTGCTGGGTGACCTTGGGTGAGACACACACTCTCAGCCTAGCCTACCTCACAGGAATGTTGTGAGGATAAAATGGAGGAGAGGGGAATGATGTCAGCCTCTATGAAGTAACTGACTAAATAAATAGATTTGTGGCCTTCTTTTATTGCTGGGACTCCAGGTGGATCACACCTGAAATAACACCTTCCTATCGCACGGAGACATCTAATGAGCAATGCAATAGGGCCAGAATGACAAAAATAAAATAAAATAAATAGAAATAGTGCAAAGAAGTGTCAGGGACGCTATGCCAAGGGATGCAAAAGATGAAATTAACGAAGCTGGAAACAGTGCACTAAGAGGAGGAGAATAATAAACAGTGAATACATAGCTTATACAGTCGCCTAAGGTCCTATTCCCTTTATAAGACAGCCTTCCTAAACCACTCTGTTACACTCAAGTCCTGTTACCTTAATAAAAACGCCCTCCTGAACAGATCCATTTTACACAGTCTAAAGAATGAGAGGCATGTGAGAAGCGTAGTTTTTAGAGAGCCAGACTAGGATCTGGGAGCCCCAGATTTGAATCGTCACCTCTACCTTGCCGGGTGGCCTTGGCCTAATAACACACACTCAGTCTGACCTGACATAAAACACTTTGGACCCCCTGTTGGGAAGAAAATGGGGTAGAAATTGAGTTAATACATAAATTAGCCATAACTGTGTCTGTCGCCAGGTCCCTCCTGGTCACCGGTGGGGTGGCCACCTCTAGGTCAGGGAAACTCCTGGATATTTGGGGATGGAGCCTGGGCAGGACAGGGACTTCAGTGGGGTACGATGCCATAGAGTCCGCCTTCCAAATAGGGTTGCAAAACCCCTCAGTGGAGGCCGGGGTCCCCCACCGCCAGGCCCCACTGCCCCACCACCAATCAGCTGGCCGGCGGGGGGGGGACACTGATTTGGAAAAAGAATGAAGCCCTGTCAACGTTGCAGTGATGTGTCTGCATCACTTCCAACCTGACCCGGATGTGACGTCATCAGGTCGGCGACGGCGGGCTGATGCTCTGGCATTTGGGCAAAAACTCTATGGTAGAAGCCAAATTCACCATAGAGTTTTTGTTCCAAACACCAAAGTTGTTGTCTCAGTGTCACTGCATGATGACATCACTTCCGGGTCGCATGATGACATCACTTCCGGGTCAGGTCGGAAGTGATGTAGACGTGTCGCTGCAACGTTGGCTGGGCCTCCCTCCCATTCCTGCCATCCCCTGCCAGTTTCCAGGAGGCGCCTGGCAACCCGCAGCATCCATTTTCTCCAGGGGAACCGATTTCTGTCAGCTGGAGATGAACTGCCATGCCAGGAAGTCTCTAGCAGTCTCTCTCCACCTACCCGGTGTATCACTTGTGGCTCCCTTCTACCAACCACCACCTTCAATAACCTGGTTCTTCAAGCTTCCTGCCCCAAGAGCCTTCTTTTCATACGTGCCCTGCAACCTCCAAGCTAATTTTGTCCCAGCGACTCAACAGTCTGCTGCCTCCTTTTCTACACCACTGAAGCATTTCATTGCCGTTCCATTGACTGGGAGGCGTCCGGTTACATTGGAATCAATAGCTCAGGGCTCTCCCCCCCCCATGCACTGATTAGCTTGTCAATCAGAGCCGGAGGGGAGGGGAGGGGTGCGGGTGAAGGCAGCATGAATCCAGCTTTCCCCCTGGGGGGGGGCAGTCTGAAAAGCCAGGAATGCAAAAGGTTGCTCTCTAACATGTGCAAAGTGCATCAAGGGTCTTTGCAGTGACATGCCTGAAAGATCACCCATGCGAGAGAAGTGGAACCTTTTCAATAGTGGAAGAGATGAAGAGACGGTGGGAGGGGGGGAGAAGAAGAGGAGGAGAAGCAAGGTGTGCTTCCCTCTGATAGGTAAAGATAAAGGTTCCCTTGCTTGAAAGCCAGTCAAATCCAACTCTAGAGTTACGGTGCTCATCTCTGTTTCCAAGCCGAAGAGCCAGCACTGTCCGAAGATGTTTCCATGGTCATGTGGCTGGCATGACTAAACACCAAGGCACATGGAATGCTGTACTTTCCCACCAAAGTGGTACCTATTTATCTACTTGCAATTTCTTGCTTTCGAACTGCTGGGTTGGCAGAAGCTGGAACTAGAGACAGGAGCTCACTCCGTCATACGGCGCACTTGGGTCTCAAACTGCTGAACTACTGACCTTCCACAGCCTGCAGTTCAGCGTCTTAACCACTTGAGCCACTGTAGCTCCTCCCTCCAATAAGCGAGTCCAAAATGGCTATTTTTTTATTTATTTCTTTTAATTCATCTAACAGCCTCCTTTTCTCTCCAAAAGGGATCCAAAATGGCTTACAGCATTCTCCACTCCTCCGTTGTATCCTCACAACAACCCTGTAAGGTAGGCTAGGCGGAGAGTGAGGGACCGCCGAAGGTCACCTGGTAAGCTTCCACAGCACAGTGGGGATTTGAACCTGGGTCTCTTGGATCCTAGTCAAGTCAAGTCAAATTTATGGTTACAGTCAACAACCGGTGCACTCAATCATTTTACCAGTTTGGTATCATGGTTAAGTGTGCGGACTCTAATCTGGGAGAACCGGGTTTGATTCCCCCACTCCTCCACTTGCACCTGCTGATGTGACCTTGGGGCAGTCACAAGATCTAGCACAGCTGTTCTTGAAAAAGAGCAGTTTCTGTCAGAGCTCTCTCAGCCCCGCCTACCTCACAGGGTGTCTGTAGTGGGGAGGGGGAAGGAAAAGGAGTTTGTAAGCCGCTCTGAGACTCAAAAGTGGAGGGCGGGGTATAAATCCAATCTCTTCTTCTTCCTCCTCCTCCTCCTCCTCTTCTTCTTCTACATAAAAAACATTTGAATAATAAATATGAGATAAAACCAACAGTGGCATACTTAAATTTTAAAAACTGTGACTGTAACATAGAGTTAAAGTAAGACAGCCATAAAATGTATGTATAATTTAGTTAAAAGATTGAAAAATCTAATTGCCGTGATCCTAGTGTGACATTCTAAGCACTACATTGTGTCGCTACTTCTGTCGCACAGTCTTACCCATTACAGCGGACAGTGCAATCCTAAACAAAGTTATGCCCTTCTAAGTTTGGTGTAGTGGTTAAGTGCGCAGACTCTAATCTGGGAGAACCGGGTCTGATTCCCCACTCCTCCGCTTGCACCTGCTGATGTGACTTTGGGTCAGTCACAAGCTCTGGCACAGCTGTCCTTGAAAAAGGAGAAGTTTCTGTCAGAGCTCTCTCAGCCCCACCTCCCTCACAGGGTGTCTGTTGTGGGGAGGGGAAGGGAAAGGAGTTTGTGAGCCACTCAAGATTGCCACAGCACAGACATTTTGATGCAGTAATTCAGAGCAAGAGGTGTCCGTTATCAGGCACTGTTAGATAAACAAAATGTTGCAAGGGTGCTACTGTTTTAAACATGTTTTTATTTTAAGTAAAAAACAAACAAACCACTTTGTGTTTGTGTCCTTTATGAAGTTTATCTCTCCGCTCCCTGGCATTACGTTTTATGACACACACAGGGCCCGGCCCAACGAGGTCTCATTTATGTCAGATCCAGCCCTCATAACAAATGAGTTCAACATCCCTGATCTAAAGTGTCCGACAAAAGCGTTCAGGGGTTTAAGTGCAGCTGTGGTTTTCAGGCCTCTTCCAGTTTTGTGGTGCTCACCCTAGTCCTTTGGCATCCGGAAGGTGATGAGTCTAAATAGTCCTACCAGCAGAACAAACAGTGTCCCAGGCAGAGATGTAGCCTTGGCTTGTTTACTCCTCTCAAAATACACCTGCATGGTGTGATTGTTACAGGGCCAGGCTATGATCTGGGAGATCCAGGTTTGAATCCCCACTCTGCCACGGAAGTTTTCCAGGTGACCTTGGGCCATTCACACACTCTCCGTCAGTGTAAGGATAAAATGGAGGAGACTTTACACTGCTTTGGGTCGCCACTGGAGAGAAAAAAGCAGCACATATATGTGTTCTCGGTTCACAATTAATTTATGGCGATTCCAGCAAGAGGCTTTCAGGGCAAGTGAGAAGCAGAGGTGGTTGGCCATCGCCTTCCTCTGCAGAGCCTTCCTTGGAAGCCTCCCATCCAACTACTGACCCTGAGAAGAAGGAGAAGGAGAAGGAGAAGGAGAAGGAGAAGGAGAAGGAGAAGGAGAAGAAGGAGAAGGAGAAGAAGGAGAAGGAGAAGGAGAAGAAGGAGAAGGAGAAGGAGAAGGAGAAGGAGGAGAAGGAGAAGAAGAAGGAGAAGGAGAAGAAGGAGGAGAAGGAGAAGGAGAAGGAGAAGGAGAAGGAGAAGGAGAAGGAGAAGGAGGAGAAGGAGAAGGAGAAGGAGGAGAAGGAGAAGGAGGAGAAGGAGAAGGAGAAGGAGGAGAAGGAGAAGGAGGAGGAGAAGGAGGAGGAGGAGGAGGAGGAGGAGGAGGAGGAGGAGAAGAAGAAGAAGAAGAAGAAGAAGAAGAAGAAGAAGAAGAAGAAGAAGAAGAAGAAGAAGAAGAAGAAGAAGAA
The DNA here is from genome assembly GCA_029375565.1 of Gekko gecko. Taxonomy (NCBI): domain Eukaryota; kingdom Metazoa; phylum Chordata; class Lepidosauria; order Squamata; family Gekkonidae; genus Gekko; species Gekko gecko. The sequence continues at coordinate 38,509,503 of JAPDNY010000017.1, read as the reverse complement.
GAAGAAGAAGCCAGATGTGATTAATAAATTACATTTATGGTAGTGTATTATTATAGTTGTAATAGTGTACAGATTTGAGTATATTGACTGTATTTTGTTCTACTTGCTATCTGTTTATGTTATGGTTGATAATTTAATAATAAAAATTGTTTTAGAAGAAGAGGAGGAGGAGGAGGAGGACGAGGACGAGGAGATTGGATTTATACCCCGCCATTCCCTACCTGAAGGAGTCTCAGGGCAGTTTACAGTCTCCTTTCCCTTCCCCCCCACAACAGACATCTTGTGAGGTATGTGGGGCTGAGAGAGCTCTTTCGAGAACCGCTCCTGAGAGAACAGCTCTGAAATGATTTGTAACTGCCCCAAGGTCACCCCAGCAGCTGCATGTGGAGGAGTGGGGAATGAAAGCCGGTTCTCCCAGATTAGAGTCTGCGCTCTCCTAACCCCGACACCAAACTGGCTCTTTTGTCTTCCCTTCAAAAGCAAAAGGGCATGAGTTAACGAAATCAACAGTCCATTTGCCGCCCCTCACTGTGGCCCACTGCATGTCCCATGTTCCTTCCTTACCATTTCAAAGGCAAGAGAGCCATCAGAAACAAATGCCGGGGATGAATATTCAAAGAGGTATCTTAATTTCCAGTCGTGCCTATCTGGCTTTGGAGTGCAAAATTTGACTTCCAAATCTGGCTGCTTTCGGCAAATGCATCCCTTGGTCGCTTGGTAGGCACCGAGCATAGAATAACAGCTGTCAAACACTAACAAATCTTCATCACTGCCTGTTGTTTACCAAATGCTGTCAGTTCCTAAATACAACTGCATACATGTCAACTGTCAAACGCTGTCGACGGCTAAAAACCATGACATGCCAACAATCATCCAGTACCAACTATTGAACAGAACGTCAAATCCTGCTATACAATATCCAGGAAATATATGTGCGCTCAAAGCATATTGTTTTCGACTACCTTCCCCCCCACACACACACTGGCAGGTCTGTGTTTTAGACTGAAATGTGGTCTTCTTGTGTGTCAGTCTTTAACTTAGCGAGGTACCCAGAGCAGAGCTTTTTTTGTAGAAAAAGCCCAGCAGAAACTCATTAGCTTTATTTATTTATTTATTTATTCCATTTTTACCCCGCCCTTCCCGCGAACGGGCTCAGGACGGCATATTAGGCCACACCCACAATAGTACAGCTCATTAGCATATGAGGCCACCCCATGTTACCAGAAGCGTGGTCATCCAGCCACACCCACCTTTTGCTTCTTATTCTGTTTACCTTGTTTGTTGTCAAAACCCAGGGCTTTTTTTGGAGCAGGAACTCCTTTGCATGTTAGGCCACACACCACTCATGTAGCCAATCCTAATGAGTTTCTGCTGTTGGGTGTGGCTTATTATGCTAATGAGCTCTTGCTGGGCGTGGCCAACTCGGGAGCCAGCTGGAACTCCGTTCCTGTGCATTCCTGCCCCAAAATAGCCCTGACCTAGAGTGTGGTTTGGTAGACATCTCATAAACAAAGAAAGAAGCAGGCTGGCGTGCTTGCGGCTCTTTGAAGGACTTTCATTTCTATCGCAAGAGCTGCTGGGAAAGCCAAGGGCAAGAGTCCCGGAGCACCTAACAAAATTTGTGGCAGGGGGAGGAGCTTCCGTGAGTCACGGGTCCCTTCTTCAGCGAGTCACGAAAGCTCCTCCCCAGCCACAAATTCTGTTAGACCGATTTCACACAAGTCCTGCACTGCCATCACGCGGCCTCCCCCTGCCCCATTGCTATTGGTCAATTTCCCACTTGAAGCGGCGTGGCCACAGCTTGACCTGCGGCTTCACCCGATTTCGCCCGTGCGGTTTCGTGATCCTGGTTTTTTGAGGCGTGACGGCAGCACGGCTCTTGTGTGAAATCCGTCTTAGTCTTTCAGGTGCAACCATCTTCTTTTCTACTGCTACAGACAGACAACGTGGCTACCCATCTTGGAAAAGACAGTAATGCTAGGAAAAGTGGGCGGCAGCAGGAAAAGAGGAGGCCCCAACCTGAGATTAGTCAAGGAGGCCATGACCCTCAGTTTGCAATAGGGATGCCAGACCCCCCCCCCATGGGGTTCCCTCATTTTGGGGCACTCCCTTCCACTATCAGCCAGCTGGCCAGCTGGGGGGAATTACCTCCCCCAAAGAAAACAGCCAAGAAGCTGGAAACAAAAACAACATTCCTGTGTCACCCGGAAGTGACAGGCACATCAGTGACAGCGGGGGGATGCTCTAGTTTTGGGGCAAAACTCTATGGTAGAGCTGCGGTGGCTCAAGTGGTTAAGACGCCGAACTGCAGGCTGTGGAAGGTCAGTAGTTCAGCAGTTTAAGACCCGAGAGTGCCGCATGACGGGGTGAGCTCCCATCTCTGGTTCCAGCTCCTGCAAACCTAGCAGTTTGAAAGCAAGAAATTGCAAGTAGATAAATAGGTACCACTTCAGTGGGAAGGTAACAGCGTTCTGTGCGCCTTGGTGTTTATTCATGCCGGCCAAAAGACCACGGAAATGTCTTCAAACAGCGCTGGCTCTTCAGCCTTGAAACGGAGATGAGCACCGCAACCCTAGAATCGGATTCGACTGGCTTTCAAGCAAGGGAACCTTTACCTTTACCTATGGTAGAAGCTCATTCTACCATAGAAGGGGTTTTTTTCTCACAAAACAGAGCACCGCCCCCAACATCCCCAGCTTCCCTATATCACTTCCGGGTGATATAGGCATGTCGTATTTATTTCCAGTTTCTTCCCTCTCCACCCCCCTCTGGCTTGTCCGAGGGACCTGTCAACCCTAGTTTGTAAGACCTGAGCAAGGTTGTTAACAGCAGGACATTTTAGAGGTTATTGATCCACGGGGTCACTGATTTACCCTAAGTTGGAAGTGACTTGATGCCACTTAACACACATACATGCATACACACACATGCCACATAATGGCTCCCAAAGTCCTGTGTGAATCTGCATGCTTGGTATAAATGAATGCCAAGAAGCTAGGGGGGCTGAGACTCGGCTAGACTCATGAACCAGTTTCCCACAAGGAGCTGCACCACCCTCGCTCTTCCGTTCCCCCTGCTTGCATCGGTCAATTTCACACTATTCGCTACACGGCCACATTTTGACCAGCAGCTCTCCACCCCCACCTCAATTTCCCCCACGTCTTCTCGGTCTCAAAAAAACAGAGATTGAGAAGATGCGGGGGAAATCAGAGGGAGCTGCGGGTCAAAATGCAGCCATGCAGCAAATAGTGTGAAATTGAAATCGACCAATGCAAGCGGGGGAAACAGAAGAGCAAGGGCGGCACAACTTCTTGTGGGAAATCGGTCATGGTGTCCACCTGTTTAAGGTGACCTTTGGACTGGGACCTATGCCTCTATACCTTCACACAATTGCCATAGCTTTTTCAGCACATATGCACATTGGCACTTATGAAAACTGGGACCTTGGACATGTAGAAATCAGGACAGTTGTGTTCCCAGCCTCCCTCTGAGGGCCCATTTCTAACGAGGGTGGATTGGCCTTTACAGTGACTGGAAAAGTTCCCTGTGAGCCGATGGCGGAGGAGAGGTTGGAATACAGGCCTCCCAGGTCCTTGGATGACATTCTAACCACAACATCACACTTGTAGGGTGGAATGGTTGGATATGAAAGCTTTTAGTCAGTGAAACAAGCTTCTTTACAAGGCAGGCCCTTCATCCAGAATTAGGAATGCCAGCCTCCAGGTGGGGCCTGGGGATCCCCGGAAATCACAGCTCATCTCCAGACTAAAAGTGATCAGTTCCCCTGGAGACAATGGATGCTTTGGAGGGTGGACTCTATGGCACTGTACCCTACTGAGGTCCCTGTCCTCCCCAAGCTCCATTCTCAAACCTCCAGGAGTTTCCCAAACTGGATCTGGCAACCTTACCCCCCCATTCCCCCCCCAATAGCCAGAAGGGACCTGGCAACCCTGTTCAGCGCATGAGCTCTTTGGAAGGCCAGTCCATGCAACCAAACCGGCTCCTGAGAAAGTCCGTCAGAAGTGTCGCCTTGCCCTTCGAGCCAACCTCCTTGCAGGCACTTGTTACCCAGTTTCCTATCTCAGGAGACCACAAAAGGAAATCCTGGCACTTAGAACATGAAAGCCGGGAGCTTTTCACAAAGATTACTACCAAACAGACGCGCACAAACCACTAACCACATTTGGGGTTTCTCGGAAGCCCTCTACAAACTGCCCCGAAACCACAACGTGAAGTCTGTGTGCTGCACGCGTCGGGATTATCGTGGGTGTCAGTTCATTCCCATTAATGCCCTAATTTTTGTTTTGAACTTTCATGATTAGCGTTTTGCAAGTCTACCTTTTTTTAAAAAAAACCCGATGAGTCACGAGCCAAGGGCAGGCCTTGTCAACCCAGGAGGCCGCAGTGAAAGCATTCCCGTTCACAACGGAAAGTAGCGCTGGGCCTAAGTATTTCAAAACATGGCTGTAGCATCCACATTTTTAAGACCACCCTCCCCTATGTTGCTATAGCACCCCTGTGCTCCTATGATCTTCATCACTTCTGAGCCCCTGAACTATTTTCCAGATGACATCTTATTCAACTCCACAAAGGCAAAGTTTCCTGTAGTACCGTTGGGTAAATTTGCTGCTCGGAGGGTCACCAGCAATCCGGGCATGGCGACTCTGTTACAGGCCAGTTTTCTTCTTAGGGTTGCCAGCCTCCAGGTGGAGGCTGGAGATCTCCCGGAATTACAGTGGATCTCCAGACGGTCCTCTGCTCTCTATGGGCTGTACCACAGAGACTAAATCAATCAGCCTAAAACATCACCCGGAAGTGACATCAGATACTTTCCAAACTCTGCTCTCCCCAGCCACCCCCCCAAAAATGTCCTCGAGATTGTTGAGGCGATGTTGAGAACTCCACCACACACTGTCACAAAAATATAACACAATCCCAGGTGTCTTTCCATTTAAACTGATAGATGTGACTATTACTATTCCTCACATGCTTTTGGAAGTTACCTCAGACTTTTGAATCTGGGCCTAGCTAGTTGCTTGTGGCCGCTTGATGTTTCTTCCATGGGAAAGGGATTTATAGGGCTGTTGACTCATTAAAGATTTTTTATCAATTGATTAATCATTTTTCCATTAATAGTTCTTCTTAAAAAAATAAATAAATAAAACCCTCCGTGTAGGTACTCTGAAAGAACTGTTAGAAAAGTTATCATTTTTTTAAGATTAAAAAAGGAAAAGCACTCTTATGGTATCAAGGAAAATCTCGCTTGAATATTGTCTTCTACAGTAAATAGCAAGAACCAGGGCTTTTTTTGTAGCAGGAACTCCTTTGCATAGTAGGCGACACGCCCCCTAATATAGCCAATCCTCCAAGAACTTACAGAGCTCTTCTTATAGGGGCTACTGTAAGCTCTTGGGGGATTGGACACATTAGGGGGTGTGTCGCCTAATACGCAAAGGAGTTCCTGCTACAAAAAGAGCCCTGGCAAGAACTAAAATAGCCTCAACATTGTAAAAAAATCCCCCTGCGTGCCTGAAAATTATGTATATTTCTTTGTTTGTTTTTTTTAAAAAATCACTGAATATTCCAAAACCAGAATTTCTTCTTCATATCTTGTTTGGCCTATAATCATGTCCCTATTTTCAAGTATGGGGTTCCAGGCTAACATCCTTTCTGAGACGGACCAAGAAGAGAGATCTTGGAGTCGTAATGGATAACTCGCTGAAAATGTCTAGACAGTGTGTAGCTGCAATAAAGAAGGCCAACGCTACGCTGGGGATTATTAGGAAGGGAATTGATAACAAATCAGCCAGTATCATCATGCCCCTGTATAAATCATCGGTGCAACCTCATTTGGAATACTGTGTACAGTTCTGGTCACCACATCTCAAAAAGGATATTATAGCATTGGAAAAAGTGCAGAGAAGGGCAACTAGAATGATAAAAGGGTTGGAACACCTTCCCTATGAAGAAAGGTTAAAATGCTTGGGGCTCTTTAGCTTGGAGAAACGACGGCTGAGGGGTGACATGATCGAGGTTTATACAATTATGAATGGGATTGAGCAGGTTGAGAAAGGAGTACTTTTCTCCCTTTCTCACAATACAAGAACTCATGGGCACTCCATGAAATTGCTGAGCAGTCGGGTTAGAACAGATAAAAGGAAATATTCTTCACCCAAAGAGTGATTAACATATGGAATTCATGGCCACAGGAGGTGGTGGCAGCTGCAAGCATGGACAGCTTCAAGAGGGAATTAGATAAACATATGGAGCAGAAGTCCATCAGTGGCTATTAGTCACAGGGTATAGATGGGAACTCTCAGTCTGGGGCAGGTGATGCACTCTATTCTTGGTGCTGGGGGGGCAGCAGTGGGAGGGCTTCTAGTGTCCTGGCCCCACTGGGGGACCTCCTGATGGCACCTGGTATATTTTGGCCACTGTGTGACAGAGTGTTGGACTAGATGGGCCATTGGCCTGATTCAACATTGGCTTCTCTTATGTTCTTATGTTCTTATGTTTTCTTATCATGAGTTTTTGGTTTGTGTGTGTTTACATCCTCCACTTACCTTCAGAAGTTAACAGTGTTACTAGACCTCGTGAATGGGCTCAGGCCTTCATTGCATTTGCTGTGGTTGTCATAAGGTTGAACCCCTTGTCTGCAACACACAGAGTGTCTCGTTCTCTCCATAAATCGTCGCCGGGCATGTTTTCTCTGTAGTTCTATGCACTGGGGGGGGAGGGGACATCTGCATAAATAAGCTGCGTTTTGGCCACACACTCCGAGTCTCCTCTCCAGTTCGGCACAGACCAGCAGCACGAGGCTTGCGAGGCTGGACCGGATCCTAACCGGCAGCGAGAGCTGTTGTCGGGAACGCAAAACCATCGGGGGAAAAAAAGACCTCTCGTGGCCTCTCTGAGCACGCAATGTCATCTGTTGCCACAGGTTGCAGGAGCCTGGTGGCTATAAATGCCACTCTGAATTATGAAATTTCATATGTGAAGAGAAACTCGGAGGAGGAGGCGGCGGCGGCAGCAGGCGGGGAGTCAGAGCCTTTTGTGGGATTTTCGCTCAAGGTCCTTAGACAAAGGTTGTGCATGAGCATCCGGTGGCAATATCGTTTTTTTTTTCCTTTCTTAAAACAGAAATGTTTGCAATGTCACAGCTTTTAAAAGGATGACACAAATAGAACTCGGTATGTAGAGTCCAGGTGGGTCTGTTGTCATGGGGTTCGTCTCGGTCCCCGCTGGGCGCGCATAAATAAAGCCTGCATCCTGTGTGCGCGGATCTGTATTTTTAACTGTTATTTGAAGTGCTGTCTCCTCCAAATCTAACCTTGGAGAGGTGGCAGGATTCCCCCTGACTCTTGTTTGTATTCAGCTTCATTTGTTCAGCACCGGTGGAGCATCTGCTCTGCAGGCCGAAGGTCCTGAGTTCAATCCCTGGAATCTCCAGTTGCTGCTGCTTCTGCTGTTTCAAATAATAGTCAGGTAACAGGTGAGGGTCCTGACCTGGGTGGCCCGGGCTAGACCAATCTCATCGGATCTCGAAAGCTAAGCAGGGTCGGCCCTGGTTAGCACTTGGATGGGAGACCTCCGAGGAAGCCCAGGGCTGTGACACAGAAGCAAGCAGTGGCGATCCACCTCTGAACATCTCTTGCCAGGGCTCTTTTTGTAGCAGGAACTCCTTTGCATATTAGGCCACACCCCCTTGATGTAGCCAATCCTCCAAGAGCTTACGGTAGCCCCTATAAGAAGAGCTCTCTGTAAGCTCTTGGAGGATTGGCTACGTTAGGAGTTCCTGCAAAGGAGTTCCTGCTACAAAAAGAGCCCTGTCTCTTGCCTTGAAAAGCTGACAAGAGTTGCCATAAGTTGGCTGTGACTTGACATCACTTTCCACCACTACCACTGCAGGAGATGGGAAAGGCCCTTCTACTGGAGACTATGATAGGCCAATGGTCTGGCTCTGTTTGGTGTAGCGGTTTGGCATAGTGGTTAAGTGTGCGGACTCTAATCCAGGAGAACCGGGTTTGATTCCCCACTCCTCCACTTGCACCTGCTGATGTGACCTTGGGCCAGCAATCCAGAAGAGTCCAGTGACACCTTTAAGACCGAGGTTTATTCAGGTACAAGGTCTCCCTCCTCTGTGAGGGCAGATCTGCGTGCTCCCCCCTCCCTAGTTAGCAATCCAGAACAGTCCAGTGGAGCCTGAGCGGTGGGTGTTGCCTGCTGACACACTTCCGGTGATTCTGTGGCCTATTATGCTAATGAGTTCCTGCTGGGCTTTTTCTACAAAAAAATAAGCCCTATATACTGGGATGTGTGATCAAGCAACTCTGTGCCAAATACCAATGGATGAAACAGAAGCACTTCCCAACCACGCCAAATGACACATCTGACCGCAGCCTGACTGTCTCTTCATATATTGCATATATGATACTCCCCCTATCACAGTGGCAAGAAGAAGAAAAAACAGTCATGTGTGCACCACTGCTGTGCCCACATGAAGTGAATGTGAATAGGCAGGGATCAGGGTAAACATTCTTGAGTCCACTCTGTTTTATGCCCTTGCAAAATCCTCGTAAACAGAAAGCTAGCATGTCAGGGGAAAAGAAAACCTGGTCACAGTTGGAGTGGCGTGAGATGCCTCATCGTGTTAAAACTGGAACATTAAAACCCATTGAACTTGTGCTGATGGAGGGATCGTACCTTACAAGCTGTAAATGTTCTCTCTCCCTTTCGAGTGAAGAGCTTCATATGGATGGCACCGTTCTGAACCCCCAAGGTCTCAGATAAAGAGTTTAACTACACCATCCGCAGCTGGTAGACCTTGGATTTCATTTCCCAAGTGCTTTAATGACTCATGGGCTTAGCCTAATAGACATAACGTGGATTTATGTCTTTTTTTAAAATAAAAAAGCCTCCTGCCTGTTGTTGCTTTTTTTTTAACATAATGGCCAAGCTCAAGTTAGTCTTCATTAAGAACAGAACTGCCTGTTACGTTTTGGCTTCCGTGAGCCTTTTAGATGGGGAGGATAATGTTTTCAAACTGTAGGGGCAAATGGGAGAATGGCTGTGGTTCAGTGGCAGGGCACCTGCTTGGCACACAGAAGGTCCCAGGTTCAATTCCTGGCCTCTCCAGTTAAAAGAACCAAGTAGGAGGAGTTGATGTGAAAGACCGCTGCCTGAGACCCTGGAAAGCCGCTTGCCAGTCTGAGTAGACAATACCTATCTTGGGCTGCGGTCACACATTAAATAATCCACTTTCAATGCACTTTGCCAGTTCACACAGTAAAAATCCAGTTGGAAAGTACACTGAAAGTGGATTGAAAGTGGATTATTTAGTGTGTGTGACTGCAGCCCTGGTGGACCAAGGGTCTGATTCCATATAAGGTAGCGTTGTGGGTTCATCTGTATGGGGATTGTGTGCGTGTATGTGGGGGGTGTTCAGCCCTCCCTTTTCTTGCCTTTTTCTAACATAAAAATCACTTTTTACTCTAGAGTTTTCTTTAGAAAATGTTCTGAGAATGGTTTATGACTAAGCCAAAGCAACGGTAAAGCAAAGGTTGTCCGATAAAGAGCAACAAAGAGACAATAACAACGTCCCAGATTTTATGATCTCAGAGAAACTTAGATACAGACCAATTTCACACAGGAGCTGCACTGCCACCATGCCTCCCTTTGCCCCGTTTCTATCGGTCAATTTCCCACTCAAAGCCGCGTGGCCGCATGTTGACCCGTGGCTTCACCCGATTTTCCCCGCAGTTTCGTGATCCTCAAAAAACAGGATCACAAAAACGTGGGGGAAATCGAGCGAAGCCATGGGTCAAAATGCGGCCACGCGGCTTCGAGTGGGAAATTGGCCAATAGAAATAGGGAGGCGTGACGGCAGCGCAGTTCTTGTGTGAAATCAGTCACAGTGTTGTTCCGGCACCCTATCTCTTCTTTTCGGAGATACCCAGCCAACGGAGAGCTTTTACGTTGCCAAGATGTTGAGCTCTCGCCTCTGCAGTTTTGGAGGGGAGATACAAAAAGACCCCCGTGAAGCAGAGTATCTATCCCTGTGGTATCAAAGAGATGGAATCAGTTGAACACGTTTTGTTTTCCCGTTGTTTTTATCAGGAAATTCACTCAAACATAATTGCTTAAAAAAATTCAGGCTGTTCTGAGGTCAATATTTTAAAGAAGCTTTTATTGGGCATTAATCAACAGACCCCTATTAGTTGTGCAAAAAAAAAAACCATAATAATCAGTGGCTTGTAAAATCTGTCGGGAAATTCTACATACAGATTTTAAGTTTAAGCACACTTTATTGGCATAGAAAATATTGATACAAGTTAATACAGTCTAAAAGGTAGGTTAAAACCGTATCACACCAAGCCCTCTCGTACAGATTTTAAAATTCAGTAAATTGTTGTGTTAGCAGGACGACCTTTTGTATTCTTCTATTTACTTTATTGTAATTTTTTAAAATCTTTTGATTTGTACTGGTCATTGGCCGAATAAATATACATCTGAATCTTTATTGGCATTCCCATGGCGGGGGACCAGCTTTCCCTAGTGCAATAAAAATAGCTGGGGAGGCAATATGACAGGAGAGGAGAGGGTTAAGGGGCGTACTGACCCCGCTGAAAAAGCAGTCCCGGTGACTGCATTTGGGAAAGAAAACTTTTAGAATGATCCTGGGATGAAGCCTAATGATTCTGCTGAATCAATGAAACAAAGGTAGCTGTGATTCTCTCACTACCTGCCAGACTTTGTCGCAACAACTTTTCTCTAAATCCTCAGGTGTCATCTTTTTCCCCCCACGGCAGACACACAACGTACACATCATTTCAAATTGGATTTCAGAGTATAGCTGTTTGGCGAGTTTGGATCTTGCCAACTGGCATTGGGCGGACTCCCCGCACCCCCCCCCCATTTTCAGCCAGAATGGTTCAGAACTTCAAAAGATGTCTAAATAACCAGCCCTTTGGGTTAATTGTCTCTCTGTGTTTTATTTTATTCCCCCCCCTTCCCAATCAGACACGTCAAATCTTTTGTGGCCATCAGTTTCTGAGATCCCCTTTGTCGGAACGGAGGAGGCCTGTAATTGGTCGAGTATTGCTATCCCGTCTGAGAGGGTGACCTTTCGCACCCTATGCCAAAAGAGCCCCATAGAAAGCGAGGGGGCGTAATTTGGGTTAAAGGCTTCTTACTAACATGTCGAGGGCTTGTTTCGCACCCGCACACACACACACACAAACAGTGGCGAGAAAGGCCCAGAGCCTGGGTGATAGCTTTGCCTCCCAATTCCACGTCGCTCTTGAGACAGCTCCTCTCCTCGGAGAATAAAGACAGGCCTCTTCGTTGAAATGCAGACCCAGCATCCTTCAGAGCTGCCGCCAACAGGCAATGGTTAGGGGGCAAAGAATAGACAGTGAAAAGCGATTATGGGAGAAGAAGGGGGCCTCCCCTGTTACCAGGGCCCAGTTCGGGAGCGACAGTGTCTTTCTTTTAACTTTTGCATACACACACACATTACGGAGGATACCCCAGTCCCTGTGACGATGGTGTGGTTCATCAGAAAACTGGGCTTTGGTGACTCCTTTTGTACCAGCCCAGAGTAGCCGTACGAGACAGCTCATTTGTGCAAACCCGCTATCACATAGAATCATGCAATTTATGTAGTTTAGTTTGGATCCAGTTGGCTTTTCTGCCGGCAATTCCATCCCCCCCAAACAAACAAACAAAGCCAACCCCCTCGTGACATCATTTTCGCCAGATACCCAAAGTGACATCACATTGCCGGCGTAATGCCGATGAGATTTTCTAGAATTCAGGGGGAAAAGAAAAAAAAATTCTAGAATTCAGTGAAAACTCTATGAAACCCAACAGCAGAAACTCATTAGCATATTAGGACACACCCCTGACAATGCCGCTCCCTCCTGGGATCAGCTTCCCCAGGTGCCCCACAGATACAAACAAATGTATATGTAACGTGGAGACCCAGTGTGGTGTAGTGGTTAGAGTGTTTGAGTAGGAGACCTGGGTTCGACCACCCCACTCTGCCATGGTAGCTTGCTGGGTGACCTGCTGGGTGAACTGGGTGAACTGCTGAACTACTGACCTTGGGCCAGTCACACATTCTCAGTCTAACCTACCTCACGGGATTGTTTTATTTATTTATTGTTTCCATTTATACCCCGCCCTCCCCGCAAGCAGGCTCAGGTTGTGGAGATAAAAGGGAGGAGAGGAGGAGAGTAAGCCGCTTTGGCTCCACCCTGAGGAGAAAGGCAAAGTATCGATGATGTAAATAAATGCATAAGTAAATAAATATTAAGGGTGGGGGGACAAGACACACATCCAAAAATCCATGCTGGGAATAAATTAGAGGCAACACCGCTCCGAGATCTGGAGTCATTTCTTAATACTGTACGGAGAAATCGTCAAAAGAAATAAAAAGCCTGAGTCATAGTACAGTTTGATGTAGCGGTTAAGAGCGCGGACTGTAATCTGGGAGAATCGGGTTTGATTCCCCACTCCTCCATATGCAGCTGCTGGTGTGACCTTGGGTCAGTCATAAGTTCTTTCAGAGCTGCTCTCTCAAGGGCGGTTCTGGAAAGAGCACTCTCAGCCCCATCTACTTCACAGGATGTCTGTTGAGGGGAGGGGAAGGGAAAGGGATTGTAAGCCACTCTGAGATTCCTTCGGGTAGTGAAGGGTGGGGTATAAATCCAATTTCCTCCTCCTCCTCCTCCTCCTCCTCCTCCTCCTCCTCCTCCTCCTCCTCCTCCTCCTCCTCCTCCTCTTCTTCTTCTTCTTCTTCTTCTTCTTCTTCTTCTTCTTCTTCTTCTTCTTCTTCTTCTTCTTCTTCTTCTTCTTCTTCTTCTTCTTCTTCTTCCTGTATATTTTTTGAAGGTGTTCCAGGATAACTACAAGGACAACCATTGTTTTCAAATGTATCTCTTGCCCTCATAAACATGCTTATAAAAGGCTCTCTCTCTCTTAAAAGCATCACATTCCGCATTTTATGTACTCACAGCATCAAGTCTGTTTACTGTAGCTTGGCATCAGGTCATATATAAACATAATCAGTACCATATAGGGTTACTAACTCTGGCTTGGAAAATCCCTGAAGATCTGGCATGATGTCTGGCAAAAGATGAGATGGTCAGACAGTGTTATCGATGCAATGAACATGAAATTAAGCAAATTCCAGAGGACAACAGAAGACAGGAGGGCCTGGCGTGATGTGGTCCAGGGAGTCGCGAAGAGTTAGACTCAACTGTGTGACTGAACAACTGGGGAGGATAGAGTTTAGGGAGTAGAGACCTCAATGGGTATGTGATGTCACTCTAGGATTTCTGTTTCTCATTGACTTTATGGTATATCACAGAGCTCATGCTCCAAGGCTGCTGTTTCCTTCCGGAGTATTCCTACAACAGAAGGACCACAGTGTGGAAGGCAATATTCAAATACTAAAGCACCATGTACAATGAATTGTAAATTAAGACTGAAATCAACATGCAGCTTATATAAACAATATTTGTATTGTGTCAGTTGCTGAAAAGGTACAATACATTCAAAAGCCACCTGTGGATTTCTGTAGGCTGTCACCACATTTTGAAACTTCACTAGTGATTCCGTCTTTCAACTATATGCTCTAAATCTTGAGAAATATGGAACTAATTTTGCCCTTATACTATGCTTCCGAAAATTCCGATTCACCCAAAAAAATGAGGTTGCAAGATCTGATGAAGGCACACAGAAACGGGATTCTTCTTACCGGCTCCCCGTAGTCTTGCAAGCTTCATGTTGTGAACCTGACAACTCTTTGAAGTGTTGATCTCTTGAAATATTGGGCATGAGTTTTGTTTTGCTCATATTATTTAAGCTTGTGAATGTATTTCCTTCCTTCCTGGAGGTCAGTTGTCATTCTGGAAGAACTTCAGGCCCTACATAATTCTAGTATGATTACATATTTGCAAAACTGTGTTCCTGATTGCAGGAACAGAACTGACACACATGTGCTTTATAGGTGCATAGGCGATGTGTAGCTGGTGGAGAGAGGACACAGTCATAGAAGCATAGAGCTAGAAGCAACCCCAGGGGTCATCTAGTCCAGCCCCCCTCCCAATGCGTAGGTGTGGGCCAATGGAGGCACCTATTTATATTTTATTGATCAATTTAGAAGTATGCTTGATGCCCCCCCCCCCACAATGTGTTCATCACTCAGAGGGGAGCAAGTAGGTTTGTGAACCTCCAGGTGGATGCAAACCAAAGAGAGAGATCACGAGATGGAAGATGAGAAGAAACAAACAACTGTGATGTGTTACGCCAAAAAAAAGTCTCCAAGGACTAGAAATTTCTTTTTCCAATATTCACTTTACTGGAAGCAATTCAAATGCCCTCAACTAATGGATCTGATGAGTGTCACTATGGGATATGAATAGAATGTTTGTCAAATGGATTAATATTATATAGGTATTTCAAGGCCACCCATGTTGATAAAGTTATACGAAACAAGATATAATATGCATGGCTCATTGGTGCTGATGGTGTTTGAATTGCTTCCAGTAAAGTGGATATTGGAAAAAGAAATTTCTAGTCCTTGGAGACTTTTTTTGGCATAACACATCACGGTTGTTTGATTCTTCTCAACCTCCAAGTGGAGCCTGGAGATCTCTTGGAATTACAACTTATCTTCAGCCATCAGTTCCGGGGGGGGGGATAATTGCTTTAGAGCAGGGGTGTCAAACATGTGGCCCAGAGGCCAGATCAGGCCCACGGAGGGCTTCTATTAGACCCGCAGTGGACCTGGCTGTCTTCTGCTTCTTCTTCCAGTTCTGCTGCTGCTGCTGCGTCATTGTAAGTTTGCAGCTTACAGATACACACCTGAACAGCACACTCAAGATTGCAACAGCACAGACCTTTTGATGCAGTAATTCGGAGCAAGGGGTGTCAGTTACCAGACACTGTTAAATAAACAAAATATTGCAAGAGCGCTGACATTTTAAGCATGTTTTTATTTTAAGGAAAAAAACAAACCCTTTGTGTTTGTGTCCTTTATAAAGTTTATATCTCCGCTAGCTGGCATTAGATTTTATGACACACACACGGCCTGGCCCAACAAGGTCTCATTTATGTCACATCCGGCCCTCGTAGCAAATGAATTCGACACCCCTGCTCTAACTATTACTCTGTTCTGGTTCACATGAACTAGTTTTCACCTCGGTGGGGCAAAGCAAAGACACATCCATGAAGCCACATCCATGAAGCCACAGCATACTCAGGACTGCAACAGCACGGACATTTTGATGCAGTAATTCAGAGCAAGGGGTGTCAGTTATCAGACACTGTTAAATAAACAAAGGCCCCGGTCATACGGGGCAGAAAACGTGGGGGAGAGGCATGGCAGTTCGCCCCGGAGCTAAATAAGGCACGGTAGCCCGATCACACGGGCCACCGGGTTGCCACACTCCAGCTCTGCGCCCGATCACACTGCGCTGCTGCAGCGCAGCAAAAAAGCAGCAAAGTGTGCATGTGCCATTGGGGGTGTGGGCCGCTGTCGGTGTCTTGTGTGTGCGCATGCGCTGTTCAGCATTGGTGTGCATCCCATGGACACTTACAACATCCAGAAACCCCGAGGACATGGGCGGGCATCGGAAGCCGCAGGATACTGGTGCTCCCACGATCAGACACCAGCCTTTGCCCCAGGGTTTCCAGAAACTAGTACTTCCGACCTACTAGTTTTTTTACACCGCGTTTTCCACGGGAAGCCACGGGTTCGCCACGGGAGCACTACGCCTCCCAGATGTGCTCGTATGATTGTGCACGGAAAGTCCGCAGGGCTCCCGTGCCTTCAGCGGGGCAAATGCTCAGTGTGAACGGGGCCAAAATGTGGCAAGAGTGCTGATGTTTTAAGCATGTTTTTATTTTAAGGAAAAAACAAACCCTTTGTGTTTGTGTCCTTTATAAAGTTTATATCCCCGCTAGCTGGCATTACATTGTATGACCAGTGTTCCCTCTAAGCTGAGTTAGTGTGAGCTAGCTCACCGTTTTTTAGCCTCCAGCTCACACATTTTTGTCTTAGCTCAGGAAGGGATGGCTCCAGAGAGAACTAATTTATGCAGTAGCCAAATTGCTCACTCACAACTTTAATGCCAGTAGCTCGCAAAGTAGAATTTTTGCTCACAAGAGTCCATAGCTTAGAGGGAACATTGTTTATGGCATGAGTTTGACACACCTCGTCTAGAGAGAGTAGTGTACAGTGTTATACCCCCCTGAGGTCCCTCCTCAGGCGCCATCCCCAAATCTCCAGGAATTTCCCAACTCAGAGTTGGCAACCCTAGGCCTAAGCTACTATCAGCTTTTGAAGCCTGTAGTCATAACATGGCAATATGTGATGGGTTACAGTTGTTAGAGGTAAAGATTAACAAGGGATCATAAGAAAACTGTACGCACGAACGCTCAAGTGATAATTCAGAAATCTATGCAATTAATACGAAATCCAATAAATATACAGGCAATAATAAAAAATTATATGAATAAGTAGAAAAGTAGGCAGTTATGAATGAGTAGAAAAGTAGGTAGTTGTAAAGGGTTTTCCAACTATCTTCTTCTCTACTCATTCATTGTTGTTGTTCAGTCGCACAGTCGAGTCCGACTCTTCGCGGCCCCATGGACCAGATCATGCCAGGCCCTCCTGTCTTCTGCTGTCCGCTGAAGTTTGCTCAATTTCATGTTTGTTGCATCGATGACACTGTCTAACCATCTCATCCTTTGCCGTCCCCTTCTTCTCTGACCTTCAATCTTTCCCAGCATCAGGGTCTTCTCCAGTGAATGCTCCCTTCTCATTGGGTGGCCAAAGTATTTGAGCTTCAACTTCAGGATCTGGCCTTCCAGGAAACAGTCAGGGTTGATTTCTTTTAGGATTGACTGATTTGATCTCCTTGCAGTCCAAGGGACTCTCAAGAGTCTTCTCCAGCACCATAGTTCAAAAGAATCTATTCTTCGGCGCTCGGCCTTCCTTATAGTCCAACTCTTGCAGCCATACATTACTATGGGGAATACCATTGCTTTGACCATGCGGACTTTTGTTGGCAAGGTGATGTCTCTGCTTTTTATCATGCTGTTTAGGTTTGCCATTGCTCTCCTCCCAAGGAGCAGGCGTCTTTTAATTTCATTCATAACTGCCTACTTTTCTACTTATTCATATAATTTTTGAATATTGTCTGATTATATCTATTGGATTTTGTATTAATTACATAGATTTCTGAATTATCACTTTAGCGTTCGTGTGTGCAGTTTTCTTATGATCTCTTGTTAATCTTGTAGTCATGACACAACAGTTAAAAATGACAACACCTGAAAGCAAACAACCCAAAAAACCCAAAATAGTGAGACACTTAAAAAAAAGAATGTGACAAATGATTTTCTAACCATTTTTCTGTGCAGATGCACAAACCGTTGAGGGGAAATCCAGCTTCTGTGCAATGTCCAGTTGTTATTGGACATTGCAACCCCAAAAGCAAAAAAAAAAATTATGCCTTCAAGTCACAACTGGCTTATGGCAAACCCTGTAGGGTTTTCATGGCAGGAGACATTCAAAGGTGGGATTCCTTTGCGGGCTCTCATTCAGGTATCGACCTGGGCTGACCCCTGCTTAGCTTCTGAGATCTGATTAAAGCGGGTTAGCGTGGGCCATCCAGGTCATCCCATAGCTGAACCCTATTTTTTTTTACTCCAAATCACATCTCTTCTTGCTTCGATTGGCAGCTGCAAGGTAAGAAAATGTCCCCCCCTTTGGTCTGCTGGGTATGGACACAGGAAGAAGTCACGAAACATATTAAAGGTCAAGAAACGAACTGTCTAAAGCAGAGGCCCCCTTTGAGATTGAACCTGGGCCAAATGATCTACAAGACTCGACTGTAGCCGGTCAGAGTAAAAGTAGGGTAATAGAATTAGGCAGGACTCTCTTTGTAGCAGGAACTCCTTTGCATATTAGGCGACACACCCCTAATGTAGCCAATCCTCCCAGAGCTCACAGTAGCCCCTGTAAATGCAAAGGAGTTCCTGCTACAAAGAGAGCTCTGAAATTAGGGGTGCTGCTAATCTTGCAACAAACGTACTCAGCAGTTAAACCGACTATGGACTTAACGGTGCTGCTGGGCTCTAACTTTGTTCTACTCTGGGTGCGGTCAGACAGCGTGCTGAGAGCGGGTTAAACTGTTCCGGTTCTAACCAGATTATATCCCACGTGGAAGGGTGGGATATAAATTAAATAAATAAATAAATAAATAATATTTGATCTTGTCAGGTTCTCCAGAAAGTCAGTCAAACACCAGGCTTCATAAAGAAGATAGCGTTTATTGAAAGCAGTTCTAAGAGACACGGTAACACTTCATTGTCAGTGATGACTAAATCTAAAAAGGCACCCACAGTTATACCAGCTTGAAATGCCCCCCTCCCCCATCTACCAATAGTTGCCAAGCCCGCACGCGGGAAAAGGTGTGAAAGCAATAAAGCAGTAAATAACCAAAATGCCCCAGAGCTGTCCCAAACAGAGGAAAGAATCTGTGAGACCCAAGGAGATAACAGATTGCCCAGGTGGTGTAACTCTGAGTCTCCTAGGCAACCTGTACACCTCCCTACATTCCAGAGCATGAAAAGTTGCAGACCATCCCTCCCTCCTACCCTTCCATCCATCTAATGTCAGGATTACCTGACAGATCTGGATAATCAGGATCACACTCACCTCCAGTGTTCCCTCTAAGCTGAGTTAGTGTGAGCTAGCTCACAGGTTTTTTAGCCTCCGGCTCACACATTTTTGTCTTAGCTCAGGAAGGGATGGCTCCAGAGCAGACTAATTCATGCAGTAGCTAAATCGCCCGCTCACAACTTTAATGCCGGTAGCTCACAAAGTAGGATTTTTGCTCACAAGACTTCACAGCTTAGAGGAAGCATCGCTCACCTCCCTTATCCCGCCTCACGTTGCTCCCCGGCATCTACACTACTGATGCACGGGAGCATGTGTCGGCGGGTTTTTTTTTATTTTTCCTCAGTTTGTGCATGCACATAGGCACCCCTCCTTAGACGGGGGGGAAGCTATCATGGCACATGCGCAGGACCACCAGGGCAGATCAATCCAGCCCCTCCAAAGACTTCCCTTTAAATGTTTGACCCAAAAATGGCCTCTGTGAGATCCCAAACTCATCTAAACGCTAAAACAAGTGACGATTTAAATGTCCATTTTCTAAACACGGTGGCGTTCTGCCTATGCGCACACCGCCAATGCATTAAAAAAATGGCGGGCAAAAAGTGGAAGCCTTGGGCAGCTTTCAAGCGGGGAGGGGGGTTTAACTGGAAGTGGCTTGACCCCGCAGGAGCCATCAGACATCAGAAAAGTGTGTCTAGAACCGGAGAATCAGGAAAACACCACTTGGGGACCTGGTATCAAAATACTCTGGTTTAAAGGGGGTTTTGAGCCAGAAAGTGATGGCTGGGGATGGTGTGCAGATGTTGGGTGTGTGAATGTGGATATAAAATCCATTACTGAAGTGTGCCGAAAGCAGACTAAACAGCCCATCTGAACACACCCTATGTGTGTTGATCAGATGTTGGTTCTGTTCATTTCGGCACCAAATGACTTGACTTTCTGCCAAACAGGTTCACATTGGGTGAATGCAAATATATATATATATATATATACACACACACACATATACATATATATATATATATATATATATATATATATATATATACACATATACATATACATATACATATATATACATACATACACACACCCCAAGAGATCCACAGCCATGTCATGAAGGACTACCTAGACAAACATTGTAGCATTTTTTTTAAAAAAAGAAATGACTAATTTATAACCTTGAGACTCATTCAATTGTCCATTTAAACAATCACTTGCCTAGAGGAGAAGAACATTGGGGTGGGTGGGGGTGGAGTGGGGAGTAGAACCCACAAGGCTCTTGTGAGAATAGGGTTGCCAACCTCCAGGTGAGGCCTGCAGATTGCCCAGAATTACAACTGATCTCCAAGTGGCAGGCATTGGTTCCTCTAGAGAGGGGGGGAATGAGACATTTGGCCACTTGGGAGGGTGGGCTCTATTGCATTATACCCTCCCCTCCCCAAACTCTGTCCACCCCAGGCTCAACCCCAAATGTCCAGAGCTTTCCCAAGCTGGAGCTGACAACTGTATGGGAGAATGAAACTGAATGCACTGTATTGTGTTGTTAGAAATGAATAGACCAAAGCAACATGGTGAACTGCCTTGAATGGGGCTGGAGAACAATGTGTCAAAAACAAAAAACAAAAAAGCTGGCTCCTTGTTTGTGGCTGGTGAACAGGACTTGAGCTGAACCGGTAGCGATTTGAGCAGCCCAAAGTAGAACTGGCTCTTTGGTCACTGATGCTTATTATCCAAAAAGAGAGCACAGCTTTCGAGAGCCACCATGGTATAGTGGATAGAGAGCTGGACTAGGATCCTGAGAGACCAGGATTCGAATCCCTCCTTCTACTGGGGCGGCTTGCTGGGTGACCTTGGGCCTACCGCAAACTCTCCACCGGGTCTGCCTCACATGGTTGTTGTTCTGAGAGAAGCGAGGAGGGGAGAACCGCCTTCTAAAAGGAGAAAAACTGGGATATAAATAAATGCATCAAAAGCACATCCTTCGACTTGCTTGGCCACTACAGTACGGCTTGGTTCCTAGTACTCTGCCCTGATCCAGATGGCCCGGGTGAGCCCAATTCTTGGAAGAAAACCAGGGTCAGCCCTGGTTAGTACTTGGATGGGAGACCAGGGGGTCCAGAGGCAGGCGCTGGACAACCATCTCTGAACAAGGTCTCTTGCCTTGAAAACATGACGGGGTCTCCGGGAATCAACTGTGACTTGACAGCTCTTTCCACCACCACCACCGGTATTTTATTTATTATCCAATGTATACCCTGCCCTCCCCTCAAAGCAGGCTCAGGGCGGCTTACATTCATTAAAACATATTACAAGCCAAAGCCGAGTGAATGCCGTCTGGAACATGTCTGAGTCTACAGCTGAACAAAATCCCCATCGGCTGCAAACGTGTGTGATTTAAAGATTTATATGTTGTCCTCCCTAACCCTATGAATCATTGTTAGTCCCTTGTTAATGTGTAACTGTATATCGCTCAGAGCCAGCACCTCTGCAGGATTGAGCGATTAATAAATCGAAAGATATTATTGTTATTGTTATTGTTATTGTTGCTGTTATTGTTGCTGTTATTGTTGCTGTTATTGTTGCTGTTATTATTGTTTTTATTGTTATTTAGTTAACAATTAAAATCTGAAAAAATCAGCACAAAATGATTCAATTTCAGTAAAATAACCATAAGTGCTGTCGATCTTTCGCTAATTATACAAGATGGCGTCCTTTCTGTAAGTTTTTTTTTCCAGTTTCTCCATGTCCTTCACACAAGCCGGCCATCGCAGCTGTGAGTTGGTGGCGATATTGGGGGCGGCTCCTAGTTGAAAGCCTGGTGGAAGAGCTCCATCTTGCAGGCCCTGCGGAACTGTGCAGGGCCCTGATCGCTTCCGGGAGCTCATTCCACCAGTATGGAGCCACCACTAAATAGGCCCTGGCTCTGGTGATAGCGAGCCTGGCATCCTTATGACCAGGGAGGGTCAATCAATTTTTGAGAGCCCGACCGTAGTGCTCTCTGGGGTATGTATGGGGAAAGGCCCCTCGGGTATGTTGAACCCTGGCTATGTAGAGCTTTATAGGTAAGTACCAAGTATTTGGCGAAGGTTGTGAAACTCAAAGGCAAGAAACAAAATAGGCAGACGCAGTGGCAGATTCACCATTAAGCAGACTAAGCACGTGCTTAGGGCGCCAGGGCCAAAGGGGGCACCACAAAGTTGGGGAAAGGGTGAAAAAATGTAGAAAAAGGCCTTTCAGGTCATGAATATTGGAACTTTGACAAATTTAACTTGTGAAATATTAAAATAGAGGTTGTATTGCATTTTTGTAGAACTTTATGCAGCCAAAGCTTGGCTTAGTTTGTACAGTACTTATTGTGTTATCCTATGAATAAATTTTTGCATTGGTGCAACCTGCGTTGTATATCTGGTCAGACAGGTCAACAACTCAAATGGACTGGGGGGTCAGTGTGGAAAGGAGGGGGGCACCAAGATTGGTTAGTGCTGCTTAGGGCACCAGGGATCCTCAATTCCGCCCCTGGGCAGACGATGAGGGACCCAGGTGCCAGGATCAGATGTCTGCTGGGCTCTCTGTAACAGCAAGGCAGTTTCTCTTGGTGTGATGTAGTGCATAATACCATACCAGGGATGACCCAACAACTGCTTGCCTCCTTTCCCCTCCTCAGGGCCCTATCCTCCAAATCAAAGAGGACCCGGTCTCCTTGGCAAACTGGTATTTCTCAACCATCCGTGGGCTGCGCAGAATGGCAGGTATTTTAATCTCGGCTATCCCGGCGATGTATCTATTTATTTTCATTGGCTCCTTGTTCCGAGCTGGCTCGTGTCCAGCCCTTGCGGCAACGACACGACGGGAGACAATAGCAAATGAAGAGAGATGTGGAGACGGTGAGAGACTGATCAAATTAACATTTTTTTTTTAATCTGGTTTCTGCTGGCACGTCGATGGCACAGCCATGTGCAAAGCAAACACTGAGACAAAGCGGGGAGGGGGTGAAAGGTGAACAAGCTGAAATATGAGACAGGGAGGGATGAAGAGCAACAGGTTTGCTGCTCTTTATTCTGGTTTTCCTCCATTCCATCTGCCTGTCATGACTCCACAGCACAAGGAAGGATAGCGTCTTTCAGTTGTTACAACTCTGGTGACCCAGCGGCACATTACAGGAGATGGTGATCGGTACAGTCCTCTCGAATTGTCAATTTATTCGCTTATTTCCATTATGCTTCGCTTTTTTCCTCAGCGGGGACCGCAAGTGGCTTGAATCTGTTCCCACTTCTCTGTTGTAGCTGCACAACAACATTGGTAGCTTAGACTGACAGTGAATGCACCTCCATTTTTATTATTGCAACAACCCTGTGAAGTAGGTCAGGCTGGGAGCGTGTGATGGGCCCAAGGTCACCCAGTGAAGTTCCACGAAAGGATAGGGATTTGAACCTGGGTCTCCCAGATCCTAGTCCAGTGGCCTAAGCACAATACCACACGTACAATCACTATTTTGAAATGTTGCCAGGTTGTCTTACCCTGCCAGGGTAGGAGACAGTTTTCCGGGAGTGGGCTGGGCAGGGCGACATCACCGACATGATGACATCATACGGAAGTGACCATAGGTTTTCTACCCAAAATGGTAGAGCGTCGCCGTGTGACATCCACAGCACGATGACATCACTTCCATGTGACATCATCACATTGATGAAGTTGCCGCATGAGGAGGTTGTTTGGGGGTGAGGCTTTCTCTGCCGGCCACCTGGCCGGCATCAGGGTTGTTGTTGTTGTTCAGTCGCACAGTCGAGTCCGACTCTTCGCGACCCCATGGACCAGATTATGCCAGGCCCTCCTGTCTTCCGCTGTTCGCTGAAGTTTGCGTCAGGGTAAGGCCCTCAAAATCAGAGAAACCCCTGCCCGGACCAAGAGTCTGGCTACCCTACTATTTTTTTTGTTAGCAATGCATGGATATTTACCAGCTTCGGTACATGCAAATATATACAAATCTATATCAGAGAGAGAGAGAGAGAGAAATATTTCACATGCAGAGAGACACACAGACACACACAGAAATTGAAACTGAAGGTGAAACAAAAGACAATCTGCCCTGGTCACACAACAGGATGACTTCATTTTATGGTAGGGTTGCCAGAGGGAGAAGGCGGAGAGGCTGGAATTTACTGAGGCGGGCTGGGATGATTGTCCCTGAGTGAAGATGCAACTTCTGGCATGACCCAGAAGTGATACCATCATGGCAGGGATTTCTCTCTAGCACTCGACAGGCGCTTCCCAGCACAACGACATCACTTCCGGGTCATGCTGGTATTTACATCACCATGCAGGGACACCAATCACATCCCCCCATTCGGCTGTCCAGTCTCCTCCCACTGTGATAGGAATAGAGGGTTAGAGCCTGAGAGATTATGATTCAAATCTCCATTCAGCCATGAGGCTCACTTGTGGGTAAGGGCGCCAGATCTGATTGGATAATTCCTGGAGATTTGGGGGGTGGAGCCTGGAGAAGGCGGGGTTTGGGGTGGAGGGACCTTGGCAAGGTATGATGCAATGGAGTCCACTCTCCAAAGTAGCCATTTTCTCCAAGATAAGTAGCCTAAGTAGTCTGAAGATCAGTTGTGATTCTGGGAAATCTCCAGGCCCCTCCTGGAGGCTGGCAACCCTTCTTGGGAACCGTGGACCTGTGTCAACCTCACAGGGCTGTTGTGAGGAAAAACGGAAGAAAATAACCCTGTACGTTGCCCTGAGCTCCTTGGAGGATAAAAATGCGCCCAATAAATAAATAAACAGATAAATTACCTGACAGAACGTAATTTTACTTACTGGATTTTCAATACTGAGTCAGACCCTTGGCCCACCCAGGTCAATATTGTCTACTCAGGCTGGTAGCAGCCCTTTCCAGAGTCCTTCTCACCTTGAGCTTTATAAACTGGAGATCCCGTTGATTGAACTTGGGGCCTTCTGCACGCTGAGCAGATGCTCTACCTCTCGGGCTGCCAGCTCTGGGTTGGGAAATACCTGGAGTTCTGGGAAGGTCTACCCTGAGGAGGGCATGGTTTGGGGAACGGAATGGCCTCAGCATCATATAATGCCACAGAGTCCACCCTCCAAAGCAGCCATTTTCTCCAGAGGAACTGATCTTGGTCATCCAGAGATCAATTGCAATAGCCGGAGGATCCCCAGGTGCTGCCTGGAGGTTGGTAACACACTTGAACACACCTGAAGCTGCCTTGTATCGAATCAGACCATCGGTCCATCAAAGTCAGTATTGTCTACTCAGACTGGCAGCCGCTCTCCGGGGTCTCAGGCGGAGGTCTTTCCCATCACCTACTGCCGGGTCCTTTTAACTGGAGATGTCGGGGATTGAACCTGGGACCTTCTGCATGCCGAGCAGAGGCTCTGCCACTGAGCCACAACCACTCTTGACAGCTCTCCAGGGTCTCAGACAGAGGTCTTTCACATCTCCTCCTGCTTGGAATTTTTTAACTGGAGATGTCGGGTATCGTACCTGGGACCTTCTGCATGCCAAGCAGAGGCTCTACCATTGAGCCACAGCCCCTCTTGACAGCTCTCCAGGGTCTCACGTGGAGGTCTTTCCCATCACCTATTGCTGGGTCCTTTTAACTGGAGATGCTGGGGATTGAATTTAGGATCCTCTGCATGCAAAACAGAGGGTCTTCCACTGAGCCGCAGACCATGCATAGCCTCTCTCCAGCTTCCTGACAGACTTAAAACCTTACACCATTCTTTTTTTAAAAAAAAAATTAAACCTTATACTATTCTTTTAAAAAAAGAGAGAGAGAGAGAGATTAAAGCTGAAATTTAAGAAACAACAAAAGAGGTGGAAGGTGACAGTCCCAGAAAGAGTTGCCACAACGGAGGTTGGGTTTTATGTGTATTTTTGGAGACCAGGTGAAATGCAGTTGCCAAGGTCACCCCTGGAGTCACCAGGTGGTGTATTTAATTTAAAAGGAGTGTTAACCTTGTTTACACAAAATAACACCAATATGCCGGGCGAGCAGTAAATCCGTTGTCGTTAAACAGCAGGGAGTCTGCTTTCTCCTGGCAGCCTGCCCATGGGGGCGGCACGAACTCAGCTGGCACCAGGCGACGGCGGGCGGGCTCTCTCTCGCCGTCTTGCGTTCCGGGCCTCGCCACCCTGGCAGAGGCCTCCATGGCGAATGCTTGCGGTCTGCCCTCCCTGCCCTCCGGTTGACTCTTTACATTCTTGTCAAATATATTTAGACCGAGAGGTGTCCACTTGAAGGGAAACATTTGTTAATCACTTAAAATGCGAGGGCTTGGCTGCCCTCCAAGTTTACATTTTAGAAATGTGTCGTGGCTCTCTCTCGAGCTAGGCAAGGAAGGGCTGACCCTCCCCTCCCCGATCCCTGTGCCAAAAAACCCTGGATATCTATATACAAGGGGAGAAAACAAACAAAAAAAAAGATCTGGAGAGCTTTTCTTTTCTTTTCTTTTCCACAGCGTCATCATACAGTGTTATCATGGTATCCGTTTGTTCTCAGACTCGGACTGAAAACAGCCTAGATTGTAACACAGATACTGGGTTGTCGACTGGGTTGGGAAATTCCTGGAGATTTGGGGAAAGAACTTGGGGAGGGGGAGTTTGGGGAGGGGGAGAGGGCTTGGCAGGGGCAGGATGCCATAGAGTCCACCCTACAGAGCAGCCATTTTCTCCAGGGGAACTGCTCTTTCCCCCCCACGGAGCAATTGTAATGCCAGGGGGCCTCCAGGCCCCATCTGGAGGTTGGCAACCACAGGGGTCATTTTGTAGAAAAAGATGTGCAGGAGCTCATTTGCATAGCACATTTGCATATGCCACACCCCCTGACAAAGGGCAGGCATGCAAGCATGCCTGAGTTCCCTTCCTGATCTTCTCAAGATCCGGCAGGAAACCCAGGCATATTTAAAATGTCTTTCTTAAAATGCATTTAAATCCCCCCAGGTGGCAGGGGGGCTCTGCAGGCCTTCTCTGGCTCATCCACCTTGGCAGGCAGGCCAGGAAAGGCAGCGAGGGGGGTGCCCCTGGGCTCCTTACCACTGGAACACCATTCCGGCACGCTCCAGCAGGAAATGACCCCTGGACAACCATATGATATATCATGAGGTCATGGGCATGTGATGCAGCCAGTTGTAGAGCTGCCACCATTTTGTTTCTCAGCATGCTGGAACTTGGAGTTGAGTGCCTGTGAACAAATACAGGAAAGTGGTGTGTCCCCTCCCCCTTTAAAATGGGTTAAGGGGACAGTGCACCTAATCATACACTGATTGCCTTTCTTTTGGGATGGAAACGTTGGCTGAGAAATCAACCTAGACCCAAGACACCCAGCAAAATGGCCCCAATCCAAGGCTGCCAACTCCATGTTGGGGCAGGGAATCCCCCACCCCGAGTTCCCATTACCCACCACAATTTAGGAGGAAATGAAAAGATTCACTGGTGAAGAAGAAGAAGGTGATGATGATGATGAGAAGGAGGAGATTGGATCTACACCCTGCCCTTCACTACCCGAGTCTCAGAGTGGCTTTCCCTTCCCCTCCCCAGAACAGACACCCTGTGAGGTAGGTGGGGCTGAGAGAGCTCTTTCCAGAACTGCCCTTGAGAGAACAGCTCTGAGAGAACTATGACTGACCCAAGGTCACACCAGCAGCTGCATGTGGAGGAGTGAGGAATCAAACCTGGTTCTCCCAGATTAGAGTTCACACTCCTAACCACTACATTAATCACGATGATGTCACTTACAGGGGAAAAAAAACCAAAGGGGTAGCTCTAGGAACCACTGAAAACTCTATGGCAACACAGTGAAATGTGCTTTAATTTTTTACAGCACATTCTCTACATGACACCTCAGTATAGACGGCTAAATTATGACTGGCCAGGAAGGCGTACAAAGAGTATAAATAGTTCACCTCCCCACCCACCCCGATTTGCATCTTTCAATTCTTATAGTCAGTCAAGCAAGGAAACACTTGGTTGGGCCTATAAAATGTCAGCCGGGGCTGCTTCCGCTTGGTCATACGTCTCTGTCTTTGTTTCCAAATGGCAGAGATGTCTGGGGAAACATCCGCACGATCTCCTTTCAGTCTTTCCCTTTCCAGGACTCCTTCATGCTCAGTGTGTTCTTTCACTAAACTGGTGTTTTTTTTTTTTATTTTCTCGACAAGAATGTAGACCAAATCCCTTAGCACACCACCTGGGCCAGAAGGTGTGCCTTTCAAAAGCCCCACCAACATTGGTGCCATTTTTCTTCCACATCCTTTAACAGCCACCACTCCCCCTACTGTGCCACCAGAAAAAATATTTAAGGGCTTTAAAAATAGGCCAGAACCTAATCTCTATAGTTTTATTTAGACACATACATACACTGACAAGGGGAGGACAAGGGGAGGATCTATTTCCCCCCCTCCTCTACTTCCTCTTTCCCTTTCCTGAAAGAACCTATAGCCCCTCCCCTTTCCCTGCTTCCTTCTCTCAGACCAAAGACCATCTGAGGCCCCGGTCACACAGGAGGATTTGCCACGCAAGAGGGACGTATTGGGGGCTCATCAAGCGGGTGCAATCATACTGCAACATCTGGGAAGTGGAGCGCACCCATCCTCAATCTGTCCCTTCCCGGTGAAACCATGTATCAAAAAGGTAGCACCAAAATAGCGCTACCAACCGACTGATGCGCAGCACACTGATCGCCACTACGCCCGTCTCCACGCAGCTTCCGAGGCTCTGTTGAACTGCCCATGTCCGCACATGCGCAGCAGGCTCGCCTCATCCTCCTGTCCGTGGCTTCCCCGTGGCATCTGATCATGCTGGGGAGGAACTGCGTGGTGACTCGGGGGATCCGTCTGATCCCGCCACCTCGCTTCTCTTTTGATGTGGCTCTAAAAAGCCGCACTTCAGCCGCGCTTTTCCCCCCAGTGTGACCGGGGCCAGGATATATTATCAAGCTTAGTGCTCTCCCCTGTGTGGCGCAGCCATTAGAGTGTCAGGCTAAGATCTGAGGGGGTCCAGTTCGAACCCCTGTTTTGCCATGGAAGCTCGCCGGGTCACCTCAGGGATGTCACTCTCGCGGCCAAACCAAACTCGCAGGCTTCTTGTCAGGCTATAATGAGCAGGAAGAAAAAAGGGAAAAAGAACTACACCAGTGAACAGACTGAAGGAGACTTCCTCCTCGTGTCTCCCCCCTTCTTCTTGAATCTTCTGCCTTTTGCCGGAGAAAGGGATGTAAATAACATTGTGGGATTATCTCCCGAGGCGATTCCCATCCCCAACAAGCACAATTCCCGCCCCCCCTGAAGCAATAAACAGATTGAAGTTAAATTCCTCCTGACCAAGGCAGTAGTTTTGACATTTCAGTTGTTTACAGGCGGCTGTCTTTATTAATGATGGGTTTGATAAGTCAAGAGAGGTGGCAGGCGAATGGCGAAGGGGGGAATCCGCCGTGCTACAGAACGCCTTCCTCCTCCTCCTCCTCTTCCTCCTCCTCCTCCTTCTCCTTGGGGAAAAAAGACATCCAGTTAAACATTTTTTGCAAACTTTAAGATTTGTCGGAAGAGGGAAGGAAGCAGTCCTGGCTCACCACAATTCAAGGAGTTCAAACATTTCAATCACTGTGGAGGGCTGGACGGAAAGATCACCAGGAGTCAAAACAGAATTCCAGAAGGGGTGTAATAATTTGTGGAATGCCTTCAAGACAACTTCGTGACCATCGTCATTTAGGCAGTGTGAGATCCCCAAGTCTTTAGGACGAAATTAAAGGAGATCAGGGGGGGCGGTGGAGGTGGCTGCACTGGTCTGCAGCTGAGGAGCTGGAGAGTCCATTAGTACCTTAGAGACCAACAATAAATAGCTATAGGTTTCTATCAATGCTCCCGCTAAGCTGTGGAGTCTTGTGAGCAAAAAATTCTACTTTGTGAGCAGCTGGCATTAAAAGTTGTGAGCGAGCTGTTTGGCCGCTGCATAATTTAGCTGGCCGCTGCATAAATTAGTCTGCTCTGGAGCCATCCTTCCTGAGTGAAGACAAAAATGTGTGTGCTGGAGGCTAAAAAATGGTGAGCTAGCTCACCCCAACTCAGCTTAGAGGGAACATTGGTCTCCATGGTGCTACTGGACTCAAATTTAGCTCTTCAAGGACTCAAATAGCATTCTAGTCAATCTGCCTGCATGGTTCTGGTGTGTCTAGTCTTGTCAAATCTGGGAAGCTAAGCTGGGTCAGCCTTGGTTTTTACTTGGATGGGAGACCACCAAGGAAGTCCAAGGTTGCTATGCAGAGTCAGACAATGGCAAAACCAACTTCTGTTTCTCTTTCTCTCTAGCCTTCCTTTTCAGCTGGAATGAAAATGGGGAAGGGCAGATACGGCGGTCTCTCTCGAGTGTCCCATTCCTTCAGAATCTCTGTGTCACCGTATGGGTGCCATTGTGGTACACCCGACCAAGAAGTGCATGCTCTGAGTCCCTTCCCTTCAAGCTAGATGTTGCTAACCTTATTCTTCCTCCTGTCCTTATAGCAATGACAATGACAACAACAACAACAACAACAACGAATCAAGGTCTCTTAACACATTTTATATTGTTTATTTTATGCCAGGTTGGACGTATGTGTGTATACCACACACATGGCTTCTTCTCAATAATGACAACCGTGCATAGAAATCTCCAGATCTGTTGTTGCCCGGACCTGCGGTTACGATAATGGGCTTCAGATCTGAAATAAAACTACTAAAAGGAAACACTTCCTTTTGTTATTAAAAAAAGAAAGAAAAAAGAAAAAGAAATCCATTGCTTCTATATAAACCGGGCACATTTCGTGCGAGGAGGGCAGTTGCGGTAAACACGCGTAAATTTAAATGGGCGTCGATGAAAAGGAGTGGAGCTTTGCAAAGCGAGCGTCCTTTGCTTTTATGTCGAGCCGGCAAGGCCTTTGCAGACGGGGAATCTTTTCAGGGTGGCAAGAATGAAAGGGTAGTGGGGCTAGGTGCTGGACACAATGCTCAAGAGTGCACAGATGATGTATGAATATGTGGGATGGAAAAAAAAAAAGAAATCACATTGTGCGCCAAGTCCTTAAGATAGGGGTCAGGTGCAGGAAGCCACAGGTTCAAGTCAAGCCCACTGAAGGCCATATTATACACGCGGGTTGGGCTTTAATCAGTTCCCCCGTCATGCAGCTAGGATTGCCAACTTCCAGGTGGTGGATGGAAGTCACCCAGAACTATTACAACTGTTCTCCGCACTACAGAGATCAGTCCCCATGGAGAGAGGGGCTGCTTTGGTGAGTGAACTGTACGGCATTGTGCCCTGCGGAAGTCCCACGCCTCCCCAAAACCCACCCTCCCCAAGTTCCACCCCTAAACTCTCCAGGAACTTCCCAACCCAGAGCTGGCAACCCTGTTCAGGCTCCATCTACAAATCTCCAGGTCTTTCCTGACCCAGAGGTGGCAACCTTACATGGACTTCAGCTGCACAAAGAAACTTTAGCTATCGGGATGTCACAGATTTCACACTGACCTGGTTTGGCTGTCAAATCAGGCATGAGCCAATGAACCAATTGCTCAGTCTGTTTGTAATCTACCTCCTCCTCCTCCTCCTCCTCCTCCTTCTCTTCTTCTTCTTCTCCTCCTCCTCCTCCTCTTCTTCTTCCTCTTCTTCTTCTCCTCCTCCTCCTCCTCCACTTCTTCTTCTTCTTCTCCTCCTTCTTCTGTTCTTAACATGGTGATTAGAAAAGGTCACAGAGGATAGTGGTCAGCCAAGATGACTCCTTGGAACACCCACATTCAGAGGCTATGCTGATGAAAACCAGTAGGAGGCGCAACCACAGGGGTTGTACCTTCTGGGGGCCTCTGTCTGGCCACTGTGTGAAACAGGAGGCTGGGCTAGATGGACCCCCGGTCTGATCCGGTAGGTAGGCTTGCCGATCTCCAGATGGGGCTTGGGTTTCTCCGGGAGTTACAACTGACCTCCAGATAACAGAGACCAGTTCCCCTGGAGAAAATGGCAGTTTGGGAGGGCCGACTGGGCAGCATCGCATCACGGCTGAGCTCCGTTCCCTCTTGGTGCGCCATCTTGAGTTGGGGATTTTTTGGTGATTGGGGGTGGAGCCTGGGGAGGGTGGGGTTTTGGGGAGGGGGAGGGGCCTCAGCGGGGCAGAATGCTATGCAGACCACCCTCCGAAGCAGCCGTTTTCTCCAGGGGAAACTGATGCCCTGTCGTTTGGAGGTCAGCTGTAATTCCTGGAGATTGCCAGCTCCCTCCTGGGGGTTAGCAACCTCATTTCCCTCTAAAATGCCACGATCCCCAGGGATTTCCCAAGCCAGAGCCCACAGTCCTACCAGCAGGGGTGTTCTTATAGGTACAGGGTTTGTTTACTTATTTATTCAATAGACCTTTTAGCCATCGCTCATCCAAAGGGTCTCATGGCAACTCAGAGCCTTACAACCAATAAAGTATAATATAAAAAAATTAAAGACAAATAATACATATTAAATACTAACATTAAAATATGAAGAAGGAGAAGGAGGAGAAGAAGAAGAGGAGGAGGAGGAGGAAGAGGAAGAGGAAGAAGAGGAGGAGGAGGAGATTGGATTTATACCCCATCAAGTCTGATTGGATTTATACCCCACCCTTCACTACCCAAAGGAGTCTCAGAGCGGCTTACAAACTCCCTTCCCTTCCTCTCCCTGCAACAGACACCCTGTGAGGTAGGTGGGGCCGAGGGAGCTCTGACAGAAAGTGCTCTTCTTCAAGAACAGCTGTGACAGAACTTTGGCTTGCCCAAGGCCATCCAGCAGGTACAAGTGGAGGAGTGGGGAATCAAACCCGGTTCTCCCAGATTAGAGTCCGTGCACTTAACCACTACACCAAACTGGCTATCACTACACCTCGACTGAAACAGCACAATTATGTGGTTACCCTCCAAAGGCCAACCTAAGCCATCCAGCTTTGCATGCCCTGCAGAACTTAAACAAGCCCAGACCGGGATGGTTGTCATCCGAGAGTGCATTCCACATGGTATGGGCCACAACTGAGAAGGCCTTTCCCCTGGTGGCAGCTAACCAAGCCATCATGGAGCCAGGCACCTGCAAGAGGCCCCTAGACCAGGTGTGGCCAAACTGCAGCTTGGGAGCCACATGTAGCTCTTTCACACATATTGTGTGGCTTCTGGCAGGGCAGCTGGGGAAGTGAAAGGAAGGCGTGCCTCCCCGATCAGTTTTCCCTTCCCCAGCCACTGTTTCCCTCCCTGGGTAGGTTTGAGGCGGGGGGGGGAGCAGAGAAAGAAAGCAAGTTTAACTTTAAATGCATTCTTAAAGACAGTTCCCCCCCTTGCTGGCTGGCTTAGAGAAGGCATTTGTCTCTTTCAAACCCTTCTCCAAGCCAGCCGGCATCCCTTCTCCAAGCCAGCCAAACTTGCTCTCTCTCCCCTTCTCCCTCCCTCCCTGCCATCTATTTGCTTTCTCTCCACTTTTTTTTTCTTTCCACCTGCCTTCTTTCTCTCTCTGTTTCCTCCCTCCCTCCCCATCTAAAGTTAAATACCATTATCAATATCTGTTTTCACCCCTTTCAGTTTTTATTTTCTGGCAGTCTCATTTAATGTTAATAAAAAGCAAATGTGCATATTTTTCAAAAAAAAATGTGTGGGTGATATCTGTTCGTGTCTTGCAGCTGTCAAACATCTGACGTTTATTCTATGTGGTTCTTAACGTTAAGCAAGTTTGGCCAATCCTGCCCCAGATGATGACTAAATAGAGCCCGGTGGGGGGGTGAAATGGGAGATGCAGTCCCGTAGGTATGAGAGCCCCAGACAGGGGAAGATTACATAAGAACATAAGAGAAGCCAATGTTGAATCAGGCCAATGGCCCATCTAGTCTAACACTCTGTCACACAGTGGCCAAAAATACCAGGTGCCATCAGGAGGTCCAGCAGTGGGGCCAGGACACTAGAAGCCCTCCCACTGCTGCCCCCTCCAGCACCAAGAATAGAGTGCATCACCTGCCCCAGACTGAGAGTTCCCATCTATACCCTGTGGCTAATAGCCACTAATGGACTTCTGTTCCATATGTTTATCTAATTCCCTCTTGAAACTGCCCATGCTTGTAGCTGCCTCCACCTCCTGTGGCAGTGAATTCCATATGTTAATCACTTAAGGCTTAAGGGTTAAGGCTCACTGGTGCCCTAAGCACTGACCAATCTTGGTGCCTCCCACCTTTCCACACTGACCCCATCCATTTGAGTGGTTGACCTGTCTGTCCAGATATACAATGCAGGTTGCAGCAATACAAAA
Organism: Gekko gecko; assembly: GCA_029375565.1. Classification (NCBI taxonomy): domain Eukaryota; kingdom Metazoa; phylum Chordata; class Lepidosauria; order Squamata; family Gekkonidae; genus Gekko; species Gekko gecko. The sequence continues at coordinate 38,475,521 of JAPDNY010000017.1, read as the reverse complement.
ATGTATTCATATGATAACACAATATACTGTACAAACTAAGCCAAGCTTTGGCTACATAAAGTTCTACAAAAATGAAATTAAAAAGGGGCGGAGAGGGTCATTGAAATGACAGTAATGACAACCGAATTTGGCTCCACCGTTTTACTTCTAAACACATGCATTTTACTTTTATGCATACCCAGGGCTATTTTGGGGCAGGAACGCACAGGAACGGAGTTCCGGCTGGCTCCTGAGTTGGCCACGCCCAGCAGGAACTCATTAGCATAATAGGCCACACCCAACAGCAGAAACTCATTAGGATTGGCTACATTAGGGGTGTGTGGTCTAATATGCAAAGGAGTTCCTGCTCCAAAAAAAGCCCTGGGTTTTGACAACAAACAAGGTAAACAGAATAAGAAGCAAAAGGTGGGTGTGGCTGGATGACCACACTTCTGGTAACATGAGGGTGTGGCCTAATATGCTTATGAGCTTCTGCTGCTGGGTGTGGCCTATTATGCTAATGAGTTCCTGCTGGACTTTTTCTGCAAAAAAAGCCCTGTATATACCTTTATACATATCACACTGAACCTCGCCAACAAAAAACAGAAGAAGAAGAAGAAGAAGAAGAAGAAGAAGAAGAAGAAGAAGAAGAAGAAGAAGAAGAAGAAGAAGAAGAAGAAGAAGAAGAAGAAGAAGAAGAAGAAGAAGAAGAGGAGGAGGAGGAGGAGGAGGAGGAGGAGGAGGAGGAGATTGGATTTATACCTTCACTGCCCAAAGGCGTCTCAGAGCGGCTTACAAACTCCTTTCCCTTCCCCTCCCCACAACAGACACCCTGTGAGGGAGGTGGGGCTGAGAGACCTTCTGACAGAAACTGTCCTTGAGAGAACAGCTGTGCCAGAGCTTGTGACTGACCCAAGGTCACATCAGCAGGTGCAAGTGGAGGAGTGGGGAATCAAAGCCGGTTCTCCCAGATAAGAGTCCGCGCACTTAACCACTACACCAAACTGGCTAATCCCAGGGTGCACCATGATCCATTTGCACTAGTTTTATCAACCTTTTTTTTTACAAATCTTCATTCATTTTTTTTCCTTTTCACCCTTTTCCCAACTTTGTGGTGCACCCCTTTGGCCCTGGTGCCCTAAGAACGTGCTTAGTCTGCTTAATGGGTTAATCTGCCACTGGCCCCAGACCATTAAGGGCTTTAAACAATCAAGGTGTGCTTGGATCAGATGTTTGGTCAGACATCCGCCCTCGGAGGGCTGGACACCTCCTCGTATTTTCCACCCAACCAGCAGAAGTCAACCGAAATGGAAGGCTCGGCTCGGTTGGAGTAGATGCAGATGTGTGTCCCCCGCCCTTGCTTGAAGGCGGCCATGCCGTACAGCCGCCCGCGTAACAGGATGTAAAACCGAAGCCGCTCTGCTGTCTCCTTGGCATTCCTGCCCGGCAAATGGGATTCATATTTATGTTGCTCCCCTCCATTTGTTTGGCATTTTACAATGTTTTAAAAGCCTGCTGATCTGTCGGGGACTGCTTTTTAAATGGGTTAATGCGAGTGGAACCGGAATACATTATCTCCGTCATCTTTACTGCCTTCTGGTGCTTGGGTATTCTTGGGATGATCCCCCTCTATTTTTTTTTTTTTTATGAACCTCTGAGTCTGAGACAGGTTGGGCCACTGAACACATCTCTCTGGGTCTCTCCCTCCCCCCCTTTGGAGAGCGGTGGCTCAAAATGGCACTGAACGAAAAAAAAACCCTCCCGATCCAGATGAGGAGGAACTGTATTTAAAGAGAAGCCAGAATGGGTTCTTCGCCAGCTTCCTCCTATCACCCATAGGCTGCACCGCAGATGTACGCCGAGGCAAACTGGATATGGTTGATCAGCCCCTCGCTGTGATTCAGATGGACTCCCTGCTATGTTTATTTTCCCAAGTACCATATGTACATACATATCTTCCTTCCTATGTTCAGATTCGCCTTACATTTTCAAAAAGGAGAGGCTTTAAAAATAGTCCTGGAAGAGTTCAGGGGATGGGGAGGTTGTGACGTCACGGAATGCAGGCCAATCAGTGCTTGCCATCCCCCTTTCTTTTAAAATTGTTTTTAGGTAAAGTAAAGGTTCCCTTGCTCAAAGGCCAGTCGAATCCTACTCTAGGGTTGCGGTGCTCATCTCCGTTTCCAAGATGAAGAGCCAGCGCTGTCCGAAGACATTTCTGTGGTCATGTGGCTGGCATGACTAAACACCAAGGCGCACGGAACGCTGTTACCTTCCGACTGAAGTGGTACCTATTTATCTACTTGCAATTTCTTGCTTTCGAACTGCTAGGTTGGCAGGAGCTGGAACTAGAGACAGGAGCTCACCCCGTCATGCGGCACCCGGGTCTCGAACTGCTGAACTACTGACCTTCCACAGCCTGCAGTTCAGCATCTTAACCACTTATAGGCAGTTATAAAGGTGTTTTGGGGACCGGGGAGGGGGTGTTGTGGCTTCCTCGACAGAGTCCATCCATCTCCTTTTGGGTCTTCGTCTTTTCCTGCTGCCTTTATTTATTTATTTGTTTTTATTTATTCAATTTATATCCCGCCCTTCCACATGGGCGCAGGGCGGCGAACAAGCGGCACAAGGCCATAAATCAATACTAAAACATAGAGGCAAAGCCATAGATAAATAGTAAGACTATAAAACAATAAATCATCCATTATCACTAAAACAGGCTTCAACATTTCCCTGGCATTATTGTCTTTTCCAGTGTCTCCAGTCTTCCCATAATGTAATATATTTTACAGAAATGTTTTTTAAAAAACAATGGTCAAGGCCTGGGGGTTGTGACATCACAGAGTGCAAGCCAATGGGTGCTATTCAGCCCCTTCCCCTGCATTCTGCATTTGTGCAGTATGCCTGTTTTGTAAATCAGCCAAATAATCCGATTGCCCCCCCTTCTGCATGATCTCTGACGTGTTTCTATGCTGATTATTGTGGCAAAGTTACCCTAACAGACAAGATCATGTTAATCTGTTGTTATTGGCAATTGTTTACCACGTCGCCTGATTTTTGCCAGGTAGACAATTCTTCCTGATACTGAAACTTTTTCTAGTATGGTGCCATAGATATAACAGAAGGTCTCAGGCTCTCCTCATCGAGGGGGAGAGGGGGAGGGTTGCCAACCACCAGATGGTGCCTGGAGATCTCCCAGAATTACAACTGGACTCCAGTATACAAAGATCAGTTCCCCCGGGAATACCAGGGTCATGACACAGAGTCAGGCAATGGAAACCATCTCTGAAATGCCTCTTGCCTCAAAAGCAAGTCTAGCTCGCCACTTAGCATTATGCTAAAAGAGCTAGAACTTCTGACTGCCAGACAGTCTTAGGATCTCCTGGCTATACTACACACCATACCAGATGACGATGACGATGACGATGACAAGAAGAAGAAGAAGAAGAAGAAGAAGAAGAAGAAGAAGAAGAAGAAGAAGAAGAAGAAGAAGAAGAAGAAGAAGAAGAAGAAGAAGAAGAAGAAGAAGAAGAAGAAGAAGATGATGATGATGATGACCCTGCCTTTCTCCCCACTGGGGACCCAAAATGGCTTACATGATTTTGTCTCCTCCATTTGATCCTCACAACAACCCTGTAATCCTGAGTTGGCCCAAGGTCACCTAGCAAGCTTCCATGGCAAAGTGGGGATTCGAACCTGTGTCTTCCAGATCTAGGCCCAGGACAGACTGGCAATTTGCCCCGGTATTGAGTCGCGGCAAAAAACCCCCGAAGTAAACGATACCGGGTTTTCCCGTCCACACAGCGGGGGCCTCTGCCGGAAGATACTGGACGGAGGCGCGCGGGAGCGTTCAGACTGCCGCGCCGGAGGCGCGCTATATTCGCTGTTTCCCCATTATTTTGGCTGTGGGCGTATGTGCTGACGCTCATGTGCATAGCGCATTTTGGCGATTTTTTTTTTTTTTGCCCTGCAACGCCGGCACCGCATTGGGCAGTGGAGCGGAGCGCAGCCAATCACACCGCTGCTGCCTCATGCCCAACGCGGGTTGCTCCCGGCTTTCGGCTGCGCGTTCAGACTCCCCGGAAGCGGAGAAACGCGCGACAAACGCAGGCTTTCAAGATTTGCGTCGGCTTTTATCAGGTGTTTTTTTAATCTGGCAGTGAAGCGCGAGAGCACCGGTAGGCTACGGGTGGGGGACGCCAGGCAGATGTGCCTGTGTGAACATTCCATTTAATCCGATATTGAGTCGTTGTCAGCCCGGGTCCCATCCCGTGGCAAATTGCCAGTCTGTCCTCGGCCCTACTCTAACCCCTACATATAATATATGTATCATATATAACATGCTGAAAAATGAATATATGTTAGAGGAACTCTGACGTCTCAGAACATTTACCTTTGGAATGTCTGCAAATAAGAATAAGCTCTGCACTGGAAGAGTTAAGTATTAATCTTTCCCGCAAAACAGAAAATGGTTGTCTGCTGAAGAATGTCCCAGGGGTACATATCCGTTCTTAAGAAATAGTGGCAAACTTGGTAACTGTAGCAAAGATTACACACTCTATCAGAAATCCCAGTCATCTCCAAATATAGAAAAATGGTTACTGAAATTAGGAGAGGCTAGGAAAGCTGACAACTTTCCAACATTCTAAAGAAGTTAGGCATCGGGCTGTACGTTGGCTGCCCGCAAAAGTCTGCACAGAAAAAGAATTAGCATTCTAGCAACCAAAAGTTCTTTTAAAATAGTTATATTTAAAATCATCCCCAAGGTATTCATTCATTAATTCATTCATTCATTCAATTTATACCCCATCATCACCATCAAGGCAGGCTCAGGACAGCTCACTTATTTTGTATTTTGGCAAATAATAAAAGCAAGAATTAACTACCTTTGCAGGAACCCTGCTTAGGTTATAGATACCTTACCTATGTGGGCATACCTCCTGCAGGGACACAACAGGCAACATCTTCTTGCAGCAAGCAGTTCTGTTCCACTGCAAACAAATGTGTGATCTGCTCACACTCAGTGCTGAGACGCAGCACAATTACCTGTCCTCATCAGAGTCTGATCAGAGCAATGCATCATACTGAGAGACAGCGGACACCATCGTCTACCGTCAGGTCACCTGAGTTCACAACCACATGGGATGATTCCGTTAATTTGTTTCCCACAGTCATTGTCTCATGATGCAACAGTTCAGGAATGCCTAGCTTGGATACATTTATGCACAGCTTCCGAAATGATTTCAGAAATGCAAACAAAATTCTTTCTTTCTTTTTTCTTTTTAAAGACCCAAGAAAGAGGGAGGAAAAATTCTGGCCGCTGAATATTTACATATGGAGCAATTTAATCGGCAATACCAGATGAGCAGAGATCAAAGGACCTTTAGAGAAAGGGCCTTTTATCGCATCAAAGCCCCTGTGACATCACAATTGCCTTTTATGCAGAGGTACATAATTGCATATAATTGTCAGTCTGAAAGATGTTGGATATTCCCCACCCCCTCCCCCTTCTGACTTGGATGGACCCAGTTCATAAACTCTTTAATGACTGTGGCTTCTTCGAGAAGCAAGCCCAGGCCTTTCAACTCTTCAGGTGCAGGAACCATCTGAGGGAACAGTTTCATAATTAAAATGTGAAGTAATAGAAGGCCAATTAGGAATCAGTAGTCCAGAGACTGGAAAAAAGAAATGGAAGTGCCAGTCTATCCCGGAGGCCGAGGGCTGGTCAAATGGCAATATTCAAGGGCTAGGAACTTGACGTTCCTGGGATACAAGATCACTGCAGATGGTGACAGCAGCCATGAAATTGAAAGGCGCCTGTTCCTTGGGAGGAAAGCGCTGGCAAACCTAGACAGCATAATAAAAAGTAGAGACATCACCCTGCCAACAAAAGTCCGTATGGTCAAAGCAATGGTATTCCCAGTAGTAATGTATGTTTGCAAGAGTTGGACCATAAGGAAGGCTGAGCACCAAAGAAGAGATTCTTTCAAATTATGGTGCTGGAGAAGACTCTTGAGAGTCCCTTGGACTGCCAGGAGATCAAATCAGTCAATCCTAAAAGAAATCAACCCTGACTGTTGCCTGGAAGGCCAGATCCTGAAGCTGAAGCTCAAATACTTTGGCCACCAAATGAGAAGGGAGCCCTCACTGGAGAAGACCCTGATGCTGGGGAAGACTGAAGGTAGAAGAAGAAGGGGATGGCAAAGGATGCGATGGTTAGACAGTGTCACCGACGCAACGGACATGAAATTGAGCAAACTCTGGAGCATGATGGAAGACAGGAGGGCCTGGTGTGATGTGGTCCATGTGGTCATGAATAGTCGGACTCGACTGTGCGACTGAACAACAGCAAAAGGAACTTACCCAAGACAATTTCTTAAAATCAAAGGGGGGGGAGGGGATTATTTTGAAGCCTCTCCAGTTTTTGATGGGATGGCCCAGTCTTGGGCTCCAGAATAATAAGACCGAGGTTGATTTTATTTTTATTTTTTTATTTCAAACGTTGTGATTCTCTTTTTTATTATTATTATTTTCACTTTGTTTCTTCATAATGGGCATCCCTTATAAAAAGTGCACATTTGTCAAAGTATTGCAACATGACACATATGTTATATTCCCTGATCTGGTTGGCCCGGACTAACCTGACCTCATTGGACCTTGGAAGCTAAGCAGGGTCAGCCCCTGGTTAGAAGAGAAGAAGAAGAAGAGATTGGATTTATACCCCGCCCTTCACTGCCCAAAGGCGTCTCAGAGCGGCTTACAAACTCCTTTCCCTTCCCCTCCCCACAACAGACACCCTGTGAGGTAGGCGGGGCTGAGAGAACTTCTGACAGAAACTGTCCTTGAGAGAACAGTTCTGCCAGAGCTTGTGACTGACCCAAGGTCACATCAGCAGGTGCAAGTGGAGGAGCGGGGAATCAAACCCGGCTTTCCCAGATAAGAGTCCGCGCACTTAACCACTACACCAAACTCCTTTCCCTCCCCCTCCCCACAACAGACACCCTGTGAGGTAGGCGGGGCTGAGAGAACTTCTGACAGACACTGTCCTTGAGAGAACGGCTGTGCCAGAGCTTGAGACTGACCCAAGGTCACATCAGCAGGTGCAAGTGGAGGAGTGGGGAATCAAACCCGGCTCTACCAGATAAGAGTCCGTGCACTTAACCACTACACCAAGCTGGTTAGTACATGGATGGGAGAGACCACCAAGGAAGGCCAGGTTTGCTATGCAGAGGCAGGCAATGGCAAAGCACATCCGAATGCCTCTTGCCTTGAAAACCTATGGGATCGCCATACGTCTGTGACTTGACGGCTATATAGCTATACCAACAAACCTTTGAAGCTTGCTGTTTCGATTCCATTTCCCCTATTCTGTTTTTGCTCTCGCCTTGTACACGTCAACCTTGTGATTCATTTCCGTGCCGTTTCTCTACGTTTCCTGGCGCTGCATCGTTCCTCTCTAATGTCCACTTCTTCCACTGATGTGCGGCGATAAATCAGCCTTACGTGTATAAACGACATACCCGGTACGCACAAACGCCATCGAAATTGCATCTAAACCGTGCAAATTGGGCCAATGGATCATCAGTAAAAACAAGCAAACTGGAATCATTCACAGCGACAAAATCCTGAAGCAGAAATGTTTAAAAAGGGGGATTTTTGTCTGTCCATATCTAAAGTGTGCCTTGGCCATCCCAGATCTGGGAATCCTGGAGAGAGCTCATTGGGAACTGTTGTAATATTTTATGCTGGGACGTTTTCATGTGATGAATACATTGCGTAATCGATCATTGGGTATAAGTTCAGACTTCATTACTGTTCTGTTGGTGTTTGGTGGTGGATAGAGGGGAGGGGGAACCTGGCACTGATCAGAATAAGTGTTCCCTCTAAGCTGAGTTACTGTGAGCTAGCTCACAGTTTTCTAGCCTCTGGCTCACACATTTTTATCTTAGCTCAGGAAGGAGGGCTCCAGAACAAACTAACTTATGCAGCAGCCAAATCCCTCGCTCACAACTTTAATGCCAGTAGCTCACAAAGCAGGATTTTTGCTCACAAGACTCCACAGCTTAGAGGGAACATTGATTAGAATGCTTCTGGCCGAGTTCAGACTGGCAGTTTGCCCCGAGAGAGGCGCGTTTCAGCAACGTTTCACAAGCGGATTAAAGGGGTGTTCATACAGGCATATCTGTCCGGCGTTGCCCAGCCGTACTCAACCCGTCTTGTAACGCTTTGTTCCCAAGTTAAAAAGATACCTGTTAAAAGTGGTATAAAACTCCGGAAAGCGTGTCTATCCCGCGTATATCCCGCACCAACACAGTGTGAACACTAAAATCCGCAATTTTGATTATGTGCTCATGCGCATAAGCGCTCATGCACACAAGCGCATACCTCCAGATTAGCGAAACGGAAAGCCATGCTTTACAGACGTGCCTTTGGGCCAGCAGTCTGAACACTCCCTCACACCTCCTCCCGGTATGCTCCCGCATCAGTCAGCGCAGTGTGACTGGGAAAACCCGGAACAGTTTGTTCCGGGGCTTTTTTGCCACGACTCAGTCCCGCTTCAAACTGCCAGTCTGAACTCGGCCTCTGATTCAGCAGAAGAAATGTTCATGAAGGGGAGGGGGAGAATCATCATTCTACCCTTTCTGTTTTTTGGGTTTTTTAAAATCTCTCATTGGTAGGATTGCTGACCTCTAAGTAGGGCCTGTAGCTCTCCCAGAATTACAGCTAATCTCCAAACTACAGAGACCAGCTACTCGGGGGGGGGGAATGGCAGCTCTGGTAGGTGGGCTCTACGGCACTGTACCCCACCGAGGTCCCTCTCCAACTCCACCCACCCCAGACGCCACCCCACAAAATCTCCAGGTATTTCCCAACCCGCAGTTGACAACCCTACTTGTTGAGAAAATGGCTAATCGGAGCTGTCAGGAGATCTCTGTTCTTGCTCTTGTAGCTCTTCCCATTCTTTATCCTCTCCCCCCCACCCGCCCCCGCTCTTTCTCTGGTATTAGCCGTGCGTCCCCATCATGGGAGAAGATAAGTGTAACGAGAAATTGAAGTTGATTTTGCATGACACAAATGTAATGTCAAATAGATGTGGCTCCGCAGCTGCTTCAAGGGACTGTGTGTGTGTGTGAGAGAGAGAGAGAGAGAGAACACAAGTGAAGGGAAGGAGCAAATATCCCAAGCAGACTGGCAAAGCTCAGGGTTCATCAGGTTGCCAACCTCCAGGTGGGGCCTGGAGATCTCCCAGCATTACAACTGGTCTCCAGACTACAGAGATCAGTTCCCCCTGGAAAAAAATGGCTGCTTTGGAGGGCGGGCTGTATGGCGTTATACTACCCTCCCCAACCCCCCCTCCTCAGGCTCCCCCCCCAAATCTCCAGAAATCTCTCCAGCCAGAATTGGCAACCTAAGCCAAATGTAGCCACGTGCGATGAGCCATGGGGGCTCAAGAAACTTCCCGTTTGAGTCTGCAAAAATGGAAGGAGGAAAGGGGTTGTGCGACTCAGCAGGCCCCAAAACATGACTTAGGGGCCAAATTTAGGGTCTCCAACTCCACACGCTGGAGAAGACTCTTGAGAGTCCCTTGGACTGCCAGGAGATCAAATCAGTCAATCCTAAAAGAAATCAACCCTGACTGTTCCCTGGAAGGCCAGATCCTGAAGCTGAAGCTCAAATACTTTGGCCACCCAATGAGAAGGGAGCCCTCACTGGAGAAGACCCTGATGCTGGGAAAGACTGAAGGTCAAAGAAGAAGGAGATGGCAAAGGATGAGATGGTCAGACAGTGTCATCGATGCAACGAACATGAAATTGAGCAAACTTCAGCGGACAGCGGAATACAGGATGCCTGGCGTAATCTGGTCCATGGGGTCGCGAAGAGTCGGACTCAACTGTGCGACTGAACAACAACAACAACTCCGCTTTGGGGAATTCCTGGAGATTTAGAGGGAGCGCCTTGAAAGGGAGGAATCCAGGGGCAGGGAAGGAGCTCAGAGAGGATGTGATGCTAGAGAGCCACCCAACTCTGGAGCTGCCAGTTGTAATTCCAGGAGAACTCCAGGTCCTGCATGGAGATTGACAGCCCTAGTTCTACTCAGTTTGGTGGGTCACATCAAAGCTTCTGCTGCCGCCATTGAACGGTACGCGGTATCTCATGGACCCCCCCAACCACCCATACAACCCGGATGTCCTGAGGCCATCTGGACAGTAGGAAGATTTGTGGCAAGAATCCCCTCTTTGAGCCGCATCTTGAGTAGGGTCCTCTGGAAGGGCTCTCTTAGAAGCCGCACTAGATGATGGGTTTCCTTCCCTCAGGAGTGATGCTCTGTCCTCTGAATAGCAGTGCTATGAGGCAATGTCTATATGCCCTGTTACTGGTTGGCCACTGTGTGAGAAAGGGATGCTGGGCTAGGTGGACCACTGGCCTGATCCTGCAGGGCTCTTCTGATGTTCTTATGAAGGCCTGGGCCTCTCTGCCCGGTTGCTGGCTCTCCAGAGAAATTGGTTGGCCACTGTGTGACAAAAGGGATGCTGGGCTAGGTGGACCACTGGCCTGATCCTGCAGGAGTCTTCTGACGTTCTTATGAAGGCTTTGGCCTCTATGCCCTGTTGTTGGTCCTCCAGAGGACCTGGTTGGCCACTGTGTGAGAAAGGGATGCTGGGCTAGATGGACCACTGGTCTGAACCTGCAGGGCTCTTCTAATGTTCTTATGAAGGCCTTGGCCTCTGTGCCCTGTTGTTGGCCCTCCAGAGGAACTGGTTGGCCACTGTGTGAGAAAGAAGCAGTAGAAGCAGAAGAGGAGGAAGAGGAGGAGGAGGAGGAGGAGGAGATTGGATTTATACCCCACTCTTCACTCGGCATCTCAGAGCGGCTTACAAACTCCCATCCCTTCCCTTCCCCACAACAGACACCCTGTGAGGTAGGTGGGGCTGAGAGAGCTCTTTCCAGAACTGTCCTTGAGAGAACAGGTCTGACAGAACTCTGGCTTGCCCAAGGTCATCCAGTAGCTGCAAGTGAAGGCATGGGGAATCAAATCTGATTCTCCCAGATTAGAGTCTGCGCACTTCACCACCATACTACACCAAAGGGATGCTAGGCTAGATGGACCACTGGTCTGATCCTGCAGGGCTCTTTTGATCTGTTGTTTTCTTCTTTGCAGGTCTCCTTGAGAAATGCGGGAAAGCATACAGTAAATAAATCTACTCCATATTACAAATATGCCATCCTGAACGGTTCTGTTTTGTAAGTGTGGGAGGCTTCCTGACCTCCCGAGGCAGGGCCATTCCGGGCGAGCTGCTTTTCAGATATTTTCATTGTTGCATTTTACTTCTTTGTTGCAAGCTGGCTCGAGCATTCAGTTGCCTGGGGGCTTGGGATATAAATGCTCTAAAAGCAAATAAATAGCATAAAACTGAAACGGATCCGCCGCAGAAAGCAGCACCGGGAGAAAAGGATGCGGCTCAGCGGCTTTGCATGCAGGTGGACCCAAGGTCACGTCCTGGTATCTCTAGTTAAAAGGCACAAGCGACTCTTACAGTGGCAACGGAGAGCTGTCTTCCTCTCAAACATTCCACCAATGAAAATAGTAAAGGTAAAGGTTCCCTTGCTCGAAAGCCAGTCGAATCCGACTCTAGGGTTGCGGTGCTCATCTCCGTTTCAAAGCCGAAGAGCCAGCGCTGTCCGAAGATGTTTCCGTGGCCATGTGGCCGGCATGACTAAACACCAAGGTGCACGGAACGCTGTTACCTTCCCACTGAAGTGGTACCTATTTATCTACTTGCAATTTCTTGCTTTCGAACTGCTAGGTTGGCAGGAGCTGGAACTAGAGACAGGAGCTCACCCCGTCATGCGGCACCCGG